>CAJHNH020005523.1:117500-253481 GCA_905116865.2 Candidula unifasciata
CAGTCGCATACACAAGCCACTTTCTTCAGCTCCATATGGTCTACTGGCTAACAGCGAATACAGCGAAACGCCATAATTGCACATACCAGTGGGCACTAGGCGTGGGTATGGCCAATATCACAACGGTCGCCTTTGCCTCACAGAGTAATTCCTACTAGGCATTGTGGGTTGAGTCGACACAAGCACCCAAGAATAACTATAAAAATCGCAGTCTCGGTGAGTTTCGAAATCATGCCAGTCGCAGCAGCACAGTGAAGGGTTAGCCACTGAGCCACATTTCTATGAAATGACTGGCACTTCAGAGAGTAGGTAGGGTTCGTGTCGGAATGATTCCGGTGCCAGTGCCCTCTTCAGTCTCGAGTAGACTGGTCTAGAACACCGGTTTTTTTTTTTTAATGTGGCTCAGTCTCTCTCAGCAGAACGACTACCCGTCTGCCGACAGCGTCGCTGTGAAACCAAAACAATGACCTTCAGAGTGCGAGGCAAACGGCTTGACCAGTTCACCACGTGATCCCCTGTTATTCTATTTTTTTTTTAAAACGACAGTGTAACCCCCCCCCCCCCCCCCCCCCCCCCCCCTTTTCCTCTTTTTTAAAACCCAACTCCTCGACCCTGGGGGAGTGAGGCTGGTGTTTTTAACCTTCTTGGACAAGGACAACAACTCTGAGGACTCACGGTCAGACTACCAAATGTTCCCCACCCCTCTCTCCCTCCCTCGGCAGTTGGGCACTGAGATGAGCAGCAGAAATGTTACCCCTCCCTCTCCCCGCTCCGTGTTCACGGTATCCAAACATGGGGTCCACGATGGAGCTATGGAGTTGGTGTACCGTCCTGTAATTCTAGTTTATTACCTACGAAAAGAGACTTGACACTTGTGGAGTTTTTCCGTGTGCTAGGAAACAGATGCTCAGTAAACAAACATACAATCAAACACAAGTAGGGTTATTTAATTTAACTAGTAATGTCTTTGTACTGGAACCAGCAGGGTTAAATGAGTAAAGCCAGACACAAAGGAGAACGGAATGATAGGGTGCGGTTAAAAAGATAGAGAGGGAACTTGAGGGGGGCAGGGGCCTCGTCGATGTGAGCTTCATGCAGTAGCAAGGAATACGACTTGTCATGTGTTGCTTATGATTCTTTGTTCCGAGGGTGGGAAGAAAGGAAAGACAACAACAACGACGACGAATAATAATAATAATAATAATATAATAATAATAATAATAATAATAATAATAATAATAATAAGAAGAAGAAGAAGAAGAAGAAGAAGAAGAAGAAGAAGAAGAAGAAGAAAAAAAAGAAGAAGAGAAGAAGAAGAAGAAGAAGAAGAAGAAGAAGAAGAGGAAGAAGAAGAAGAAGAAGAAGAAGAAGAAGAAGAAGAAGAAGAAGAAGAAGAAGAAGAAGAAGAAGAAGAAGAAGAAGAAGAAGAAGAAGAAGAAGAAGAAGAAGAAGAAGAAGAAGAAGAAGAACGTTATCAGTGTTTATTTATCAGACTACATTTCTGAAGAGGAAACAAACAAACAAACATACACAATAACATTGCTTCTACTAGGCTGACTCCAACCCGAACTGTTTGTATTGGCTGGCGGGAATGAAGTCACTACACCACCAAAGCTTACAACACAATCAGTTCGTTATTTAAACCGACAGACACAATTCTGTATGTTATCGAGAGTAAACTCAATAGTTTAGTTCGTTTATTTGTTAATCAATTCGTGTTTTGAATTTTCCTGGTAGTTTCGCACCTCTTCGCCTTTTTATATTTTCATCTGCTCAATTCTGCATTTGTCAATGTCATGTCTGGCACAAACGAGCAAACAGTAAAAGCCATGAGCAAGTGAGCAGCAACGTAATTCAATCAACGTGATGTCTTTGATGTCCCACGTGTGATCCAACTCAGTCGCAACTCAGGTATCTGCAAATACTGATATGGCCAGTGACATGTCCCTCATTTCTGTACATCCGTTCTCGTGAGTCTGGGCCACTTTGATGTTGGCGGTTGGTTGTTTGCGTCAGCGACAGTCTCACACGAGACTTTCACTCTCACACGAGACTTTCACACTCACACGAGACTTTCACTTTAGTCTCATACAAGACTTTCACTTTAGTCTCACAGACAGACAGAGACATAGAGAGAGAGAGAGAGAGAGAGAGAGAGAGAGAGAGAGAGAGAAAGAAAGAAAGAAAGAGGGAGAGATAGAGAAAGAGAGAGAGAGAGAGAGAGATAACACAAGTGTGCAAGATACTGTTGCGAATCAAAAACAAATATTTCTGCAAATACGTTGGCGCCACAAATTATAGCATGAAAATGAACAACAAGAATCGTCTCACAATTTTTGTTTTTTGTTTCCAACAGTCCTTAAAAAATTCTACAAGCCCGCCATTCCCTGATACATAAGGCCGTCATTAATGCCTTCAGATCTCACGTTATATAAATAAAATTTAACAACATGCCTAAATATGACGTAGGCTATGATGCATGGCACAAGTTTGATGGATCGCCTGAGTTCTGATGGACACGATGATATTAAACCTGGCCAAAGCTCGTGCAGGAAACAGCTCGCTCATGCTCGTGATTAAAGGGCTCGCGAAATACCGAGTGCAAATGGACGTTTTTCATGGCCTTTTATTACTTGCCCTTAGCTCTTGCTTTGAATGTTTCGTTTCGTTTAACACTTTCCTGAATTCTGTCATTTTAGAAGCGTGTCTTTCAGTAATTTACTTTTTTGATATTTTCTCTCAGTTTATTTTTTTTTAATTTTTCTTTATCGATTTGATTATATAACTTTTTGTTCTTTGTGAAGAGTTAAAAGTGTCGTGGAATTAATAGCAGATGTTTTAGATTAGCTGGTGGATAACAAAACAGTAGAGGCCTCATTTTAGGCCTCAATCAGAATGTTGAGAGCAGGCATCTTCCCTGTGGCTACATAAGGATGTGAGTCGTGGACTATCTCTCAGTCCTTAAGAAAGAGAATAAAAGCTTTTGAACTGAAATGCTACAGAAAGATTCTCAAAATATCTTGGACAAAGAAGATGAGAAATATTGACATCTTAAAAGATCTGAACATCAAGGAAGATTGGCTAATAAACAGCATTCTTTCTCGAAAGTTGAAATATTTTGGTCATATCAAGCGCCACGGCGGATTGGAAAATAGTAAAGAAGAAGGCATGGTACCAGGAAGGAGAGGCAGGGGCCGACAAACACGAAGATATAAGGCACAGGATATAAGTGACTCATTGAGTGTGAAAGTGCATAAGGCGGGAGAACTGGCGAGAGACCGAGTTTCTTTCAGGCAGACTGTGATGAGAGCGCTGTTCTGCAATGGGACCTGCCACATGATAATCAGAGGCCTCATGGCTTTATACAGCCCAAAACCTCAGCGAGTCCCAATCCGGCCCTGGTTCTGCAGGTACACTTTTATTTCGGATGAGATTGCCAGTTTCACACCAACCCCTTTAATTTCCTCTTACGACATGTATAACAAGTTCAAGTGCTTCTATTCTTGGCTTCCCTTACTAGTGTTTCTGAGGGGGCGGGAGGTGGGAGGCGATGGACCGGAGGTTGAGTCTGAAGAAAATACTCCAGGCACAAGAGGGTAGCTACGGGGAGACGAAGGGAAACTACGCTAGGGGGAGTATACACAACCAGACTCTACAGACAGTCACTAGGTGTCCCGCTTCAACAAAAGTTTTCATCCGTTTATGACACAAACGTTCTATAGAGGCAGGCCGAGCCGGGTCATGACTCTCCATCCTTCTGCTGCACTTGAAGTCGGACAAACCAGACATTGATATAGCTTCTTGACAGGCAAGCATTTAACTTCATCCATGACAGATACAAACTTTCAGCTGTTACTAATGTAGACAATCTATGTTTGACGACGTGTGAGGCGGGGAAACCTACCCAGCATGCCACACGCTCCCGTTCTTTAATACAGTCAATTTGATAAAGTAACACCAGTTTTGTTCCGCTGCTGGCGAAATCTCTAGTTTTACATATACCCGCCCTCTGGCGACTTCCTTCCGGTCCAGGGCGGCTAATGAAAACACAACATGCTGTCTACACTTTGTTGCACTTCCTGTGTTTATCTGACCTTTGCCCCAAACCCCCACCCCTGGTCGCTGCCACATATAACCCCGCCCCAAGCCGGGTTTGTTCTGCTGAACTCATGCTTGTATTTTTGTCTAACTCTCTGTTGTTTGTCTCTCGGTCTGTCTTACGTGTGTCCTGTTCCTATTCTGGCTCGTTTTCAGTCTACTCTTTCTTTCTTTCAATTTCTCCGTTTCTTTTTTTTAAATGTCTTTCTCGCTGTCATCTATCTTTCTGTCCTCCTTCTTCACTCTTTCGCTATCTCTCTTTTATCCTTCTTCCTTTCTGTCTAACGTCTGTAACACTCTCTGTTCAAATGTTCTTCTCGCTATCACTTCATCCTCTCTCCCCCCTCCTCTCTCTCTTTTCTTAATTACTAGTCATTTCATCTCTCTCTCCCTTCTCTCTCTCTCTCTCTCTCTCTATATATATATATATATATATATATATATATATGTATATATATATATATGGGTGTGTGTGTGTATGCGCGCGCCTCTCTCTCTCTCTCTCTCTCTCTCTCTCTCTCTCTCTCTCTCTCTCTCTCTCTCTCTCTCTCTCTCTCCGTATCTCAATTACTAGCCACTCCAGCACGCCATACAAACGCCAGAAGCCAGCCCCAGAGATATACCATCTGGTACCGCCATCATTTTCACTTTGCCATGGGAACCGATGTCGCCGACTCTACGCTGAGTACGGGTACACAGTTTGGTCAGATTTGGTTTATTAAAATCATCTGCTGAAACAACTTTTTTTCTACCTTTTGCTTTCATATGCTTGTTGGTGTGTACTATGCTCTAACAATCACAAATTAGACTTTCTTTTTCTTCTTCTTCTTCTTCTTCTTCTTCTTCTTCTTCTTCTTCTTCTTCTTCTTCTTCTTCTTCTTCTTCTTTTCTTCTTCTTCTTCTTTTTCTTCTTCTTCTTTTTCTTCTTCTTCTTTTCTTCTTCTTCTTTCTTCTTCTTCTTCTTCTTCTTCTTCTTCTTCTTCTTCTTCTTCTTCTTCTTCTTCTTCTTCTTCTTCTTCTTCTTCTTCTTCTTCTTCTTCTTCTTCTTCTTCTTCTTCTTCTTCTTCTTCTTCTCCTTCTCCTCATCCGTCCCTTGTCTGTTATTCAATTACAGGAGCTTTACAGAACGTTGCTCTTATCACTGGAAGGACTCTTGTCCTATGCAGGTTTATGTCCCATCTCTAATACGCGGTGACCATCTTGGTGCTGTCATGCTCACTGTCCAGCTTACTGTCATGATCTCTGTAATCAGCCCTACATTACTGCTCACTGTCCGACTGTCATGCTCACTGTCCAGCTTACTGTCATGCTCACTGTCCAGCTTACTGTCATGATCTCTGTCCAGTTTACTGTCATGCTCACTGTCCAGTTTACTGTCATGCTCACTGTCGAGCTTACTGTCATGCTCACTGTCCAGCTTACTGTCATGCTCACTGTCCTGTTTACTGTCATGCTCACTGTCTAGTTTACTGTCATGCTCACTGTACAGCTTACTGTCATGCTCACTATCCAGCTTACTGTTATGCTCACTGTCCAGCTTGTGCTCACTGTACAGCCTACTGTCATGCATACTGACCAGCTTACTGTCATGCTCACTATGTAGCCTCTGTCATGAATACTGACCAGCCTACTGCTGCGTTTCACGTGGTTTAATTATTTATGTTTCCGAGATATGCTGTTTATGTGCTATCTTTTCTTCCATGTTCGCATCTTACGGTCATTATTCTGAAAATCTGTATGTAGCATCGAATCTCGAAAGTATTTATATGTTTTAGAAAAGATATATGTTATTACTGAAAAGATGTGATTTATTACTGAAAAGTTGTAGGTTATCGCATACAAGATTTTGTTATCACAGAAAATATGTATGTCAACACAGAAAAAACCGTATATTATCACAGAAAAAATTGTATGTAAGAACTGTAAAGATATTTTGTAATCACAGAAAAAATTTATATTATTACAGAAAAGATGTACATTATCACATAAAAGATGTTTGTTATCACAGAAAAGATGTACCATATCGCATATAAAAAGATGTATGTTATCAAAGAAAATATATGTGCTTCTAACTAACATGTTTACTTAATGTGTTTGCTTGTGTGTCATTCTTTTAAATTTGTAAAGTTACTTCTACTTTTCAAGCAATCTTCTAACACTTTTTAAGCGACTTTTTTCGGAGTTAGGGTTCCCTGGTTGGGGGAGGGTCATTATTGTAGCTAAGGCTGTAGATTAATCAAATGTTGTGACATTCTCAATCCATTCATAATTATTCAAATGACTGTAACCTCTGGTTTGACGCGACTTATAACTGTGCACACTCCAATCCACTGTTTCTTACTGATAGCTCAGAAACCAATGTTGATCTCCATTTTGTCTCGCTGACAGGACAGGATTAACTCATCCAAGCCTTCATTACCGTTAGGAAGGAAGACCCTTCCGTCTTCTTGTCCGACTTGTGGAGTTCAGATTTCAACCAATTAAAAGTGGATCAAACCCGTCGGAGCTCTGCAGCCGCCGTGATTTCTGCTGCTGACAATTTCTTCTGAGGACTGACCTTTGACCCCTTGCCGCACAGCCATATTGGTTGCTTTTTTTTAGGCCACTATATGTTGGCAGTCCTGATCAGCGACCTAGTTCTTTATTGACAGTGTCAGGGCTGAGGAGTCGTGGTTGGATAGGACACCCACTGAGAAAAACTTGGACACATGATTCTACCTTGCTCTGGAAACCACAGGAACAAAGATTGAAAATAACAAAGGGGACCACGTACAAACAAACATATTTTTCTGTCATTCACCACACCCCTTTTTTCCCCCGACCAGATGGCAAATAGCAAGCCGCCTGACCAAGGAAGTAGGAAAGAAAGGCGGCCGCCTGACCTTGACCCCATCAACCATGGAGTGCCCCATTGGTCTATAACCTCCACAACTAGCATCACGTGCTGGCCCCCGTCTGGGGAAGTGGGAAGGAGTCTTTAACCCGGCACACGCTTAATCTCAACTCACGAGCCATTCATGAATATCGTTTAAACAATAAACTGAGCCCGGCTCTCTAGCGGAATTGGCTAAACCGGATTTCGCGGAGACCGGGTGACGTACTCCTTGTGGTCCGGGTTCAATCCCGGGGGTAGGCAGGAAAGCCACATTTTCTCCCAGATTTGCGGTATTTACAATGGAATCAAGGCCGAAAGGTTGCGATATCCATAATACCGAGCCTAAGGGTTAACAACTCATGGCTTCTGGATACTAAAACAACAAACAAACAATAAACTGAAAAATGAAACAAACACCAGAAAGTGAACACAAACATTGGCCAGTAGGTGGGACCTACAGCAACCCCCCCCCCTCTTTTTTTTTTGCCCCTTAAAAAACCCCAAAAAAGTTGATGCCACACGTGGTTTTACAATTTCCGTGTGCATCCAGTCATGCAGGGATCAATCATATTGTAGAAATATTTCTATTTAAACAATGTTCAATTATGCATGAACTAATGTGACCTTTAAATGTCATGTCAGGTTACGGAGTCCGAAGACCGTATGGACATGTCGCTTCTGTTCCTTAATACTGACCGACCGACCGCCTGGTTGGTTACAAGCTGATGCCATGGTTTTCCCTTTGCCTTACGCCATCAATGTTGACGTGTGACTGCGTGTATTCTCCTCTGTTTGGACAACTGAAAGTTCTGTTATATTAAGACACACTGTTGGCCATTCATTTTCCTGGATGTTCGGTCGACTGAACGATGTTTTCTGCACTGTTGTGCTGTGGCCTTTGCCTGTCAGTGAGATGTGCAGGCCTGTCCATGAGATGTGCTAGCCTGTCAATGAGATGTGCTGGTCTGTCAATGAAATGTGCTGGTCTGTCAATGAAATGTGCTAGCCTGTCAATGAGATGTGCTGGTCTGTCAATGAGATGTGCAGGTCTGTCAATGAGATGTGCTGGCCTGTCAATAAGATGTGCTGGTCTGTCAATGAAATGTGATGCCTGTCAATGAAATGTGCTGGTCTGTCAATGAGATGTGCTGGCCTTGGCCTGTCAATGAGATGTGCTGGCCTGTCAATGAGACGTGCTGGCCTCTCAATGAGATGTGCTGGCCTGTCAATGGCCTGTCAATGAGATGTGCTGGCCTGTCAATGAGATGTGCTGGCCTGTCAATAAGATGTGCTGGCCTGTCAATGAGATGTGCTGGCCTGTCAATAAGATGTGCTGGCCTGTCAATGAGATGTGCCTTTAAGAGTTGCACTTCATAGAGTCCAGACTACGACGATGTATCTCACATTCTATTATTGTTCAGAGTTTAGAGCATTTGCATCTTTTACAAATATATATTACAATTTTATGTTTATACTGTATACTCTCCATAGCAGGGTTCTTCAAGCTGTTTAAATCAATTGGCCTCCACCTGAAGAACACTTTTAATACACACATCCGAACTGCAGTTTCAGCTCTGGAACTACATGTGCGTGTATTGTGCAACACTTCATGTTGTATCAATACCTATTTTATACCAAAAACTCAACAAAATAACCCCCCCAAAAAATTGAAAACCCGCTGGGGCGGCATTCTGTTCAACACTTTTCCGACACGATCCGATTCAACACCGTCATTGCTTGGCTGTCAACTGAGTGTCTGCTGTCTTGTTTAAAAACGGTACATATTTTGTCTGCAGAATTCTTGACCAGAATCATATTTCATAGAAATAGGAGATTAATGCCTGGTAGATACGAGACGACCAGATGTACAGGGAGTAGCCACAAGCGATACAAGCTCACTAAAAACGTCAAGAACTGGGGGTATGACTAGATTTTATACCTGACTGACCGTTATATACTCTCTCTCTCTCTCTCTCGCTCTCTCTATATATATCTCTCTCTATATATCTCTCTCTATATATCTCTATATCTCTCCGCTCTCTCTCTCTCTCTCTCTCTCTCTCTCTCTCTCGCTCTCTCTCTCTCTCTCTCTCTCTCTCTCTCTCTCTCTCTCTCTCTCTGACTTAACATACACACCCCCTATGCTCACATATATTCAGTCACACAAATGGCATAGATATAAACAATCAAATAGGTGTCGTTTCCATTATACAGTCTTACTAAGCCGGATATTCTATATTCTAGAACAGCCCACACATTTCATTCCTCATATATTTAGCCACAACGGTGTGTCATAGAAAGCAGCAACAATGATTCACATCCCAAAATTAGGGACTAGAGGGGTGCGATTGGAAATAATTAGGGTCAGAAAAGACGGCTGGAGGCAAACTGTGATTTGACATTTGACAGAGACCAAAGGGGAGGATTTCCCTCTCGTAATGGACGCTTTTTCGCAAACAACATTGCAGATTATGGAGTACCGTTTGTTTCAAAACATATTATTTAGAGATGTTGTGCTTCAAGTTGGCATCCGGGGGTTTTTATGCAGCTGACGCCGTTGGAGAGTTGGTTGTATGTATTATGTAAAGAGGAGCACTGTTTTATGTCATTTTCAGGATGTGTTGTAAATTTTCTTGTTCGACTGGGGCTCGAGAGGCGTTCTGGTCTTTGTCGCAGCGTCAGATTGTCACTGAAATCAGAAAAGGGAAGTAACTTACACACACAAACACATGTAAACACCCCTGTAGACATATGCCCACCCTCACGTATATACACACACTCATGTTCACACAAAAACGCCCACGAAATTATACACTTGTATACACACACCCGAGCTCACACACAAACACCCATGAGCTCACATACAAACACCCATGTACTCACACACAAACAGCAACGTATTCACACACAAACAGCCACGTACTCACACACAAACACCTACGTTCTCACACATATGCTTACACATAACCATGTTGACACACCAACGCCTACGAATTCATGCACTCGTATATACACACCCACATGCACGCACAAGGGTACAGGAAAAAAGCGCAAGTTTCCAGTCAAAGTCTGTATCAACAGAGAAAACAAGAAGAAACTTAAGCGTAGCGGAAATGCAAAACTTGAAAAACAGGAAGATGGGTTGCGAAACGAAACATAACTCCATTTTCAACAGGCATATGCCTTGTACAGCAGACAACCACAAGTCTGTGAAAATTGGTTCCCCTGTGGGTGTGGCACCACGGCACGACAGCCAGAGGACTGAATGATAGTACCACACTCGAGGTCGTCTCGGATTACCTGTAAGTGAAGATACTACACTCGGCGTCTCCTCGAGTTACAGCAGAGTGTGATAATACACTAGGCGTCTCCTCGAGTTACGACTGACTTTGTCTTTGTGTAGTTATATCTTCTCTCATTTCCCCTGTCTCTTTTTGTCTTTCAATAGGTATATCTTTTCTCATATGCCCTGTCTCTCTTTGTCTTTGTGTAGGTATATCTTTTCTCATATCCTCTGTCTCTCTTTGTCTTTGTGTAGGTATATCTTTTCTCATATCCTCTGTCTCTCTTTGTCTTTGTGTAGGTATATCTTTTCTCATATGCCCTGTCTATCTTTGTCTTTGTGTAGGTATATCTTTTCTCATATGCCCTGTCTATCTTTGTCTTTGTGTAGGTATATCTTTTCTCATATGCCCTGTCTCTCTTTGTCTTTGCGTAGGTATATCTTTTCTCATATGCAATGTCTCTCTTTGTCTTTGTGTAGTTATATCTTTTCTCATATCCCCTGTCTCTCTTTGTCTTCGTGTAGTTAAATCTTCTCTCATTCCCCCTGTCTCTCTCTGTCTTTGTATAGTAATATCTTCTCTCTTATGTTCCACCCATATTTTTTTTAAATTTAATTCAGAATTGGTTCTGTCCCGAATTTACCTTGATGACTTCATTCCTGATTTTCTCTCTTTAGGTCACTCATAAGTCTTTCTCAGGCACCTTATTTCAATGGTTACCAAATTTCTTCTATGTTTTGTTGTGAGTGACCACGTTTGGCACTGGTAGCATAGGGTGGGAATGAATATACTTTTTATCATATGTTTCTTTGTGCTGATTGGGATTGCCTTATGCTGTAAAAGAGGAACTAGGTGTTTCAATACTTGACCTGCTTTACTGCATCGGATGTCAATTTCTTCGTCCAATTTACCATCTTCAGTGAATGTTGTTTCAAGATATTTAAACTCAGATGCCTGTCTAATTTATGTATGCTCTAATGCTATGTTTAAATTCTGCTTCTTTCTTCCTATTGACATTACTTCTGTCTTTTCGATGTTGATTCTCATAATATTTGATTTACATTCTTTTTTTTCATGGCTGTGAGATGCTGTTGCAAATTCATGGCTGTATCGGCAATCAAGGCCTGGTCATCAGCAAAAAGTAATTCATTGAGGTTACTATTATTTTCGTTCCTGGGCCTGGCATCCTTGCTTATACTGTCAGTGTAGGTGATAAACATTAGTGGTGATAAGACACATCCCTGTCTTACTCCAGATGTTGCTGTGTGTGATTTAGACGTTACCTGATTTATTCTAATTACGTTTCAACAAACGCTATATAAGCTTTTGCAAACTTTAATGCGGTTTTCACTTACTCCATATCGCGAGGTTTACTTACTCCATATCGAGGTGTTCACTTACTGCATACCAAAGTGTTTACTTACTCCATTTCGACTTGTTCACTTACTGCATATCGAGGTGTTCATTTACTCCATATCAAGATGTTCACTTGCTCCAGATTGAGGTGTTCACTTACTCCATATCGAGGTGTTCACTTACTCCATATCGAGGTGTTCACTTACTCCATATCGAGGTGTTCACTTACTCCACATCGAGGTGTTCACTTACTCCATATCGAGGTGTTCACTTACTCCATATCGAGGTGTTCACTTACTCCACATCGAGGTGTTCACTTACTCCATATCGAGGTGTTCACTTACTCCACATCGAGGTGTTCACTTACTCCATATCGAGGTGTTCACTTACTCCATATCCCTCATGTTGTGGCGACCTTTTAATGAAGTTCCCTCATGTTGTGGCGACCCTTTAATAAAGTTACCTCATGTTGTGGCGATCCTTTAATAAAGTTCCCTTATGTTGTGGCAACCCTTTAATAAAGTTCCCTCATGTTGTGACGACCCTTAAATAAAGTTCCCTCATGTTGTGGCGACCCTTAAATAAAATTCCCTCATGTTGTAGCGACCCTTTAATAAAGTTCCCTCATGTTGTGGCGACCCTTTAATAAAGTTCCCTCATGTTGTGGCGACCCTTTAATAAAGTTCCCTCATGTTGTGGCGACCCTTTAATAAAGTTCCCTCATGTTGTGGCGACCCTTAAATAAAGTTCCCGCATGTTGTGGTGACCCTTTAAAAAAGATTCCCTCATGTTGTGGCGACCCTTTAATAAAGATCCCTCATGTTGTGGCGACCCTTAAATAAAGTTCCCGCATGTTGTGGCGAACCTTAAATAAAGTTCCCGCATGTTGTGGCGACCCTTAAATAAAGTTCCCGCATGTTGTGGTGACCCTTTAAAAAAGATTCCCTCATGTTGTGGCGACCCTTTAATAAAGATCCCTCATGTTGTGGCGACCCTTAAATAAAGTTCCCGCATGTTGTTGCGACCCTTTAATAAAGTTCACTCATGTTGTGGCGACCCTTTAATAAAGTTCCCTTATGTTGTGGCGACCCTTTAATAAAGTTCCCTTATGTTGTGGCGACCTTTTAATGAAGTTTCCTCATGTTGTGGGGACCCTTTAATAAAGTTACCTTATGTTGTGGCGATCCTTTAATAAAGTTCCCTCATGTTGTAGCAACCCTTTAATAAAGTTCCCTCGTGTTGTGGCGACCCTTTAATAAAGTTCCCTCGTGTTGTGGCCACCCTTTAACAAAGTTCCCTTATGTTGTGGCGACCCTTTAATAAAGTTCTCTCATGTTGTGGCCACCCTTTAATAAAGTTCCCTCGTGTTGTGGCGACCCTTTAATAAAGTTCCCTCGTGTTGTGGCGACCCTTTAATAAAGTTCCTTTATGTTGTGGCGACCCTTTAATAAAGTTCCTTCATGTTGTGGCGACCCTTAAATAAAGTTCCCTCATGTTGTGGCGACCCTTAAATAAAGTTCCCTCGTGTTGTGGCGACCCTTAAATAAAATTCCCTCATGTTGTAGCGACCCTTTAATAAAGTTCCCTCATGTTGTGGCGACCCTTTAATAAAGTTTCCTCATGTTGTGGCGACCCTTTAATAAAGTTCCCTCGTGTTGTGGCGACCCTTTAATAAAGTTCCCTCGTGTTGTGGCCACCCTTTAACAAAGTTCCCTCATGTTGTGGCGACCCTTAATAAAGTTTCCTCATGTTGTGGCGACCCTTTGAAAAAGTTCCCTCGTGTTGTGGCGACCCTTTAATAAAGTTCCCTCGTGTTGTGGCGACCCTTTAATAAAGTTCCCTCATGTTGTGGCGACCCTTTAATAAAGTTCCCTCATGTTGTGGCGACCCTTTAATAAAGTTCCCTCATGTTGTGGCGACCCTTAAATAAAGTTCCCGCATGTTGTGGTGACCCTTTAAAAAAGATTCCCTCATGTTGTGGCGACCCTTTAATAAAGATCCCTCATGTTGTGGCGACCCTTAAATAAAGTTCCCGCATGTTGTGGCGACCCTTAAATAAAGTTCCCTCATGTTGTGGCGACCCTTAAATAAAGTTCCCGCATGTTGTGGTGACCCTTTAAAAAAGATTCCCTCATGTTGTGGCCACCCTTTAATAAAGTTCCCTCGTGTTGTGGCGACCCTTTAATAAAGTTCCCTCATGTTGTGGCGACCTTTTAATGAAGTTTCCTCATGTTGTGGGGACCCTTTAATAAAGTTACCTTATGTTGTGGCGATCCTTTAATAAAGTTCCCTCATGTTGTAGCAACCCTTTAATAAAGTTCCCTCGTGTTGTGGCGACCCTTTAATAAAGTTCCCTCGTGTTGTGGCCACCCTTTAACAAAGTTCCCTTATGTTGTGGCGACCCTTTAATAAAGTTCTCTCATGTTGTGGCCACCCTTTAATAAAGTTCCCTCGTGTTGTGGCGACCCTTTAATAAAGTTCCCTCGTGTTGTGGCGACCCTTTAATAAAGTTCCTTCATGTTGTGGCGACCCTTTAATAAAGTTCCTTCATGTTGTGGCGACCCTTTAATAAAGTTCCCTCATGTTGTGGCGACCCTTCAATAAAGTTCCCTCGTGTTGTGGCGACCCTTTAATAAAGTTCCCTCATGTTGTGGTGACCCTTTAATAAAGTTCCCTCATGTTGTGGCGACCCTTTAATAAAGTTCCCTCATGTTGTGGTGACCCTTAAATAAAGTTCCCGTATGTTGTGGCGACCCTTAAACAATTATTTTCCTTCATTACTTTAATGAATATAAATTTCCCGATGGTCTTGAGCGACCCCTATAAAATAGGGTCGTTCGACCCCAAAAAAAGGGTCGCGACCCACAGGTTGAGAACCGCTGAGATATGTCTTGTCGTCCCCACCCCCACCACTTCCCTCTCCATAAACCACTGCTCGTAGATTGGTACAAAATATGAGCTCTGTATGCTGCATTGATCCACAAGTTTTAAAAACACCAGTAGTGAACAGAAAGACTCAGTCAGAAACTGAACCTAAGTCTGCCAGGGGGCCAGGCGAATGGCTCGACCACTTAGCCAGGGCGAGGAGTTCCCCTCGGCCAAGTTCCTGGTGAATATACTGGTATGTCAGCATACATACCCTAGCGTAGCTGCTTTTTCAGAAGGGTTGGTTGCATATCCTTTTATAGAAGGCCACAAGCTAGCCCCAGAATGCGTTGGCAATTGTCTTCTTGTACTTGGATCATGTGGTTTTGCAGTTTGCCATTGTTTTCTCAACGGTACAGAGATAATTGTTGATTGAAGTTACTCATGTTGTCGAAATCAACGCACAGCAATTTTTTACCAGATCGCATGTAACTGACTTCGAACTCCAATATGTCGGGATTCTAAATCTACGTTCACAACCCTTAAGATCCCGTGTGGGTCCGGGTATCCAATGTAGTAGGGGTGAGGGGGTGGGGGGATAGACCCACTGCCCCCTAACAGCGTGCCAACATCGACAAGAGAATCTAGGCCGAAGATCACAATCATAAAGAGTTAACCAGAATCAAAGGCGGCATTAATCAAAAACACCATTAGATAAATTCCAGAGACAACCGGGAATCTGGCTTTTAGCCAGAGACTAGCTTAATCATACAGGACACGCACTGGAGATGAATCTGGTTTGTAGCTGGTTAAACGGAGAACCCGCAGACAACACAGAGAGAATATTGCGGACATAAGGCTCACATCCATCAAAGTGAATTAACCAGAAATAAAACAAATGGCCGTGGCTCCGCGGGGAGCCGCATTCAAAATCTCGTCCTGGCCGAGAGGATGACAAGTGCTTAATCGAAGGACGTGCCATGTCAGAATAATTAGGGACTCCTCACAACTTGAGTATTTGTCCCTGCTACAGATAATTTCACAGCAGGAACATCCGCAGGGTTGTCGAATGTAAGCAGTTTCACACCAGGTCATGTTGAATGAGAGGTGAGTGAGGTTCACAGTTTACGTGCACAGTTGTATCTTCTTGGCTTGAAAAAGTATGTAAAAAAGCTCTTTCACGATACTTACTTTCGTGATCCAGTCTCCACTCTGTCATGCAATGATGAGTCTCTCTGCACAGTGCACGAACTCTCTAGCAATAACGGTATTCCAAAGTGTGTCCACAATGAAAATGCAATGGCTTACTAATTTTTATTTCAAATAATTTCATTTCAACTATTTTTTGTTAATATAATTTAATTTCACACTTTTTCTTTAACATAATTTCATTTCACACATTACTTCCACATAATTCCATTTCAAACATTTTCTTAAACATAATTTAATTTCACACATTTTATTTCATATAATTTCATTTCAAATACTTTCTTTCAGGTCATTTCATTTCACACAGAAAATATATTTACATTTCACACATTTTCTTTTACATAATTTCATTTCACACATTATCCTTCACATAATTTCATTTCACACACTTTTTCATATATTTTCATTTCACACATTTTCTTTCATATAATTTGATTTCATACATTTTCTTTCATATATTTTCATTTCACACATTTTCTTTTAAACAATTTCATTTCACAAATTTTCTTTCATATAATTTCATTTCATACACTTTCGGTCATATAATTTCATTTTACACATTTTCTTTTATATGATTTCATTTCACACAGTTTCTTTCAGGTAATTTCATTTCACACAGAAAAAATATTTTTATTTCATACTTCTTTGACGTAATTTTATTTCACACTATATCCTTCAAATAATATCGTTTTACACATTTTCTTTTATATATTTTCATATCATACATTTTCTTTCACATAATTTCATTTCACACATTTTCTATCATATAATTTCATTTCACGCATTTTCTTTCAAATATTTTTATTTCAGACATATTTTTTTTTTTTCAAATCATTTTTTTTACGCAGTTTCTTTTATTTAATTTCATTTCACACATTTTCTTTCATATAATTTAAATTGCCCTATTTTCTTTCAAATAATTTTTTTCCACCTTTTTTTCATTTAATTTTATTTCCCACATTTGCTTTCATTTAATTTCATTTCACACATTTTCTTTCATATAATTTGAAATGCCCCATTTTCTTTCACATAATTTTTTTTCCACATTTTCTATCATTTAATTTCATTTCCCACATTTGCTTTCATATAATTTCATTTCACACGTTTGGTTTCATATAATATCATTTCAGTACAAATCCCACGAGGGTTACGAATCCCATAATTCGGGAAAAGGATAAATCTTCTCTACCATGCATATAAAATGCGTTTAATTAGAGGTTTCTCCTTTCTAAGTCTGAGGGCATCTACATGAGAGGCAAAGAACCATCAGGCTGCATACAAGTAAGATCTATGAAAAGGATGTGCACACAGAACTCAAATTATGAAAGTGGACGAACAACCTGAACTTTTCGCCAGAGTTTACAGCTTGTGTACGCCAAGAAGAAAAAGAAAGTTCTAGTCTAATACCTTCAGGTTGTTCGTCCAGGGCCATTGCGATCTTCGTGTTCTGATGTAGTGTGTGACTTATTGTTTTGTGCCGATGAAGGCATGTCACCGTAACGTCCGTTACATATTGTAACTGTTATTTTACAAAGCTGATCGATACTTCGTGTATTCCAGCCGTAGACACGTGTGGTCCTTACGAGAAGTGGCACTTACACTTCTACAGTTAAAGTCGACAGGATCGACTTCAAAGTACCAGGTTTTATCTCAAATGGTTCGGTCTCTTTCCCATAGAACGATTAGCCGCCTGCCGAGAGCGTCGCACAAAACATGAACTCTGTGACTCGGTAATGATCCCCAGGAGTCTCCGTAAAAATGCCGCTTGTGAACTGAACTGAACTGAACTGAACTGAAATATTCCGCCGTGTAACCAACCCACGACCTTCATTCAGAGCAGCAGACAGTTTAACCACTCCACCACGGAGATCTAGCCAAATCTCCATCACTTACCTCTGATTGATTCTGTCCTTTGTCCACACATGCCTTGCTGTGACTGAGTCACTCAGGCTCTAATCTCCACTCCTCTGATTCACTGTCCCCAGTTCGTGTGTCAAGAGAACACAGTATACTCCCAGCTTTCCATCTCTTCTCTCTCTCTCTCTCTCTCTCTCTCTCTCTCTCTCTCTCTCTCTCTCTCTCTCTCTCTCCCCCCGCCCCCCTTTTTTTTCCCTCTCACACTAGCTTCAATCTACACACTGACAAAATCACCTTCTCTGTATTCCTGTCAAATTAATCCTTCCAGTTTTGGAAGAATAATTGCTATTGAAATGCAGATCGCGTCTCCAAGGGCCTGCTCTCCCTCCTCTTGAACTATCTATTTCACATTTTCCCAGCAACTGCCCAGAAAAACCGGCCCTGTGTGTCAGTGAACTCAGCAGACAGATCCAACGCTCGGATCTCCCTGACTGGTCTGGCCCCGCACAAAAGACCGTTCCATTGATTGAATAATGAATGACTCTTTGATTAGGGGTGAGTCATGTTTCATTTAAAATCAGGGTTCACGGATCGCCGCTTTTTAGATGATATATTTATGTTCGGGGTTTTCGGATTGCTTTGTACTGACTACATTTAAAAAAATGTATTTGTTGAGTGTATCTTTCTTTAACTGTTAGATTTTACTTTGGCTTTCTCCACGAAATATATCTGCTATTTTTTTTTATATAATTGTTTCGTAGGCAAACTGATATTCACAAATTGATAACAGAAAAGTGAAAAGTTCCACGACGGTCTGACATGTGCGGCCAGTTCTAAATTGTTACAGACCCATGGGCAGTCCATGTTTGAAACGGCTCACATCACTCCGACCATCTGTACTCTCAAAGATTTGTCCGTGTGGCCACTTTAGGCTGGGTCAACATTGAAACCTAGATGATTGAACAAAATCCGCTTTGGCATGGGTTCAAACCTGAACTCCAGCGGGCGAGCAGGAACATTTGTGGACGTGATATCAGGAGTAGATCCGACCAGGAGGGAGTTAGAGGCAGAGAGTGACGTGATATCAGGAGCAGATCCGACCAGGAGGGAGGTAAAATAGACAGAGAGTGACGTGATATCAGCAGTAGATCTGACCAGGAGGGAGGTAAAATAGACAGAGAGTGACGTGATATCAGGAGTAGATCCAACCAGGAGGGAGGTAAAAATAGACAGAGAGTGACGTGATATCAGGTGTAGATCTGACCAGCAGGGAGTTATAGGAGGCAGAGAGCGACATGTTTATAACCTATAACCAGTGTGCTGAGTGAAAAGTTGCTATCTACACCTCAAGTCATGGAGACGGAACACCTACGGCTATGCCGGAGGGGGGTAATGTCAATTCTTATATCAGTAATCAAGAGCTATACAATCTAGCACAAGGACCACACACGGACGGTATCGACATCCTGATGGTCCTTGGAGAGTTGGCCCAGGATGTTTAGCCAGGAGAATCACCACCACAAGTGAGGACGCACAGGCTACCATGGAAGCGCTCTTGTAGCCAGAAACGAACCAGAACACTAACCACCCAAAGGAGTGTGTCTCCTCCAGCTGGCACAGTTAGCCGACAATAACTAATGGCTTTGTTACACGAAATGTGGGAGCACCTTCTGATGTGTCAGAAGTGCAATGATAACCCGACTCCGAACTGAACTATAAAATCACTAGTCTGCACACGTTCCAGCAGGAAAACGGTTCAAACACGGAAAGAGCAGGAAAAGCAAGCTGGCAATGAAACTTCAGTCAACATACAACTGCCACAGCTAGTTATTTACAGTTTATACTTTAGAGAGATCAAAGCACACAGAGTTTCTGAAGTGCGAAGTGCAATCGTAACTGAAATTAAACAGTAAAATTCA
Source organism: Candidula unifasciata (assembly GCA_905116865.2). NCBI lineage: Eukaryota > Metazoa > Mollusca > Gastropoda > Stylommatophora > Geomitridae > Candidula > Candidula unifasciata. The sequence goes on from CAJHNH020005523.1 coordinate 136,964, forward strand.
TTACCGTATTTGCGGACATTTATTAATTTAACGGTTATTTTATTAATGACTTTCACAGTAGCAATGTTCTATGCATTATTAACGATCTGAGTAGTGCTAAATCATTGGAGCTTTGAGATAATTACAAGAGATTCCTGTCATTAACCGCTCTTGTCACAAAACGGGTGGATCAATAATCAATAAAGAACTGTGAGAAATAGTGCTGCCAAAGTGGAAAACACAGCTGTTAAGCTCTGCACTCGAAGCGTGACGCGATATGGCGCCATTTGAAAGTATCACACAGCGACAGGTTACACTGGGCAAATACACTAACGATCGCTCTGTAAATTGCAGGCAGGTGATTGAGCCGCAGATCCCGAAATCAAAGATTTTCATTAAATGTCGGCAATCAGGCCCCAAACATGAACAATGTCTTTATTTCTCCTTAATCTACCCCTCCCCCCCCCCCCACCCCAACCTCACTAAATCTTCTTGTCCTCGAAGATTGGTGCTACTAACAGAAAACTGAAATTTCTTTGGTTCTTAGTCAACTTTGTGCCATTTGCACAGGTATAAACTCTTTGAGATTTGCACCGGTATAAACTCTGGGCCGTGTGAACCGGTATCAACTCTGTCCTGTTTGCCCCGGTATAAACTCTGTGCCGTTTGCACCGGTATAAACTCTGTGACGTTAGCGCCGGTATAAACTCTGTGACGTTAGCGCCGGTATAAACTCTGTGCCGTTTGCACCGGTATAATCCCTTCGCCGTTTGCAGCGGTATAAACTTTTCGCCGTTTGCACTGGTACGAAGACACATCTAATTCTACCAAACTCCATGTGGTGCGGCTACAGTATGTTAAAGCACGACCAGATCCAGATTTATAAGGCCGTACAGCTCGAACGGGAATTCCCGTTCTTGTGCAAGAATTGAGTCCCTCTGCGTCCACAGTTTTTATCGAGGAGATGTATTCACAAATTAAACTACAGTTTCATTAATTTTCGACATATTTTTTAGAACTATACGTCATTTTTAAGGTAAATAAGTGTGCCAATTAAATATAACAATAAAGGCCCTTACAGACAAACAAAAATGCTTTTGCTACAGTCAACATGAACATAAACATCAATAACGTTTAGACGTAAACTAAAAGCTGTTCCAGCAAAAGTAAAGAAATATCAGTGCTAACTCTTTGATTCTGAGAGGGTATTGTTACATCAGAGGAGCTGGGGGGAGGGGGGGGGGGGGAGGTGACATTTGTACTTTATCAAATTTAGGGCATAAAAATACTGCTATGAAACATACACACATCATACATAACATAAATATAAATGATTGATGGTTTTTATTATTATTAGTAGACTATTACAACATATAATTATACTGTTATTTAATAATTAGTAAACAAGCACAATCAGTATGAAATTGATATGTGCAATACTTTTTTCACCCAAGGTAGTTTTCTTAACAGTACTTATAGCACTACTAAATATGTATCCTCAAGGTACAAACAGCACAAACAATTTTGTCCAGTTTCATCTTGTTGGATGAAATCAATTCCTTATCATTGCGAATTTTTTGGTAACAAATATGCATTGGAAGTGGATGAACAACCAGAAGTTTCTGCAAGAATTTACAGCCAGTGTTCGCGAAGCAAAGCAAAAGCCAGTTTACAAAAATTAACAAAGACCGTACAACTGCAAATATGCAAAATAAGTCGATGAGCAACCAGAATTTTCCACAAGAGGTTACAGCCAGTGTTCGCAAAGCAAAGCAAAAGCCAGTTTACAAAAATTAACACAGGCCGTACAACTGCAAATATGCAAAAGAAATGGATGAACTACCAGAAGTTTTCGCAAGAGTTTACAGCCAGTGTTTACGAAGCATAAGTCAAATGGTTAAGGATTAATATTATTAGTGTACTGCTACAACATATAATTATACTCTTAGTCAACAATTAGTAAAGAGGCAAAGAGTGACTTGCTGTGAAAGGTTAGTTAGTAAATTAAATATTATTTTCATCCACTTACCTAGAGCTCCGAAATATCTTGACACAATTTATCCACAGTGTGGCTGCACCATTTATGCACAGTCAATATGAAAGCAATAGTTTTCTTCAAACACAAGATAGTTTGTGTCGCGCGCCCACGTGGGTAAATACACTGATATAGTGAGGGTGTGGGTTTGAACCTTAACAATGCCCACCCACGTGAGAAACTGGACTATTATCTAAGCTATGTTGATCCTAGACAGTCCTGGATAGCCAAGAAAACAGCGAGTGGCTCGTTCCATGAAATGAAAGTTGCTGTACTTGTATCCACAGGAGAAGGAGAAGGGATAGATAGATAGATATCTGGATACACCCACTGTGATATAATCCAGGTGCTCATTTAACACCTCCGACTGTTCTCCTCTCCTGGCATTGCTTAAAAGCCCCCATCAAGTGATTTAAATATTTGTTAGCTGAAGTAAACTAATATGCACAAAGACACTTGAACCTAAGTACACAATTTACTCAACTATGTTGTAACAACATCAAACATGATTTATTTGAATAAATCGAAATTAAAATGAACTTGTTTAGGCTAGTAGAGTTTAGGTGATGTGAATGATGAAATCATAAAGGTATTGGAAAGTAACAACCTTTGGACAGTTCTCGGCTTGAGACCCTGTCTATCTTTTCCAGTTTGTCGTCCTCACTGCTTTCAGCAGGTCGTTACACTCAGACGGTCGGCAAATAATGGATGCCTACTAGTCCCTGCCCAATGTGGGAACTGTGATAAAGAAACAAGCGCATATTTGTAGTATCTGCTCTAGATGTACACTAAGCATGTATATTATAATATCAAACATGTTTATTTAAATAAAACATTTCATCTCTCCCTCATGTTCACATTCACTCCTGTCCAATTTGGAAGGGCTTATGTCTCACATTCCAACTGTTACATCTTCTGCCTTCCTCTACACGTCCTGTAATGATAGTCAAGTCTTCTACGTCAGGTGCCATCTCTCGTACAGACTCAAATGACACTCAGTCAGGACAGAACCAGTTTCTGGAATCTATGCTTGGAACAATCGACGCGCCCAGAATGCTAACAATAGTTCTGGGGCGAATCAAATAACAAATCTCGTGGATTTACTCTCCGGGATCAATCTCCGCATTAGCCTCCCGAGAGTTAAACACATTTCAGTGTGTTAGCTGTATGTAATACAGATTCACATTAACCACACGTGAAAAGATTGCCAAAGTTATCTTCACGCTTGTGATTTTCAAAAACATGATATTTCATTAAATTTTCAATGGCAACAACAACATTTAGGTTTTACAACATTGAAACACATGTGCACGAAAAACATTCATGACACTATCAAATAGGAAATAAAGCAATGTGACAGTGCCCTACGAGAATGAAGAAATGTCCGCCTAGGGAGTACTACAAAGTGATGAAGACACACTTGAGCAAAAAAAAAACAGTTAGATTTCTATCACAAAATATAGATTTGAACCTAATTTCGATCTTACCTGGAAAATGATACCACAATGCCAAAAGTTCTGTCTCAAGCTTAGGTTGAGCCCAACAGATGGCATGTGCTTGACAGCGTCTCATTTACCAGACCTAGAGTTCACCACTTTATAACTTTTATTAAGCTCCTCCTTCATTACGCCTAAAATCATTCTCATTCAAGGATATCACAGCTCCTCCCTGTGGGTAAGTTTATTCGCTGTCAGTCAGGGCTGTACAACACTTGTTTAAATTCCCACGGTCACATTCTACAGGTTCAATTAAGCTGGTCAAAGCTAATAGGCCAAGTCACACCTCCAGTCTACTTCACCTGTCATCACAATAAAATCAGACTGTCAATTCGTCTGCCCACACTTTCGGTTCCCTGTGTCAATATTGACGATCTGACCGGCACTCCAGTTTAGGTAACCTCAGGGGGAGATAATGGCAATTAGCCCTTGTTATCTGTTCCTGAAGGTCTGGCTAGAAGATAAATATCTGACACCAACAGATGGTGTGCAAATCTGCAGACAGTAAGTCTGGGCTGGGCAGAATCACAGGCGTCACAAAGACTACCTTAACACTTAACATCTGGGAAAGAGTCTCAGTGTTTCATATTATCAACAGTCCCGGAAAATTAAATTGTTTGTTCACGTCGCCTACTTAGATTAAGGATGTATCCAAAACCATTTATTTCTTTATACTTCGAAACACAAAGGAATAAAAGTAGGTTAAGGAAAGACATTCTGGAGTCACCGAGCGTATTGTCACAGTTTGCACCTGACAACTGTCGATATTCTCCAGATATGGCTTCTAAATTACCTGTTTGTATTATCCCTAAAAGTAAGATTTCTACATTTAAAGTAGAAAAGTAATAAACAGCCAGTTCCCAAAAATCCAAACTACTGACTAGAAACAGTGACACTGACACACACATCACAACACGACTGTCTTCCGTGAATTAAAATTAAAATTGCTGTATATCCACTTCACAATATCCATTTGTAGATTTGTAATACGAACACGTTTAGAACACAGGACTTTGTAAGCATATTAATATGTCACACAATGCAACATGGAAACGCTCCCAGTAACCTATTTTCGAGGGGAACTCCTCCAAAATGTGTCGTGATCCAGTTGCCAGGACCAACATACAGCCGGACGTGGTTGGAGGCATCTAAATTTAATGGTCTTCTACAAGCCCAAACCACGTGGCATCACGTCCACCCACAGACCTCTCTTGGCCTCCTTCTGACTCTCTTTTCTCTTTCACATGTCATTGGTCACTCAGGTCTTCCCCTTTGCTGTGATGACGTGATCAAAGAATGTCGACTGTGCCGGGACGACGTGACCATGGAATGTCGACTGTACCGTGATGACGTCCCTAAAGAATGTCGACTGTGTCGCAATGACGTGCCCAAAAAATGTCGACTGACGTTTTTCCAGTTGTTGATAATATTTCAGAGTTAGCAGTATTGAAGGAAAATCTTCACTGGGTCATTGATCTCACTACAATTTTCTCATAATTCTGGTATAAAAACCACGCAACGCAGCTTCCACATCCATGTTTTACTTGTCGGCTGATTAACTGTGGTTTACTTCCAGGCTGGTTCTACACAGCATCTGAACGGACTCTGTTTTCAAATCAGTTGAGTGACTGAGAGAGAGAGAGAGAGAGAGAGAGAGAGAGAGAGAGAGAGAGAGAGAGAGAGAGAGAGAGAGAGAGAGAGAGAGAGAGAGAGAGATTTTACAGAATAATGGAAAACGTGAGAAGTAGAGTGATATTTTACAGAAGTATATTATCTCTTTCATGTTTCTGGTAATTTACAGTAAAAGATGTTTACTTTCTCTTCCTCGTTCAGTCATCAGACTGTTTGTATTACAGAAAACAGGAAGTGCTCTGTTTGTTGTTTGTTGACTGTTTGTATTACAGAAAACAGGAAGTACTTGAAGTTTGTTGTTTGTTGACTGTTTGTATTACAGAAAACAGAAAGTGCTTTAAGTGTGTTGAAATCTTCAGTCTATTCTCAAATGCGGCCAGTGTAGACAAAAAGTACCTTCTCTATTCTGCAAACGTCGGACAATCTCACGCCAAATGTTTAACTGTCATCTACCAGTTACACTCAGCAGTTTCTACTACATTTTTTATAAAATTAAACTTGTTCCGGCCATAAATGTTGCTACATTATCATAAATGTTGCTACATGATCATAAATGTTGCTACATGATCATAAATGTTGCTACATAATCATAAATGTTGCTACGTGATCATAAATGTTGCTACATGATCATAAATGTTGCTACATGATCATAAATGTTGCTACAAAATCAACTGAATGTCTTTTTCAGCCACATCTTTGTAAACTTTTTGTCTCTTGAATGACTGGATTTCCTATGAACCCTGTATTCGCCACACATAGCCCTACTTTCACGGACTTCTCCTGGCTATCGACTTAGACCTTTGTCTGAGCACTGACTTTTCAACCGCTTTCTAAATGCTCAACTGTTAGTCCTTTTTCGTGCCTGCCGCTATCAGAGAAACGCATTTCCTCAGGGAGGTTTCACTAAAGGGGACATGGGTAGACAATGCCCATTCTTCTGCAAAAAAGCAGAACAAGATAATGCACTAGTGACCGAGATGGCGCGCTTTGAGCATGTCCAGGGGAGACCACTTCACGTACACCTTGGCCTGGGCTGATGAAGAAAAGGTTGACACAGACAATGGAGCCAAGGCGTGAACTTTAGTTCTGTCTGTTTTATTCTCAACCCGCTCTCCTGCATGTTGTCTATTCTTTCGGTTTTGAGTTAATCAAGTAACAGAAAGTGGTTTTGAGTGGTTAAGTGGTGGGGGAGGGGGTATTTCTGTTTGACTGACCATACGGTTTTATGGGAGTCTGTCTGTCTGTCTGTCTGTCTGTCTGTCTGTCTGTCTGTCTGTCTGTCTGTCTGTCTGTCTGTCTGTCTGTCTGTCTGTCTGTCTGTCTGACTTTGTCTTATGCTAAACATTGTATCTGCATGCTGGGCACTCGGTCTGTCTGTCTGGTCGTCAGTCTGTATGTCTCTTTGTCTGTAAGCTAAACATTTTGTCTGCACGCTAAGCATCTTGCATGAAAGACACAGTGTCTGCATGCTGTACCCTCTTTTCGCACGTCTTCATGCTAGGTACATTGTCTGTCTGTATGCTAGATGCAGTGTCTGTCTGTATGCTAGGTACATTGTCTGTCTGTATGCTAGGTACATTGTCTGTCTGTATGCTAGGTACATTGTCTGCCTGTATGCTAGATGCAGTGTCTGTCTGTATGCTAGGTACATTGTCTGCCTGTATGCTAGATGCAGTGTCTGTCTGTATGCTAGATGCAGTGTCTGTCTGTATGCTAGATGCAGTGTCTGTCTGTATGCTAGGTACATTGTCTGCCTGTATGCTAGATGCAGTGTCTGTCTGTATGCTAGATGCAGTGTCTGTCTGTATGCTAGGTACATTGTCTGCCTGTATGCTAGATGCAGTGTCTGTCTGTATGCTAGGTACATTGTCTGCCTGTATGCTAGATGCAGTGTCTGTCTGTATGCTAGGTACATTGTCTGTCTGTATGCCAGGTACACTGTCTGCCTGTATGCTAGATGCAGTGTCTGCCTGTATGCTAGATGCAGTGTCTGTCTGTATGCTAGGTACATTGTCTGCCTGTATGCTAGATGCAGTGTCTGTCTGTATGCTAGGTACATTGTCTGTCTGTATGCTAGGTACATTGTCTGCCTGTATGCTAGATGCAGTGTCTGTCTGTATGCTAGGTACATTGTCTGCCTGTATGCTAGATGCAGTGTCTGTCTGTATGCTAGGTACATTGTCTGCCTGTATGCTAGATGCGGTGTCTGTCTGTATGCTAGATGCAGTGTCTGTCTGTATGCTAGATGCAGTGTCTGTCTGTATGCTAGATGCAGTGTCTGTCTGTATGCTAGATGCAGTGTCTGTCTGTATGCTAGATGCAGTGTCTGTCTGTATGCTAAATGCAGTGTCTGCCTGTATGCTAGATGCAGTGTCTGTCTGTATGCTAGATGCAGTGTCTGTCTGTATGCTAGATGCAGTGTCTGTCTGTATGCTAGACACTCAACTTCTATGCTAGTAAACCTCTATGTCTGTAACAAAGGCATACTGTCTATTTTTCTGTATGCTAGCTATTTTGAACAACTTTCAGTCTGTCTGTTAGGGGACATTTCAGTCTGATTGACCTTCAGTCTCTCTACTAAACACTAGTCTGTCTGGCTGATCGGTTGTTTGCCGGATCTTTAAAAAGCAATTCTTATATTTATATTTGGCACAAGTCTGTCTGTCTGTCTGTCTGTCTGTCTGTCTGTCTGTCTGTCTGTCTGTCTGTCTGTCTGTTTGTCTAACCGTATGTCTGACCGACTGTCATTTCAATTTCTATACCTGAAACTGTCTCTGTATATTTGTAAGTCTATTTGTTACCTCTGCTTTTCTTCTGTTCTTCTGTTTCTTTCTTTCTCCTTCTTCTTCTTCTCCTTATTCTTCTTCTTCTTCTTCTTCTTCTTCTTCTTCTTCTTCTTCTTCTTCTTCTTCTTCTTCTGCTTCTTCTTCTTCTTCTGCTTCTGCTTCTTCTTTCTTCTTCTTCTTCTTCTTCTTCATCTTCTTCTTCTCTTCTTCTTCTGCTTCTTTTTCTTTTTCTTTTTCTTCTTCTTCTTCTTCTTCTTCTTCTTCTTCTTCTTCTTCTTCTTCTTCTTCTTCTTCTTCTTCTTCTTCTTCTTCTTCTTCTTTCTTCTTCTTCTTTCTTCTTCTTCTTCTTCTTCTTCTTCTTCTTCTTCTTCTTCTTCTTCTTCTTCTTCTTCTTCTTCTTCTTCTTCTTCTTCTTCTTCTTCTTCTTCTTCTTCTTCTTCTTCTTCTTCTTCTTCTTCTTTTTGTTTTTCTTCTTCTTCTTCTTCTTCTTCTTCTTCTTCTTCTTCTTCTTCTTCTTCTTCTTCTTCTTCTTCTTCTTCTTCTTCTTCTTTCTTCTTCTTCTTCTTCTTCTTCTTCTTCTTCTTCTTCTTCTTCTTCATTTTCTTCTTCTTCTTCTTCTTCTGTTTCTTCTTTTTCTTGATTACTTCTTCTGATTTGAAATGAAACCCCCAATTAATTGATCTATATGATACGCTTTTTGAATAGGCAGTGGGTCTGTTCTTGTTTTCTCTACAATGGATCGCGGAAGCCACGCGGGGATGACCAGTCTTATAATAGAAACGGTGGAGGGGGGTGTTAGGCAGTCCTGGAACTAGATTTTGTAAAAAAAAAAAAATTAGATAAACGAAGTGAGCCCTTTAAGGCCACAGTTTCGTTTTCTCTTCAAGACCACAGTTTCACAACCACTGCATTCACAGATTGTGTGTGGTGGGTGTGTTGGGAAATGAGCAGACAGATAGACTGGCTGGCTCTGCAACAGTTGGTGGTGAATTGATGTAAGACAAGTTAGATATTATGAGGGTTCTTTAGAAGTGAATGAAAAGTGCGGAGGTTCCGATAGATCATTACAGTCTAAGGAGAATGGCGCTGCAAGGAGTTACCATGGAATTTAGTCGACACCCAACACTCAGGGAAAGGATGAGACGAATATACAGGCAGACCGTTACTGGTACCATCGGAATTGGAACTCTTCGCTTGCTGCTGAAGATGGGGACTAAGCACTAATGGCAGTGTCCCGAGTGCTGTGCTGTTGATTCCTAATTCAACATTCAACATTTAACATTCACAGATTTCGATTGTCCCGCTTCTCCAGTGTATCATTTTGCATTTACTCCATCTCTCTTGACTTCTGTGAGTGCTAATCAATACAAATGAATTTATTTACCCTGCCAAAAATAGAAACGAGCCGTGCCAAAGTCGAACGCAGTGTCTCGCAATATAAACTTGTCTAGGTACATATTTGGCTGTCGACGACGGAATCGATGTTCCATTTCTGTCTAGGAAACATGGCGGTGTTTGTTGCCAGACCAGATCTAATTATTGTGTCGGAATCGCCCAACAGCGGTTTGTTAATATCGATTACCTTCAATTTAGTTTATTGAATTTGTCATCGTGGAGTTTTCGTTTTCTTTACAAGTGTAATTTACTTGTTATTTTTCATTTTTTATTTTATTTTGGTGATGGAGAAGCTGGGACCTGATTTCTACATTGTGTTTGCGTGGGCATGTGTGTGTTTGTGAATTTACGTGTCTGTATTTGTGTAAGTATAAGTGCGCGATAGTGTGTGCAAAGATTCATATTTCACGACCTGGGACGCACTCAGTTGAATCACAGATTCTGTTTTCGTGTTATACTAGCTATGTCATGTTAGCCACATTTTTAGAACCATTGGCATTTGTGTCGGTGATTGGTGATTTAGTTAATATCACGCCAGCCGTCTTTGCTTCCCATAAAATTTCCTTGTACTTTCTTAGGTTGGCGGAAGATGCAGACAGGCGTGTTAGCCACTGTTCTGCTACCACTTATATACTTGTGAGTGCATGTTTGTGCGTGTGTGTGTGTGTATATATATATATATATATATATATATATATATATATATATATATATATATATGGTTATGTGTATGACAGAGAGAGAGAGAGAGAGAGAGAGAGAGAGAGAGAGAGAGAGAGAGAGAGAGAGAGAGAGAGAGAGATGTAGAAATCCATCAACATATTCATCTACGTGCCATTCTGTCTGTCTGTCAATCAGTATGTCTGTGTAAGCTTGTCAGTCACTCTGTCTGTATGCCTGTCAGTCAGTCTGTCCATCTTTTTGTCTGTCAGACAATCCGATGTTTTCTTTGTGTGTGTGTGTGGGGGGGGGGGGGGTTACAGGGTCCCAGCAAGAACACACCCAGCCTTGATAATGTTAAAATGTGTCCACCTTCGGGAGGAGTCTGAGGCAGTTTCTGGTAAATCTAACCCACTCTTGGGATCTGCTCCAGGTTGACCCCATACAAATTGGATCATCCGGGTAAAAATCTAACCTCGCCCAGGGCATCTAATCGGGTTAGCATGAATTTATGACGGAAAAACCTGCATTCATGTTTCAAATATATAAGTGGAAGATGCACAGGAACTGGGAAATGCCGAATATTGGGCATCGGTTTTCGCTGGTAGTTTCGGTGCAGTTCCCTGTAGGGCTGTAACATGACGCCACACAGGAGGGATAACTCTGGTGCCATGGCTGATGTATGTAAGTAATGAGGTCAGCCATGACTTGTGTGTGTGTGTGTGTGTGTGTGTGTGTGTGGCTGTGTATGTGCGTGCGTGTGTATGTGGATGCATGTGAGTGCATGTGGGCGTGTGTGTGTCCTCGCGCGTGCGTGCATGTGTGTGTCTGATATGTATGTACGCGTATGGGTGTATGATATGTGTACGTATTTGTTGGTGTGTGTGTGGGTGTGTGGGTGTGTGTGTATGTGCTCATGCTCAGGTTGCAATCCCCCTGTTCGTTCATATTAAGTTTTTTACTGGGTGATTGGATCCTGTATGACTTACAGAGAAAAATTTAAAAAGTGGACGGAGAGAGGCCGAGCGAAGAGACAAAAAAAAAAAAAAAAAGGTGGGGTGTAGGGGGTGTATATCTGCGGGTAAATTGTAAATGCAAATAAACAGTCAAAGGAACAGATACTGGATACGGAAAGACAGACATACGTAACTGTGGAAAGACGGTTAGAGATTGACACAAATGTGTCCAAGGAAAATCATCCGTTACAAACGAAACTCAAAACGAAAGCAGTGTACATTAAATTAATTGTTTTTATATCTATGGAAACATTCCATCGAAATCCTATTAACCTTTTACCAAGGCCATCCCATGTCAATGCAGTTGCCACCGAATACCCTCTGGCAATAAGAGTTAAACCACATTTAAGTGCACGCGAAGTTTAACAACAATTTGGATGTCGTGCTTGCATCTGCCATTTGCCGATTACATTTAAATAATTCATGCAACATTTGTGGTAATGATGTACTCTCTGTTTCAGTGCCCCGTTTTCAGGCTTACAATACGAACAATGTTAAAAAGCACGCGGATATACGAATAGTTCAGGAGATTCCGAAACAATGAAATCCTTTGAGGAGTGCCTGCGAGAGTACTCATTAGCACCCATAGAAGACAAATGAATAAAGGGCGTGAAGTGAACACTTCCTTTTACACTGCCGTAGACAACTGTGCATACAGCCACAACAAGTGACAGTGTGTTGGAGTGTGACCTACTTGAGACCTAAAGTAGGTCATGGTAGGAGCGACGTTCGCAAAGATCACTATATTTTGGGAAGTGACCTGAGTTTTTTTTTTCTTTTTGTAGTTCTTGCGTGGTCATCAAGTGGTCATCACCCTTTCTTTTCTCACGCAGCATCCTCTTCATCTTCCCCTCCTCTGCCTACGTCTCTTCTCCTTCTACCTTACCCTAGTCGACTTCTTCTTCTTCTACTGCTGCTACTGCTACTGCTGCTGCTACTGCTGCTACTACTACTACTACTACTACTACTACTACTACTACTACTACTACTACTACTACTACTACTACTACTACTACTACTACTACTACTACTACTACTACTACTACTACTACTACTTTTTCTTCTTCTTCTTCTTCTCTTCTTCTTCTTCTTCTTCTTCTTCTTCTTCTTCTTCTTCTTCTTCTTCTTTTACTTCTTCTACTTCTTCTTCTTCTTCATTTTCTTCTTCTTCTTCTTCTTCTTCTTTTTCTTCTTCTTCTTCTTCTTCTTCTTCTTCTTCTTCTTCTTCTTCTTCTTCTTCTTCTTCTTCTTCTTCTTCTTCTTCTTCTTCTTCTTCTTCTTCTTTTCCTTCTTCTTTCTTCTTCTTCTTCTTCTTCTTCTTCTTCTTCTTCTTCTTCTTCTTCTTCTTCTTCTTCTTCTTCTTCTTCTTCTTCTTCTTCTTCTTCTTCTTTTTCTTCTTCTTCTTCTTCTTTCTTCTTCTTCTTCTTCTTCTTCTTCTTCTTCTTCTTCTTCTTCTTCTTCATCATCTTTTTGTTTTTGTTTTTGTTCTTCTTCTTCTTCTTCTTCTTCTTCTTCTTCTTCTTCTTCTTCTTCTTCTTCTTTTTTTTTTTTTATTTTTTTTTTATTCTTCTTCTTCTTCTTCTTCTTCTTCTTTTCTTCTTCTTCTTCTTCTTCTTTTTTTTTTTCTTCTTCTTCTTCTTCTTCTTCTTCTTCTTCTTCTTCTTCTTCTTCTTCTTCTTCTTCTTTTTCTTCTTCTTTTTATTCTTTTTCTTCTCTTCTTCTTCTTCTTCTCCTTCTTCTTCTTGAACATTCAGGGAAGTAACGTTCCATTGTTACAGATATTGACCGCCTCCATTGAGTTGTCTTCTCCTCCCAGTTGGTGGTTCTAACTGTTTGTAAGTCTGGATATTATCTCTCCATTACCTTGCTTCTCCACGTATACCAGCTAATACTTCTACTATACGTCCAGTGCTCTACAGACACATGTGGCTACAACTATACGTCCAGTGCTCTACAGACACATGTGGCTACAACTATACGTCCAGTGCTCTACACATGTGGCTACAACTATACGACCAGTGCACTACAGACACATGTGGCTACAACTATACGTCCAGTGCTCTACACATGTGGCTACAACTATACGACCAGTGCACTACAGACACATGTGGCTACAACTATACGTCCAGTGCTCTACACATGTGGCTACAACTATACGACCAGTGCACTACAGACACATGTGGCTACAACTATACGTCCAGTGCTCTACACATGTGGCTACAACTATACGACCAGTGCACTACAGACACATGTGGCTACAACTATACGCCCGGTGCACCCATGACGGCAAACGGCCCTGCATTATTATTTGACTAAGTAATCTTAAGTAGAACCCACTGGAAAATATCAGTTATGGAAATATCGCCAAACAAACTGAGGTACTCTGTTCGAAATCGCGTGAGATGGACAAGCATGATCGCCGAGACCAGACGGCAAACCATTTGATGAAGGTAGCCGTATTCGGTTTTGAGATACACGTGAAGATCGATACACTGGGCATTGATTGAACAGTGTTTAAGTATTCTAATTCTGCCAGTAACCAAATGTCTGACAGAAGTGTCACAGACTCTACACTTTCATTCCCACACATGTCGTATTCTCTATTTTCTAGCGGGTAATGGAATTAATGGTACAATCGGGAAACCCCGGCAAAAAGAAGGGACAAGTTGGGGAAAAGAAAATACAATTATCGATTAAAATGAACAGAGCTGAATGGCAGTCAGAGTGAAATGTATCTAGACAGAAATCACATTAAAGGGGAAAAAACAACATCTTGCAGAAAAATAGAAAAGGTTTCAAATCAATCACATTTAGCGCCAACTGCAAAGTTTTGAAAAGAGAAGTGCTTGGCTAATGTGATGGGATGAATGAATGAGCGAGTGAATAAATGAAGGAGTGAGTGAGCGAATCAATGAATGAATGAATGACTGAATGAATGAATGAATGAATGAATGAATGAATGAATGAATGAATGAATGAATGAATGAAGAATGAATGAATGAAGACTGAATGAATGAAGAATGAATGAATGAAGAATGAATGAATCAATCAAGAATTGACATTACTGCATTCAGGACATTTCCAGAAATGTTCCGTCCCCATCTTCAGTAGCCATCTATAAGTGAACATGATAATAGCACTAGTTGTAACCCGATTAAAAGTCTCTCTGCCCCCCCCCCCCCCCAACCCATCTGCGCACCCCCCCCAACCCATCTGCGCCCCCCCCCCAACCCATCTGCCAACCCCCCCCCAACCCATCTGCCCCCCCCCCCAACCCATCTGCCCCCCCCCCAACCCATCTGCGCCCCCCTCACCCGGGTTGAATATCTTCTAGACTCTTCCCTCCCTCTCCCCAAACCCCTTTTTTCAGTGTATGGATTCCCAATTTTATATTTCCCTAATTTCTCCTATAATACTGGGAATTGAGGTGAAAAACCCAGTACGTTGATTAGGAAACGTTAAGGTTATCTTTGTACCCGTTGTAAACCTTCTGCTCGCCTCCTTCCGATTGGAAAACAGCAACATTTCTCTCCACTATCTGCCAAAATATACAACAAATCAATTATCCATATACGGTCAAAAACGTTATTCAACAGTATTCGATTATGTCATGTCCTGTTTCAATTTCCCATCATCTACAGTGAAAGTGTAGTCACTCATTTCGCCCGCCGATGTCATCGATTACTGTCTTCCCGCGTGTGGGTCCGATAACAGACAGCTGGGGTAATTTTCGGACCAAATGGATCCACGTACTTGGTCTGCGAGAGTGAGTGATTGAAGGCTTATTATTGCTGGAGCTGGCCCCAGCAAGACTGATTCCTGAGGGTTTGCTTGATAAAACCAAGTACTTGTTGGCTTATTTATTCAAGGTAGGGTCGTAAAACGAGACTTGGTCGTCGAATGGTTCTCCGATGGCGTAACTATACAAACACAGGCTCGTGGTTCGATTCTTAATTATAATGGGCTCACTTTTGAAGCCAGTGCGGCTGATGTATCGATTCTATTTTGTAATCGACACCGCATATGTTGCTGATGTGCTGGGATTGGGTAGATAAGGCTGAAGACTTCTCTTCCAAACGAGACATTGAGGGCAGTCACTTGTCTCAGAAGCTAGCGATGGAAGTAGAGACTATGGGAAAAGCCTCCATACCACGCTTTATGTAGTACAGCTGGTGGATCTTCCTAGCGACCTGTGTATATCTAGATCAGAGGTCTCTAAACTGTTTCAGGTGGCATTCCTCCTCGATACGTCGACCAAATTTGCAAATCAGCTGGCATCAGCGAGAGGGACAATATCGGAGAATGACTAAATGAATATATTTTCGCTGATGACCAGGCAATCATAGCACCAACAACAGTGCAGCTACAATAACTTATCAACAGACTCCACTCAGAATGCGACAACTACGATATGAAGATCAACGTAGACAAAACAGAAATGATGACATTCTCCAGAAAAGGAAGAACCACCAATATCAAAATTGATGAACATCAGTTAGAGCAGGCGAAGGATTTCACATATCTGGCGAGCAATTTTTCAGAAGACGTAGGAATGAAAAACAAAAATCAAACAAATATGCTATAAAGCCAATCAAGTGTTAGGCCAAATGGCACCAATATTGAAATGCACACATGTAAATTTGAACACTAAAAGAACACTGCTTAACACCATATTCTTACCAAAGCTCTGCTATCAATGTCAAACATGGACACTGTTCCCAGGCTAGAGGAAGCAGACAAGCTGGATGTATGTCATTTTCTCATTTCTCTGACCTAGTGTTATATCTCGGCTGGGGTATGAATGCTGCCCTTATTGGTAAGCTGGAGGGTTAAATACATGGCAGATCTGGCTAACCAGGACAACTTTAGGGCATTTATTTGGCCCAGGCGCTGAATTGTTCCTTTAACTGAGGCTCTCTGAAACTGATATGTTTAGGGGACTACACTACCAGTGCCGATTAGTCAATGAAAATACGAGTCTTGTTTCCTATGCCCCATGTGCCACTGGCGTAAGTCGTTTTTCATGGTTGTCGTGTCGCTCGCGTTCAAAAGGACCTTGGTTTGTTTCGCGGATTGCATGTTCGATTCACAAATCAAAACGGTACGGAGCTTGCAATGCGCTTTGGAGTTGGTGCTTTGTGCGAGACTCTGGGCTGGTCACCAATGAGATGTAGGGATATATGCAGCCATATGAGATTTACCCTGTTGTAAGGAAGCCAATCAATCTCTCGAGTATAGACGTTTAAGGCTCAAAACACGGTTATCGAGTATATTTGTTTTTCCTTTTATTTGGCTCCTTCCCGTGTCCAGCGAGCATGGTTGCTGCAAGGCCCGTTATTTGGCTCCTTCCCGTGTCCAGCGAGCATGGTTGCTGCAAGGCCCGTTACACCACAGACGACAGATCTGCAGAGTACTGTAAAAGCGTCGAAGGACAAAACATCAGAACACAAAATGCCAGTGGAAGGTACCACTGAAGAACAGACTTGTGTTGACATGGCAACAACAATGGAGCAGGCTAATTGAGGCCGACGGGACATTAAACTGAAGAGCGACAACTTTCACAATCTTCACTTGAAAGCCTATTAACGCATTCGCCAAGTAACTGAATCGATTTGATGGATTCTCTTCTACTTTCCTTCTTTTTTCCCCCTCCCATTCTAGCCTTGATTCTAAAAGATCTTTGGCTGCAATGTGTGAGTGTTGAGTAAGGCTGCGAAATGTGGGAAGTTGCCTCGACATCTCCGATTTCAAAACTGTATTGTATTAATGTTCTTTCTATGCTGGGGTCGGGTCTTCTGGCCCGCGATAATCTCCCTTTCCCTAAGTCTGACCAATCAGCAAACATGGTCGCATTTCCCTGTTTTAAGATTAGATTTGCCCTACTTCTAAATCCCTTACCCGTAGGTGGGTTATACATCCCCAACCCCTAGGTGGGTTCCATATCCACAACCACTAGGTGGGTTCTACATCAGGATCCCAGAACCACAGTTTAGAAGTTGAGCAGAGTCTTTGTCAAGCACCGACATTGTACAGGAAGTCGTTCTATTTACTTGTCCTCCTGTTCCTTCTTGTCATGTGAGACCCTTACATCACAGACTGTGAACTGCACCAACTGCGCATGCGTCAGAGGTGGAAGTTGTAAGCTCTAAGCCATTCACACACTTGAAGCTTCAGAACACCCTCCTGCTGAATGTGTCAGACAGACAGACACTGTGCAGACTGACAGACAGACCGCTGTATAGACGGACACATGGATGGATGAATGGATGTCTGAGTTAGTAAATCGGTAGATGAAAGAGTGTATGAAAGGATCGGTGGATGGATGATTGGATGAAAGGATGGGGGAACGGGTGACTGGATGAATGGATCGATTATTGAATGAGTGGATGAATGATTTGATGAAAGGATGGGTGGATGGATGTGCAACTAGTCAGGTGAGGGTAAGAGAATATACAAACACAACACTGTAAGGACAGAGAGAAAGTGCGAGCAGTTGAGAAACGAAATGAAGAGACCACAAATAGACGAAAAACAGAATCTGTAACATGAGAGACAGCTAGCCCCATGTGTGGGTGTGTGAGTGTGTGTGAGAGATATGTGTGAGTGGTGTGTGTGTGGTGGGGTGATCCACTTTCCAGTGCTGACTAGCGTGTGTAACCTAACCCACTCACCAGAACGGAGCGCGACTTCAGACCGAATGACATTTAATCAAAGCCTGGACATGTTTCATTTGTTTCTCCTAAAAGATTGATTCTCTGTTCCTGCAGCGGCAGTCTATCCCCGTCTCTAGGGACGCACTGTTGCTGCTACTCGGGCGGAAGTGCCGTGACAAATGGCTCCATTTTGGTAGGTTCCGTAAGAATGGTTCTAAAATGGAAAAGACTGTCACAGACATGGCTGCCAGTGCTGGGTTTTCCCCCCAGATCTGGGTTTTTATTTGACGCCTTGGGGAAATCTGTTTTTTTTTAAAATATATATCGTTATATAAAAGTGGTAAATGTTTCGTTTCGTAACTATAAATTTTGTACATTTTAACAATCTGGGTTTTTATTTTGTTGTTGTTCTTTGTCTATGTATTGCTTGGGTTTTTGTTTAACGAAGCTGGGTTTTTCAAAAAAAATCAAATTGGCAGCCCTGGTCACAGAAATACATCCGCAGGATTGTCACTGAGAACAGGACCGGCTTTTGTTGGACTGTCAACATGATCCAGATGCGCACGGTGTGGCTCGAAGGTAGTTGAGTCGCGACGGGGCACACTTGTGACCCGCCTAAAAAAAAAACACGTAACCATGGTTCGTCCAACCTCAAAAAGTAACAGAGACCATTTCGTCTTCTTTTAATTGTTTACTGTGGCATTAATATGTTAAAAATCTGATAATCTATACAAAACAGTAATAATAATAACAAACATGCTTCACAAATTCAAAGCCGTTTCCCTGTTGTAAACTTGAACAACAACAAAACACACACAACAAATTGCCTGACTGTTTCTGCGTTAGGTACGTCTCGAGACAAGGCGAAATATGGCAGTCATCAACTAACTGTGCGGGTTTTTCTGGGAGGGAATTGGGTGAATGTGTGTGTGTGTGTGTGTGTGTGTGTGTGTGTGTGATCGGGGGGGGGGAAAGGGGGAGGGGGCGCTATTGGGAGGGCAAAATAACACGATAACAGATATAACGCTATATTACTGAGCTTAATGTTCTCAAATGTTAAGGCCTCGTTTCCAGACCTTGACCTTTGACCCCGTTTTGTGTATTTGCTCTGGCTACACAGTTTTAAAGTCCTGGGAAGTAAAGGCGGCCGGCGTGGTGCTGACAACATCACCCATCTGGTGCCGCCGATTGGTCTATAAAATATAGGTCTAGCCCTATATGCCCTATAGTCTAAAGGCGTGGAAAAGGGTCCTTTACTTTTTTTACTTACATAGTTTTAACAAACGGGGCATCTGGGCAGTTTGCCTCCTGCTGCCTTTGCTTCTCAGATACTTTCTCGTTAACCATGAAGTCTAGTTGCTATGGGAGCCTTTATCAACTTGAAACATCCTCCTCGCTGGAGAACCTTGATGTCGTAGATCATGTTCTGATTTGAGACTAGGTCAACTTTGGAGCCAGGTCCAGTTTCAAAAGCTGCGTCTGAATGGGGATTAAAGAATCCGGACCGTCGACAACTGGTCTCCACATATATTCCCTGGAATCAGACGCAAACCAGAAACAGATTGGAAAACCAACACTGGTTATAACTTCTGAAACACCTGAACAGAACAGACCAAGTCACAGTTTTTCGCTTACGCACTGGACACTGCAGACTCAATAAACACTCATATAAATTAGGTATGAGTCAAACAGCTCTCTGCAAGTGCCTTCGTGCTGAACAGACTCAAGAACATGTCCTGCAAGACTGTCCTCTCCTCTCGGAGCTGCGGAGCAACATATGGCAACACTCAGTAGAACTGTCAACTAAGTTTTGGGGAAACCTAAGAGGCCTTGACAAGACATCCCAGTTTATGGCCCACGGTGGATTATGCGCATGACCAGAGATCGCTGACGAAGAAGAAGACGCAAATAACACTATACCACTATAGGAATACAAGTTTTGATCATTGATAAAATACACTTATATGAATTGGTACCACCAACTGTCCATGTGGGATCTGAGACACCACTGTGGCTGGAGGTAGATCCACTGATTCACCCCCTTCCCCCCAATCAAAGCCGAAGCATGTCGTACAAGGCGATTAAATAATGACGTTAGAGAAGGGGTAATCTACAGTCTGCATACAAATAAACGAGATTTGTAAAACGGATGTGTACCCAAAACTCTAGTTTTGTATCAAGACTAGAGAAGAGAAGTGGTTGAACCATTAGAACTGTCCACGGAGTTTACAGCCGATGAATGCGAAAAAGAAGAAAATAGCAAGCTAGACAAACGTAGACAAACGTGCGCACGTCTACACAGATAGACAGACAATTCATTAGGTAAACAAACAAGCAGACAAACAGACATAAGTATAGATTCAAAATCACTAGATAAACAAGCAGACAGATCTAAATTATCAGGAGTTATAGTTAAATTACTTACAGATAGCTACAAGGACAGAAATAAAGACAAACTCACAGATAGACAGACAGAAACTAAGGCCGAGAGACCAAACATTATGTCAGTCGTCCAATTAAACAGAAATACACACCGATAAATAAATAGGCAGACAGATCTAAATTACCAGGAGTTGTAGTTAAATTACGTATAGATAGCTACAGAGACAGACATAAAGACAAACTCACAGACAGACAGACAGAAACTAAGGCCGAGAGACCAAACATTCTGTCATTCGTCCAGTTAAACAGAAATACACACCGATAAATAAATAGGCAGTCGGATAGATCTTCTGCCAGGTTGTCAAAAATGCAATGCTCACCAATATCATCATTTCAATTAGTCGCCTACTCCATTAGCGAACAGCGGACCAGCAATTTATTCAGACAGGAACGGGCAATTTATGGAAAATAAGGGGCATCAGAAAAATCTGGCCAAGATAAGCACATACAGCCAACCATATAAGTGTGTTTAGCTGGTTATTTGAGCCTTGCTAAGGGTAAAACTACAAGTTTCTGTTCACTGATAATTGTAACATAGATACGATGTGGCTCATTCCTAGGTATACAGACATAAATAGCTAGAGAATCATTAAGGCCATAGAAACAATACCATAAACAAATTAACATGTACTGATTCGCTTTCACAGAAAAAAGCAGAGATAAAAGTTTACTTCTAGACAATCATGTAGCAGATCATTTGCAGAACGTCGCTCTCTTCATGGTGTGCATGAAAGAAACAGTTCCTCTCTAGCTCTCCAGCCAAGTGCAATTTCCTACTAGGTGTCACTCTTATCATATACCCACCTTCGTGGTGGTTGGTCCCTGCCCCTCCATCCTGGTAATAATCCTTTTGATATTATGTTTCCCAATATGCGATGGAGTTTCATATTGCCAGAATGTTTTAGTTCTGAGATAAGGTGCTGTTTACTAGCCAATCTTCCTTGATTTCCAGATCTTTTAGGATGTCCAAGATATTCTGAGAATCTTTCTATAGCATTTCAGCAGAAAAGCCCCTATTTTCTTTCTTAAGGACTGGGAGATAGTCCTCGACTTACATCCGCATGTTGCTATAAGCAAGATGCATGCTCTCAAAATCGTTAATTTTCTTGCTGGTGCTTAACCACAGACTTGTACTGCTGTTATTTGTAGATGTACGTGCATACAATGTGTTCAATGTTAGCGGTTTGCGGGAGATGGTTCTAGCCGTTATAGTTTAGGGAGGAAAATATCAATAGATGCTCAAGTGCCCCAATATTCTATTCATTCCCTGCAGCATCAGTTTCGCCAGGTTTCAATGCTGCTTGTTCTATGCATTTGATCCCAAAGAGACTTTATTGTGTCATCTCAATCATAAAGATGATCTTCGGACATAGGAGCGGCATCAGCCAAACTGTAAGTTATATCTAACAGACACCAGCTGAGAGCTCATTGAGACCTAAAATTTGTCAAACTAAATCCTGAGGCCCCGGTCTCAACCGAGGTCCACCTGAGACCTCACATGAGACCTAAGATCCACATTGCGAACCTAGTTAAGACCCATACATTCCCAGCCAGGACCCCAAGTAAGACATATCAGAGACAACAACGAGTCTCCAAGTAAGACATATCAGAGACAACAACCAGTCTCCAAGTAAGACATATCAGAGACAACAACCAGTCTCCAAGTAAGACATATAAGAGACAACAACTAGTCTCCAAGTAAGACATATCAGTGACAACAACCAGTCTCCAAGTAAGGCATATCAGTGACAACAACCAGTCTCCAAGTAAGGCACATCAGAGACAACAACCAGTCTCCAAGTAAGGCATATCAGAGACAACAACCAGTCTCCAAGTAAGGCACATCAGAGACAATCTCCAAGTAAGGCATATCAGAGACAACAACCAGTTTCCAAGTAAGACATATCAGAGACAACAACGAGTCTCCAAGTAAGACATATCAGAGACAACAACCAGTTTCCAAGTAAGACATATCAGAGACAACAACGAGTCTCCAAGTAAGACATATCAGAGACAACAACGAGTCTCCAAGTAAGACATATCAGAGACAACAACCAGTCTCCAAGTAAGGCATATCAGAGACAATCTCCAAGTAAGGCATATCAGAGACAACAACCAGTTTCCAAGTAAGACATATCAGAGACAACAACGAGTCTCCAAGTAAGACATATCAGAGACAACAACCAGTTTCCAAGTAAGACATATCAGAGACAACAACCAGTCTCCAAGTAAGACATATCAGAGACAACAACCAGTCTCCAAGTAAGACATATCAGAGACAACAACGAGTCTCCAAGTAAGACATATCAGAGACAACAACCAGTCTCCAAGTAAGACATATCAGAGACAACAACCAGTCTCCAAGTAAGACATATCAGAGACAACAACGAGTCTCTAAGTAAGACATATCAGAGACAACAACCAGTTTCCAAGTAAGACATATCAGAGACAACAACGAGTCTCCAAGTAAGACATATCAGAGACAACAACCAGTTTCCAAGTAAGACATATCAGAGACAACAACCAGTCTCCAAGTAAGACATATCAGAGACAACAACCAGTCTCCAAATAAGGCATATCAGAGACAACAACCAGTCTCCAAGTAAGGCATATCAGAGACAACAACCAGTCTCCAAGTAAGGCATATCAGAGACAACAACCAGTCTCCAAGTAAGGCATATCAGAGACAACAACCAGTCTCCAAGTAAGACATCAGAGACAACAACCAGTCTCCAAGTAAGACATCAGAGACAACAACCAGTCTCCAAGTAAGACATCAGAGACAACAACCAGTCTCCAAACAACACACTAACACCTCCATGTGGGTTCCGGCTCCCATTGTGGGGGAGGGGGATGGGGAGGCTATAGAAAGAATAGATCACTGCTTCCTAACAAGCATGTCGTAAAGGTGGACAAATTGTGAATGTTTTTTTTTTCGAAGTCGTCGAGATTCTGCCTGAGCTGCGAGCAACCAACAATCTGCATAAAAAAGCCAGATCTGTAACACGGATGTGTACGCAAGTTTCAGCTTCTGGAGCAAGACTAAACACCAGAAGTAGGTGAACAACCAAATCTTACCGCCGGAGTTCACAACCGGTGAACGCAAAAAAGAAAAAGAAGAAGAAGAAGAAGAAGAAGAAGAAGAAGAAGAAGAAGAAGAAGAAGAAGAAGAAGAAGAAGAAGAAGAAGAAGAAGAAGAAGAAGAAGAAGAAGAACAAGAACAAGAACAAGAACAAGAAGAACAAGAAGAACAAGAACAAGAAGAACAAAAACAAGAAGAACAAGAACAAGTGAACACCCAACTGGCGCCCAAAATCATTTCAAGACAATCGCTATTTATTCTTTCTTTCTGGAAAATGAAAATGAAAACAAAAATGTTCGGCTGAGTTAAGTTCAGTTCAACGTGGATTATAATCTCTACACTTTGCACACAACCGTAATCTCTGTAATCTCCCGTGACAGCACAAGTCTGCACAAGGATCGGCTTCTATCAGGTGGCTGTAATCAGTCGCTGGGTAATCCTTTTACCCACTGACATTGCATGAGGACCAATGGCCCAGCTATTGATTGGCACTCACAGAAGCACAGAGAATTACTAGGCCAATAGTATATGAATTTGAAGCACAGGAAAGCTAACAGCCTGGTCAACAAATGCTCCAAGAAGTCTAATGCGTCTTCAGAATGGACTAAATATCCCAGATCTGTTGTAAACATGCCTCTATAACGGAACACAATTTAGTTGAGTAAAGAAAGAGGAGAGACAGAGAAGGAGCAGGAGGAGAGGAGGAAGAGAAGAAGAAGACGAACAACAACTACAATAAGAGGGGGAGGGGTGGGTAATCATTGTCAACTGACCAGAAACTGGAACCTGCCATCTACAGCTTCAGCCTCCCTAAAGGTATATGTTTAATCAACCCTGACCAAATAGACACCTATATGTTTAATCAACAATGACCAAATAGACACCTATATGTTTAATCAACCCTGACCAAATAGACACCTATATGTTTAATCAACAATGACAAACTGGACACCTATATGTTTAATCAACAATGACCAAATAGACACCTATATGTTTAATCAACAATGACAAACTGGACACCTATATGTTTAATCAACAATGACAAACTGGACACCTATATGTTTAATCAACCCTGACCAAGTGGACACCTATATGTTTAATCAACCCTGACCAAATAGACACCTATATGTTTAATCAACAATGACAAACTGGACACCTATATGTTTAATCAACAATGACCAAATAGACACCTATATGTTTAATCAACAATGACAAACTGGACACCTATATGTTTAATCAACAATGACAAACTGGACACCTATATGTTTAATCAACCCTGACCAAATAGACACCTATATGTTTAATCAACAATGACAAACTGGACACCTATATGTTTAATCAACAATGACCAAATAGACACCTATATGTTTAATCAACAATGACAAACTGGACACCTATATGTTTAATCAACAATGACAAACTGGACACCTATATGTTTAATCAACCCTGACCAAGTGGACACCTATATGTTTAATCCACCCTGACCAACTGGACACCTATATGTTTATTCAACCATGACCAACTGGACACCTATATGTTTAATCAACAAGGACCAACTGGACACCTATATGTTTAATCAACCCTGACCAAGTGGACACCTATATGTTTATATCAACCATGACCAACTGGACACCTATATGTTTAATCAACCAAGACCATCTGGACACCTAAATGTTTAATCAACCATAACCAACTGGACACCTATATGTTTAATCAACCATAACTAACTGGACACCTATATGTTTAATCAACCATAACCTACTGGACACCTATATGTTTAATCAACCACGACCAACTGGACACCTATATGTTTAATCAACCATAACCTACTGGACACCTATATGTTTAATCAACCATAACCAACTGGACACCTATATGTTTAATCAACCATAACCTACTGGACACATATATGTTTAATCAACCATGACCATCTGGACACCTATATGTTTAATCAACCATAACCAACTGGACACCTATGTGTTTAATCAACAATAACCTACTGGACACCTATATGTTTAATCAACCATAACCTACTGGACACCTATATGTTTAATCAACCACGACCAACTGGACACCTATATGTTTAATCAACCATAACCAACTGGACACCTAAATGTTTAATCAACCATAACCTACTGGACACCTATATGTTTAATCAACCACGACCAACTGGACACCTTTCCTGAAGCAGTGTGTACATAATTCTTTATTATTTCAGCGTGTTAAATTGGTTAAATTGTGTGTTGACGTATGCATGGTCAAACTCTATAAACAAACAAGATGAAAGGAACTTGCAACCGTTGGAAATGAGGCATCATCTCCGGTGACAAAGAGCAAGCTGATGCGGGATCAGAGAAGAAAATTCTAGCTGACGTCGGGACAGGCCACTGAACCTTGAGGCGCCGCTACAAAGAAAACATTGCTGGGTTTTGCCTTTTTTTTTTTTTTTTTTTGGCATGGGATAGCAGAAAGAAGGGGGAGGGGGGAGGGTTTCCCCTTATAGGGCCTAAGCTGTCAAGTTCTGGCGCCTATGAAAATCACACAAAACAGAAAAATGTCTTGACTGTTGAGTTTTCTATTGACAGTTTGTGTGGTATTTAGTACTCCGTTGATAAAGACTTTGGTAGAATTTTTTTTTGTCTGTCTATTTTCTTGTTGAGATTTTTAGTCGCGGTCTGTATAGTTATCAGTACTTTTCCACAGCTTTTTGATTTGCTGATTTATACAAGCTGATGTAGATCACAAGACATGTGAGGAGGGGGAGGAACAGCCGGGTCGTGCTTATCGACAAGCCACTAGGTGATGATGATGATGATGATGATGATTTAACTCATCAACTCTCGTAGTACTTTTTTGTGAATGTTGCTTTTTTTTTCATTGTCTTCCTTCAAAATTTACAATACCCAGCTTAACAACTTTAATCATATTGGCGAATCTATCACATTTGAGTTGAGTTGAGTTGAGCTGAGTCAAGGATTGACATCACAGCACTCGGGGCATTCCCATGCATGCTCCGTCCTCATCTTCAGCAGCTAGCGCAGAGTTCAAATACTGATGGTATCGGTCAAAATATGATTAAATGTCCGTCTTGCCTTTCATCTGAATGTAGTCAGCCGGTCAAACCCTCTGGTAACACACAGGTGCCTCATTCTCTCCAGGTCATATTAACCTTCTTTCTCTACTGTTTCCGTTGCTTGTTCCCAAAGGGCATTGACCACATCTGCCTTGTCTTGTATCAATTCACCACCCAGTGGTGCGGATCCAGCCAATCTATTTGCCTGTTCATTACCCACCACGCCGGCCCTTTATCCCATTTGAGAAGATCAACAATTCTAGAATGTCTCTGGCAGACGGGAGACAAGTAGAGTTGCGGTTCGTTATCAAACATACGTCACAGTTCTGCTGAGACGGAGGGTTTGAACATGTTAGCCTTGGCTTGAGGCCGGTGAAGGTAATTTTCTTGATGGCAAACTTTTATACCCGAGCCCCGCAGAGTAATCAGATGTTTGTGAGAGAGTCAGCTGCCAATAACTAAACATGTGTATTGTGTGTGGTAGTGCGGTCTAGGTGTGTGCGTGTGTGTGTCTATGTATGAGCGTGTGTGATGTCATTTATAGAACGCTTGGCGTGCAAATAAACACAGCACCCACCCACCCATGATCCACCCACCCACCCATCCCTCCTTCTACCAAACAAACTTACCAAAAATTAATAAATAACATATAAAGTAAATTAATCGACCATTACCCATTCAATCAATCAATCAAC
Source organism: Candidula unifasciata (assembly GCA_905116865.2). Taxonomy (NCBI): domain Eukaryota; kingdom Metazoa; phylum Mollusca; class Gastropoda; order Stylommatophora; family Geomitridae; genus Candidula; species Candidula unifasciata. The sequence goes on from CAJHNH020005523.1 coordinate 163,908, forward strand.
TAGTCAATCAATCAATCAATCAATCAACAGACCAATCAACTAATCAATCAATCAATCAATCAATCAAGCAGTCAGTCAATCAATCAGTCTGTCAATTATTCAATCAACCGATCAATTAATTAATCAACCAATCAACCAACTAGTCAATCAATCAATCAGACAGCTAACCAATCAACCAGTCAATCAGACTATATATATATATATATGGATGTCCGTGTACATGTAACGTTATCCAAACCTCTTACATTCATTCCCTAATATCTCAGGCTGACTCACGGTTGTAATTTTCTTTATGCGCGCGCGCATGTGTGTGCATGTGCGTAACCGCGTCTGTGATAACCTAAATGTCTTCTCCAACCTGTCCGCACAATATGTATATTAGTATATGTGTGTGTGAGTGAGTGAATGAGTGAGTGAGTGTTTGCATGCTCCCTCTCCCCTTCTGTAAGTTTCATGTACACTATATATATATAGTGATCCATATCTTCTTCTTCTGTACAGAACCTCACAAGAGCGGTTTGCAGTTGTGTGCAATTTCAGGAAATCATTAATGAGCCGCCTTGTATTAAAGGGTAGCGGGCCTGCCCCCACCCCAGAACTCACACAGGATGTTCCTCTCTGAGTGTCTTATAGTAGTGTGTATGTGTGATTGTTTCTGGTCCACACTACATCTACCATGCCCTCCCCCACTCTTCACACCTTATCCAACTAGATTAGTTGCGTATCCTTTACAGGACGTTGCAGAACCAACCCCAATAGCCTCTGGCTGTTGTGTGGTTTTTCTAGGCAAATTTACGTCCAGTAGTTAGCCATTGCTTTCTGGACGGTCAGCTTTCTTGATACCACTGTCGAAACCAACGCAAGGCGCATGGCCTGCAGCTGGGATAGTACCCGGCATCCCGGCATTACGAAGCGTTCGCATCGACTTAGCCACAGAGCCGACCCTTATCCAACTACCCTATGTGAATATCTCCCCTCAAACAACTACCCCCGCTCTACCGTACGTTCAGCTAACGAGTACCTACTACAACCGACGGTTTCCCAGCTCTACATATTTGTTTCGGTTGTATGTGCCCACGGCCAAACTTACTAGTTTATCTAAACATTTTTGTAGCCGGCGTGTGGTTGAGCAGACGGACAGCTCACCTCTGCTTGTGTGGTTCGATACTTTGAACGTTGCTTAACTTGGACCAGACCTGTTGCGGTGGGGTGCGCGGCCCGCATGTGGTTCCGCGGGAGGGTCAGAGATGTGCCGTTAAGTGTCGTAGAAAATCAAAATATGTCTTTCTTCAAACTGACTGCCGATGCACGTATAAAACAAAATATGCTTGTCTTCAAACTGACTGCTGATACACGTATAAAACAAAATATGCTTGTCTTCAAACTGACTGCTGATACACGTATAAAACAAAATATGTTTGTCTTCAAACTGACTGCTGATACACGTATAAAACAAAATATGTTTGTCTTCAAACTGACTGCTGAAACTCGTATAAAACAAAATATGTTTGTCTTCAAACTGACTGCCGATACACGTATAAAACAAAATATGTTTATCGTCAAACTGACTGCCGAAACACGTATAAAACAAAATATGTTTATCGTCAAACTGACTGCTGGTACAATCTTCTATGGGATTTGTAATTAGTCTTACACCTTCACCATTAGCAATCATCATGGTTCGTCACAGAACGTTGCTCTCGTTACGGCAGGCCTGAAAGTCTTTCTTTCTCTAGCTATCTCTCTAACTCTATGTGCTTTCATAGCCAATGCGTCTTTAATATCTTGGGTTCACTTTTGCAGTCTTACACAGATTTTCCTCAATCCCCTCTTACGGCATGCATGTGATCGTGGTGTATAAAGCGTATGTATTATGTTATAATGACAAAGTAAATATTATAGTGTGCACATGTACAATATCTTATATAACGAGTATATATTCTTATATTCATACATAAGAATATTCTAATGTATATGTTATAGATATTCAAATGTACACATAACATATATCTTGTGACACATAGAGCGTAGATTCTGATACTGGGATACACATAGAGCGTAGATTCTGATACTGGGATACACATAGAGCGTAGATTCTGATACTGGGATACACATAGAGCGTAGATTCTGATACTGGGATACACATAGAGCGTAGATTCTGATACTGGGATACACATAGGGCGTAGATTCTGATACTGGGATACACATAGAGCGTAGATTCTGATACTGGGATACACATAGAGCGTAGATTCTGATACTGGGATACACATAGAGCGTAGATTCTGATACTGGGATACACATAGAGCGTAGATTCTGATACTGGGATACACATAGAGCGTAGATTCTGATACTGGGATACACATAGAGCGTAGATTCTGATACTGGGATACACATAGAGCGTAGATTCTGATACTGGGATACACATAGAGCGTAGATTCTGATACTGGGATACACATAGAGCGTAGATTCTGATACTGGGATACACATAGAGCGTAGATTCTGATACTGGGATACACATAGAGCGTAGATTCTGATACTGGGATACACATAGAGCGTAGATTCTGATACTGGGATACACATAGAGCGTAGATTCTGATACTGGGATACACATAGAGCGTAGATTCTGATACTAGAGCGGGATACACATAGAGCGTAGATTCTGATACTGGGATACACATAGAGCGTAGATTCTGATACTGGGATACACATAGAGCGTAGATTCTGATACTGGGATACACATAGAGCGTAGATTCTGATACTGGGATACACATAGAGCGTAGATTCTGATACTGGGATACACATAGAGCGTAGATTCTGATACTGGGATACACATAGAGCGTAGATTCTGATACTGGGATACACATAGAGCGTAGATTCTGATACTGGGATACACATAGAGCGTAGATTCTGATACTGGGATACACATAGAGCGTAGATTCTGATACTGGGATACACATAGAGCGTAGATTCTGATACTGGGATACACATAGAGCGTAGATTCTGATACTGGGATACACATAGAGCGTAGATTCTGATACTGGGGACTGACTGGGATACACATAGAGCGTAGATTCTGATACTGGGATACACATAGAGCGTAGATTCTGATACTGGGATACACATAGAGGGTAGATTCTGATACTGGGATACACATAGAACGTAGATTCTGATACTGGGATACACATAGAGCGTAGATTCTGATACTGGGATACACATAGAGCGTAGATTCTGATACTGGGATACACATAGAGCGTAGATTCTGATACTGGGATACACATAGAGCGTAGATTCTGATACTGGGATACACATAGAGCGTAGATTCTGATACTGGGATACACATAGAGCGTAGATTCTGATACTGGGATACACATATAGCGTAGATTCTGATACTGGGATACACATAGATGGTAGATTCTGATACTGGGATACACATAGAGCGTAGATTCTGATACTGGGATACACATAGAGCGTAGATTCTGATACTGGGATACACATAGAGCGTAGATTCTGATACTGGGATACACATAGAGCGTAGATTCTGATACTGGGATACACATAGAGCGTAGATTCTGATTCTGATACTGGGATACACATAGAGCGTAGATTCTGATACTGGGATACACATAGAGCGTAGATTCTGATACTGGGATACACATAGAGCGTAGATTCTGATACTGGGATACACATAGAGCGTAGATTCTGATACTGGGATACACATAGAGCGTAGATTCTGCGGGGATACACATAGAGCGTAGATTCTGATACTGGGATACACATAGAGCGTAGATTCTGATACTGGGATACACATAGAGCGTAGATTCTGATACTGGGATACACATAGAGCGTAGATTCTGATACTGGGATACACATAGAGCGTAGATTCTGATACTGGGATACACATAGAGCGTAGATTCTGATACTGGGATACACATAGAGCGTAGATTCTGATACTGGGATACACATAGAGCGTAGATTCTGATACTGGGATACACATAGAGCGTAGATTCTGATACTGGGATACACATAGAGCGTAGATTCTGATACTGGGATACACATAGAGCGTAGATTCTGATACTGGGATACACATAGAGCGTAGATTCTGATACTGGGATACACATAGAGCGTAGATTCTGATACTGGGATACACATAGAGCGTAGATTCTGATACTGGGATACACATAGAGCGTAGATTCTGATACTGGGATACACATAGAGCGTAGATTCTGATACTGGGATACACATAGAGCGTAGATTCTGATACTGGGATACACATAGAGCGTAGATTCTGATACTGGGATACACATAGAGCGTAGATTCTGATACTGGGATACACATAGAGCGTAGATTCTGATACTGGGATACACATAGAGCGTAGATTCTGATACTGGGATACACATAGAGCGTAGATTCTGATACTGGGATACACATAGAGCGTAGATTCTGATACTGGGATACACATAGAGCGTAGATTCTGATACTGGGATACACATAGAGCGTAGATTCTGATACTGGGATACACATAGAGCGTAGATTCTGATACTGGGATACACATAGAGCGTAGATTCTGATACTGGGATACACATAGAGCGTAGATTCTGATACTGGGATACACATAGATCGTAGATTCTGATACTGGGATACACATAGAGCGTAGATTCTGATACTGGGATACACATAGAGCGTAGATTCTGATACTGGGATACACATAGAGCGTAGATTCTGATACTGGGATACACATAGAGCGTAGATTCTGATACTGGGATACACATAGAGCGTAGATTCTGATACTGGGATACACATAGAGCGTAGATTCTGATACTGGGATACACATAGAGCGTAGATTCTGATACTGGGATACACATAGAGCGTAGATTCTGATACTGGGATACACATAGAGCGTAGATTCTGATACTGGGATACACATAGAGCGTAGATTCTGATACTGGGATACACATAGAGCGTAGATTCTGATACTGGGATACACATAGAGCGTAGATTCTGATACTGGGATACACATAGAGCGTAGATTCTGATACTGGGATACACATAGAGCGTAGATTCTGATACTGGGATACACATAGAGCGTAGATTCTGATACTGGGATACACATAGTTGCCAGTATGGGTTCTGGGAGCCTTATTTTGGGAGCAATATAGATCTAAATAAATTACAAGCATGTCGTAACAGGCGACTAGTTAAGGGTTTTGCACAAATTAGATGTGTTGAGCCAAAAGATGTAGATATCTCAGCCGAGCTGTAAACTACAATATAACGAATAAAAAATAATAATAGAAGAACAACAACAAGAAGATAAATAACGATTCTGAAAGAATATAATATACTTTCTGTTACTCATACACTTGGAAGCCGCCTGTGGATCTGAAGGTCGTGTGTTCAGATCCTGACTCAGATAGACTTATTTTTAAAAAAAATATTCGTCTCCCTGGTCGACCATGCCTTTAATGTGTACCGGGTAAAGTCAAGGAAGGTAAAGGCGGCCGGTGTGATGTTGATCATCCACATAGTGCCGTCTGGTCTATAAAGCGTAGGTCTAGCACTATATGCCTAATACGACTGAATGCATAGAAAAGGGTAAGTTCTTTCAATACGCATATCCGAACGTAATGACAACCGACAAGACCATGAAACACACACACACACGACAGTCAATGGTCACTTACCTGTGTGTCCTGTACGTCCTGGGTAAACACAAGCACAAGCGGTTCTAGTCTACATCCCTGCTCCGTGTGGGGACAGCACTAACCGTTTAATCCTTTCAATAGCCGATCACCACACAGACTTTGGGCACTCCCGCCCCCGGGTCACTAGCCGTTAACCACACAGACTTTGGGCATACTTGTCCCCGAGTCACTAGCCGTAAACCACACAGACTTTGAGCTCTCTTGTCCCCGAGTCACCAGCCGTTATTGATATCCTCGGACATGATACTTGGATACTGGATAAGTGGTTCATTGACAGGAAGTTCCCATGTCAGCTGTTTGTAAGCTCATCCATATCAATACTGTCCTGTTTATCTGCTACATGTTATCTCTATAGATGGAGAAACTAAGGTATCTGCACTGCTACGTTCCGAAATGGGAGAGGGGAGGCGGGCGAGTTAGTTTTGGGACAGTATGTTTCAGTTCAAGTGTTCAATCATTTTAAATACTTCTGAGGCTGTCTCCGCTCCGGGGTTTGTGCTTTGTGCCACGCTTTTGGCGGACCCGAACGTCTGCTGAAAGTGACACAGAGCTTATGAGCTATTGTGCTTATCAAGTATTTTTTCCAGTTAACGGAATACGCTGGATCAAAGGATCACCATTGCACCATCCGTGTTTGAAGATCACTATCCACGCCCTCATTCATAGTGATGCATATACCTATATTTTATAGATTAATTGGCACTGGGTGTGAGATGTGGTCAACATCACGCCGGCCGCCTTTACTTTCCAAAACTTTATCTGGTACCGGTTTAAGGCTGGGTCGACCTGGGAGTCAAGGTCACCTTTTGAAAAAGTTTCTGCTATGTCAGCATCTGAACCCAGGACCTTTGGGTCTGCAGGCTAGCGTCTAGCCGCTACACCAGGGCGGCACCCAGCAGCTTTTACTTCCCAGATACATTCCTGGTAGATCATTTGTCTTGGTCCACATGGAAGCTTACATTAATGTTTACAATCCGATTCAAGGATGGGAACATATGATGGCCAGGTCGAGGGAAACGTGTACTAGTTACTGGGCAGACGACAACTCGAGAACTAACGAATTACTAAACTATCGGAGCACCAGAAACAGACTACACAATCATACATGGCCATGACCCAGTCACGTCGAATAATCCAAATATCTCATTACCTGACATACAGGGTGAACTAAATATCTCATTACCTAACATACAGGGTGAACTAAATATCTCATTACCTAACATACAGCGTGAACTAAACAACGCATTACCTAACATACAGCGTGAACTAAACAACTCATAACCTAACATACAGCGTGAACTAAATATCTCATTACTCAACATACTAAGTGAACAAATATCTCATTACCTAACATACAGCGTGAGCTCGATATCTCATTACCTAAATTACAGCGTGAGCTCAATATTTCATTACCTAACATACAGCGTGAGCTCAATATCTCATTACCTAACATACAGCGTGAATTAAATATCTCATTAGCTAACATACAGCGTGAACTAAATATCTCATTACTCAACATACTATGTGAACAAATATCTCATTACCTAACATACAGCGTGAGCTCAATATCTCAATACCTAACATACAGCGTGAGCTCAACATCTCATTACCTAACATACAGCGTGAACTAAATATCTCATTAGCTAACATACAGCGTGAACTAAATATCTTATTACCTAACATACAGCATAAACTAAATATCTCATTACCTAACATACAGTGTGAGCTAAATATCTCATTACTCAACATACAGCGTGAGCTAACAACCCCGAACTATCAAATTACCTAACATATAACATAAACTTGTCACAGAATATCACATCTTATCACGAAGGACCGCGTGAATTAAAAGCTGTTACATTATCAAGCCACCAGACAGACTAATCCGGAAAACCGATGCCCAGAGAATTTGAATGTGTCGGCCGAAAGGAGCAAATATCACAGCTATGCTGTAAACATTCACAATACATTTACATCACTCGGGCGAACAATTAAAAATGAGATAAAACCTAGTTAATCTTATCACTGGAACAAATCATGAGGTAACTTGGAATGTTACGTCTCTTTACCCAAAAGAACCACCAAAAGTACTACTTGTCTAACTAGCTTACCCAAGAGTCTCCATGAAACTAACGAAAAACTTTCACAGCTGTATGCAACTTCCCTTCCACGAAAAACCCCTTAACGTCAACAAATCCGGCTTCTCCCCCAACTGCCAACGTGAAAACACAACTGGTATTTTTCGCATGCGGTGCTCCCAACTCTGTGCTAACTGCCGCCAACTGTAAACACAGGCAGCGGGAAGGTCGGGGTTTTCCTTGCCAGCGGACCTTCTCTAGCCTGCATGCATGTGACGAACTGCAAGTGTACGCTTTCTAGGGACCCCACATTCCCTGGCCCGGTCCCAGTATTGTCGCCGTTGTTTTTTGGCGTCATTGTTACTTTGTATTTTTGTTTTGTTTTCAGACACGTCTTCATGAGATTTTGCTAGTTTATAAACTGAACTTTTAGAGTCTCAAATATTGTTGTTATTCTTGCTGTTGTTTTTGTTGTTGTTGTTGTTGGTCTTCTTCTTCTTCTTCTTCTTCTTCTTCTTCTTCTTCTTCTTCTTCTTCTTCTTCTTCTACTTCTCCTCCTCCTCCTTCTTCTTCTTTTTCTTCTTCTTCTGCTGCCGCTGCCGATACTGCCTAGTATATTGCTACTCTAGTTATGTCATTGTACCTAAATGAATGATTGTGTACGTGTATTTGAAAGTCACACACAAGCTCACACTGCAACGGCTAACTCTGTCGTCCCAAATACATCTGAAACGCACAGGCGCACATACACGAATGCACACACACACACACACACACACACACACAAACACGCATACAGCTAACGGTGTTGTGGGAATGTTGGGCATCGCGTTCCCTGCTGGCTTGAGGCTGACGCGCAAAAGCACGCTCACTCGCACACACGCGCACGCCCACACATACTCAGACACACACACACGCACTTACGGTCTACTACTGGCGTGTCACAGCTCTGCTGGGGTGACTAAGTGGGGGATACTTGACACTACAATCAAATGCCTAAACTCTTGGTTGTCACATCACGTAACGGGAACAAGTGTGGTCATTGATGGCAAGCTGGGTGAATGGGAGCTGCACTTGAAGGCATCCATCAACTACCATCAACTAGCCTATGAGTTCTCAACCTGTGGGTGGCGAGCCTTTTTGTGTGTGATCGGGTCGAATGACTCTTTCACAGGGGTCGCCTAAGACCATCGGAAAACACGTTTTCATTGAAGTTATGAAGTAGTAACGAAAATAATTGTATGTTTGGGGTCGCCACAACATGAGGAGCTAACTGTATTAAAGGGACGCGGCATTAAGAAGGTTGAGAACCTCTGAACTAGCCTCTGCAGCAGCAGCAATCTCTATTCTTCCCTCTTTCCTCGTCGCCCTCTTCCTTTATTTTCTTCTTTCTCTCCTTGTTTGTCTTCTACTTCTTGTCCTCGTGTTTCTTCTTCTTCCACTTCTACTTTATCGTATCTTTTATCTTCTGCTTCTTCTCGTTCACCAGCCACTTTTTATCGTCTTCTTCTTCTTCTTCTTCTTCTTCTTCTTCTTCTTCTTCTTCTTCTTCTTCTTCTTCTTCTTCTTCTTCTTCTTCTTCTTCTTCTTCTTCTTCTTCTTCCTCTTCTTCTTCTTCTTCTTCTTCTTCTTCTTCTTCTTCTTCTTCTTCTTCTTCTTCTTCTTCTTCTTCTTCTTCTTCTTCTTCTTCTTCTTCTTCCTCTACTTTTTCTTCTTCTTTTTCTTCTTCCTCTACTTCTTCTTCTTCTTTTTTTGTCTTCCTTTTTCTGCTATCACTTCTATAACGAATTCTGCCAACATCGGTTATCCCCCTCCTCCCTTCTCCGATGATTATGTTATATTTGATGATTACAACGGCATTTGCTTTGAGGGTAGGGCTGTCTTATTTGTGTTGTGTTTACACTATCTGTCTTATGCGCTGTTGCTAACAATTGTCTATCTCCGAGGATATGATATTTTTGTTCTCAAAAGTGCGATTTCTCCTTCTCTTGTTCAGACATGATCTTCAACTGTTTAACATTCACATAATTAAAATTACACGCAGACCTTACGTCCCGCCTATTTGAATTTATAAGTAAAGTAATTTATGAGTAAATTAATTATGAGCAAAGTAATTTATGAGTAGAGTAATTTATGAGTAAAGTAATTTATGAGTAAAGTAATTTATGAGCAAAGTAATGTATGAGCAAAGTAATTCATAAGTAGAATAATTTATGAGTACAGTAATTTATGAGCAAAATAATTTGTGAGTAAAGTAATTTATGAGCAAAATAATTTATGAGCAAAGTAATTTATGAGTAAAGTAATTTATGAGTAGAGTAATTTATGAGTAGAGTAATTTATGAGTTAAGGAAATTTATAAGTAAAGTAATTTGAGCTGGCTTCACTAAAGGGTACGGTCGGTCCCTGACACAATAAAACCTGTCTGACATCTAGAAACAGCCGAAGAATGATCGTTGAAATAATATTTCCTCGAGTGCACACAAACACGTATGTCTGTCAAAATTAAAATTACTACCGCAGTGACAGACGATGCATTCTCCAACATTGGTATTAAAAACACAAAAATCAATAAGTGTCTACAACGATTTAAAAAAAAAAAAAGTCAAGAGAACAAGTCCAGTGAAATTGTCAAGGATGTCCGTGGGTTTTCCCCATTGTGGCCTCGAGGGTTGGCTGGTTGGAAACGAAAACGAGGCAAGACTTTGGGATCTCACTTATTGAACCCCGTACCCGACTTTCCCCTTTCGGAACGAGGGAAAAGAGGTAGTTTAATTTTGCTCACAAAGAGCTTTCTCATCGCACAAACATAACTATGTGCCTGCTATAATCGCCTTTTTATGGATCACGGAAGGAAAAACACAGAACAGTGCACGAACTCCATATTAATATCAAAGATTTTGATTTGTATGGCTTAGAATCGCAGAGGAGAAACCCTAGGATAAACGTTGACTAGAGAGACAACAAGTACCGGACCCAGTTCTGAATGTGATTTCGACAAACTTCAACACTAGACAACTCAAAGGGTGATAGGCTGTAAGCCTGGATGGCACATAAACACGACAACACAGGATGCTGCTCATGTTGATGCTGATAATGTTGATGATGGTGTTGTAGATGAGGATGGTGATGATGATGATGATTACCTTTTAAGTGCGCACATGGATTCCCAAAACGTTTCATCCTTACCACAGAAAACTAGACCACTGAACTCTGTGACTGGGGAAGAGAAGGTAGATTCGGGACAACTACACAGACATAATGAGCTCAGAGGGAGAACTGTGACTGTTGGCTCTTGAGGACATGCCACATGATGATGATGACTTGACTGATGACAGGCAACAAGTCTAGAATTTTCGAATGCTACCTTCCACATACGAGATGCATTATACTGCCAACTACGCTAGAGAGCCGGGCCTTCGAGATACTGAGCTTGGCGATTTTGTGTATTCGTCTGGTTTTGTTTTATTTTGTGTATGGTCTGATAAAGCATCATAGCCGCAACGTTCACGTTTAGTTTATGTTCGTTATATTGTGAAGCTTGCTGATATACTTTTCGTTCGGTTTTTATATCTTTTCTTGACTGATGACTTTAAGTCCCTCCTCACGAGATACCACGGAAATGATAAACAAACTATGTTTAAAAGAAGTCTAATGATGGCGGAGTGTGGTCTCTGGGATAATCATAAACAATAGTGTGGGCTCCTAGAACAGGGAGAATCATAAACAATAATGTGGGCTCCTAGAACAGAAAGAATCATAAACAATAGTGTGGACTCCTAGAACAGAAAGAATCATAAACAATAGTGTGGGCTCCTAGAACAGGGAGAATCATAAACAATAGTGTGGGCTCCTAGAACAGAAAGAATCATAAACAATAGTGTGGGCTCCTAGAACAGGGAGAATCATAAACAATAGTGTGGGCTCCTAGAACAGAAAGAATCATAAACAATAGTGTGGACTCCTAGAACAGAGAGAATCATAAACAATAGTGTGGGCTCCTAGAACAGGGAGAATCATAAACAATAGTGTGGGCTCCTAGAACAGGGAGAATCATAAACAATAGTGTGGGCTCCTAGAACAGAAAGAATCATAAACAATAGTGTGGGCTCCTAGAACAGGGAGAATCATAAACAATAGTGTGGGCTCCTAGAACAGAAAGAATCATAAACAATAGTGTGGACTCCTAGAACAGGGAGAATCATAAACAATAGTGTGGGCTCCTAGAACAGAAAGAATCATAAACAATAGTGTGGGCTCCTAGAACAGGGAGAATCATAAACAATAGTGTGGGTTCCTAGAACAGGGAGAATCATAAACAATAGTGTGGACACCTAGAACAGTAAGAATCATAAACAATAGTGTGGGCTCCTAGAACAGGGAGAATCATAAACAATAGTGTGTGCTCCTAGAACAGGGAGAATCATAAACAATAGTGTGGACTCCTAGAACAGGGAGAATCATAAACAATAGTGTGGGCTCCTAGAACAGGGAGAATCATAAACAATAGTGTGGACTCCTAGAACAGGGAGAATCATAAACAATAGTGTGGGCTCCTAGAACAGGAAGAATCATAAACAATAGTGTGGGCTCCTAGAACAGGGAGAATCATAAACAATAGTGTGTGCTCCTAGAACAGTGAGAATCATAAACAATAGTGTGGACTCCTAGAACAGGGAGAATCATAAACAATAGTGTGGGCTCCTAGAACAGGGAGAATCATAAACAATAGTGTGGGCTCCTAGAACAGGGAGAATCATAAACAATAGTGTGGGCTCCTAGAACAGGGAGAATCATAAACAATAGTGTGGGCTCCTAGAACAGGGAGAATCATAAACAATAGTGTGGGCTCCTAGAACAGGGAGAATCATAAACAATAGTGTGGGCTCCTAGAACAAAAAGAATCATAAACAATAGTGTGGGCTCCTAGAACAAAAAGAATCATAAACAATAGTGTGGACTCCTAGAACAGGGAGAATCATAAACAATAGTGTGGGCTCCTAGAACAGTGAGAATCATAAACAATAGTGTGGGCTCCTAGAACAGGAAGAATCATAAACAATAGTGTGGGCTCCTAGAACAGGGAGAATCATAAACAATAGTGTGGGTTCCTAGAACAGGGAGAATCATAAACAATAGTGTGGGCTCCTAGAACAGGGAGAATCATAAACAATAGTGTGTGCTCCTAGAACAGTGAGAATCATAAACAATAGTGTGGACTCCTAGAACAGGGAGAATCATAAACAATAGTGTGGGCTCCTAGAACAGGGAGAATCATAAACAATAGTGTGCGCTCCTAGAACAGGGAGAATCATAAACAATAGTGTGGGCTCCTAGAACAGGGAGAATCATAAACAATAGTGTGGGCTCCTAGAACAAAAAGAATCATAAACAATAGTGTGGGCTCCTAGAACAAAAAGAATCATAAACAATAGTGTGGGCTCCTAGAACAAAAAGAATCATAAACAATAGTGTGGACTCCTAGAACAGGGAGAATCATAAACAATAGTGTGGGCTCCTAGAACAGTGAGAATCATAAACAATAGTGTGGGCTCCTAGAACAGGAAGAATCATAAACAATAGTGTGGGCTCCTAGAACAGGGAGAATCATAAACAATAGTGTGGGTTCCTAGAACAGGGAGAATCATAAACAATAGTGTGGACTCCTAGAACAGGGAGAATCATAAACAATAGTGTGGGCTCCTAGAACAGGAAGAATCATAAACAATAGTGTGGGCTCCTAGAACAGGGAGAATCATAAACAATAGTGTTGGCTCCTAGAACAGGGAGAATCATAAACAATAGTGTGGGCTCCTAGAACAGGGAGAATCATAAACAATAGTGTGTGCTCCTAGAACAGGGAGAATCATAAACAATAGTGTGGACTCCTAGAACAGGGAGAATCATAAACAATAGTGTGGACTCCTAGAACAGGGAGAATCATAAACAATAGTGTGGGCTCCTAGAACAGGGAGAATCATAAACAATAGTGTGGGCTCCTAGAACAGGAAGAATCATAAACAATAGTGTGGGCTCCTAGAACAAAAAGAATCATAAACAATAGTGTGGGCCCCTAGAACAGGGAGAATCATAAACAATAGTGTGGGCTCCTAGAACAGAAAGAATCATAAACAATAGTGTGGGCTCCTAGAACAGAAAGAATCATAAACAATAGTGTGGACTCCTAGAACAGGGAGAATCATAAACAATAGTGTGGGCTCCTAGAACAGGGAGAATCATAAACAATAGTGTGGGCTCCTGGAACAGGGAGAATCATAAACAATAGTGTGGGCTCCTAGAACAGGGAGAATCATAAACAATAGTGTGGGCTCCTAGAACAGGGAGAATCATAAACAATAGTGTGGGCTCCTAGAACAGAAAGAATCATAAACAATAGTGTGGACTCCTAGAACAGGGAGAATCATAAACAATAGTGTGGGCTCCTAGAACAGGGAGAATCATAAACAATAGTGTGGGCTCCTAGAACAGGGAGAATCATAAACAATAGCGTGGGCTCCTAGAACAGGGAGAATCATAAACAATAGTGTGGGCTCCTAGAACAGGGAGAATCATAAACAATATTGTGGGCTCCTAGAACAGGGAGAATCATAAACAATAGTGTGGGCTCCTAGAACAGGGAGAATCATAAACAATAGTGTGGGCTCCTAGAACAGGGAGAATCATAAACAATAGTGTGGGCTCCTAGAACAGGGAGAATCATAAACAATAGTGTGGGCTCCTAGAACAGGAAGAATCATAAACAATAGTGTGGGCTCCTAGAACAGGGAGAATCATAAACAATAGTGTGGGCTCCTAGAACAGAAAGAATCATAAACAATAGTGTGGGCTCCTAGAACAGGGAGAATCATAAACAATAGTGTGGGCTCCTAGAACAGGGAGAATCATAAACAATAGTGTGGGCTCCTAGAACAGGGAGAATCATAAACAATAGTGTGGGCTCCTAGAACAGGGAGAATCATAAACAATAGTGTGGACTCCTAGAACAGGGAGAATCATAAACAATAGTGTGGGCTCCTAGAACAGGGAGAATCATAAACAATAGTGTGGGCTCCTAGAACAGGGAGAATCATAAACAATAGTGTGGGCTCCTAGAACAGGGAGAATCATAAACAATAGTGTGGGCTCCTAGAACAGGGAGAATCATAAACAATAGTGTGGGCTTCTAGAACAAAAACACGATGCAGTCTTCACTAAAATATGGATTAATCAAGTAACAGAAAGAGTATTGATCGGCACTCATAGAAAGAAGTACAAATACATAAAAATCGAAAGCTTTAGTAACTGTGCCGGGAACCTGTCACCTCCAGACGGCGTCTGCGCCTCGCCATGGATACAGGTGCACTAAGATCATGGTCAATTAGGCACCCCAAAAAAAAGTGTCTTATCGGCCATGTCTATCGTATAGCTTGAAATCCACAACTATGGAATACGGACAGAATTCATTTCAAACCATTGAAATGGCACCATAGGTTACATAAATTTATATTATAGGACTGAGATATGAAAGCCGTCGGTTTCAGTAACGTTGAAAGTCTTCGTCATCTTCGTGTTCAATTTCGTTGTTTTTGTTTTTGTCGTTTTTTTTGTTTTTTTTCCTTGACCTTTGACTAAAAGACTGAAGGTATTGTTGGCTCTTACGTTTAAACCTGTCTATGGGCTGGTGCAGTCGGCCCAAGAGATGACCCCTACTAGTAATCACCTCTTACGGCATGCTTTGAACTGTACAATTGATCTCTTCTTTGCTTTCACTGAAGGTGCCGGTAACGCACGACTGGACAGGGTGAAACTGTCACGCTTGTTTCTATGCGAACCTCAAACAAAAACGATTGACATTCTGCTCTTTAACCTTTCACCTTTCACGACTGCTGAAACAATTGTGAATAGTGGCAATATCGGAAAACAATTCACATGATGATGCACAAGTGATGCAGTGACATTAGGAGGACAAAGAAGACAAACTGTGACCCGGAGCCAGCAAACGTCCAGAAAACAAAAGAGGGTTGTTTCTTGTCATAGGCCAAGATGTCATCAGGCACAGCGCGACAAACACGCTAGTTAGAGTCACGCTAATTGTGTGAATATTCCAGACGCCAAGTGTATATATAAATGTCTATAAGTGACTAGCGATTGCCACGGCATCATTATCAAGCACCTTGCCGACTAGTGTGGACAATGATGCTCCTCCACATCCCAGGTCTCCATCAGTATGTGCCAATCAGTTAGCCTGCGGCTATCTTTTCTTGACCTGTCACGTGACTACAGAACTGAAAATATCATTGGGAGGGGCCGGGGGGGGGGGGGTGTTTTAGACCCCTTACATAATTTTAAGGTTCCGGGGAGGGGGGGGGGGGGGTAAGTTCCCTTAAATGTCTAAAAATAATAATGCAATGTTTGACTCAGCGCTCTGGCCACTATTTAATGTTTCTGGTAGGTGGAGGGCTTCAGATACCTATGTCCCAAGTTCTCAATAACTGTCGCAGCTTTTCTCTCTCTCTCTGTCTCTCTGTCTCTCTCTCTCTCTCTCTCTCTCTCTCTCTCTCTCTCTCTCTCTCTCTTTCTCTCTCGCTGTCTCTCTCTCTCTGTCTCTCTGTCCGTCTTTAACTCTATGTCCGCAAAAGTTGCCACATATCGCCACGTGTGCAAGTTGGTTACTTTTTCTCTCTCTCTCTCTCTCTCTCTCTCTCTCTCTCTCTCTCTCTCTCTCTCTTTCTCTGTCCGTCCTCAACTCTGTGTCCGCAAAAGTTGCCACATATCGCCACGTGTGCAAGTTGGTTACTCTCTCTCTCTCTCTCTCTCTCTCTCTCTCTCTCTCTCTCTCTCTCTCTGTCCGTCTTCAACTCTATCTCCGCAAAAGTTGCCACATATCGCCACGTGTGCAAGTTGGTTACTCTCTCTCTCTCTCTCTCTCTCTCTCTCTCTCTCTCTCTCTCTCTCTCTCTCTCTCTCTCTCTCTTCGTCTTCAACTCTACGTCAGCAAAAGTTGCCACATGTGGTCACGTGTGCAAGTTGGTCACTTCTCAGAGTGTAGTCTCAGTGTATTTCTGAGGTTGGTGATAGAACATAGCCTACAGGAGGATTTGACTCCGGGACCACCAAGTCGGCAGGCAACTACTCTTCAGTGGCTGACATGATCGCAGACAGTCGGTACCCAAGTGGTGCACTCATCGGCAGAAGAAGTACGAGCATGCTAGACACCAGTCTATTGTATGGAAGTAAAAACAAGTCCATCTCTAGTGAGCATGTGTCTCAGTGGCCAAAGACTGGTAATGTCTAGTGGGCACGTCTCTCTGTCGTATAAGACTGGACATCTGTAGTGGGTACGTCTCTCTGTCGTACAAGACTGGACATCTGTAGTGGACACGTCTCTCTGTCGTACAAGACTGGGCATCTGTAGTGGGCACGTCTCTCTGTCGTACAAGACTGGACATCTGTAGTGGGCACGTCTCTCTGTCGTACAAGACTGGACATCTGTAGTGGGCACGTCTCTCTGTCGTACAAGACTGGACATCTGTAGTGGGCACGTCTCTCTGTCGTACAAGACTGGACATCTGTAGTGGGGCACGTCTCTCTGTCGTACAAGACTGGACATATGTAGTGGGCACGTCTCTATGTCGTAAAAGACTGGACATCTGTAGTGGGCACATCTCTCTGTCGTACAAGACTGGACATCTGTAGTGGGCACGTCTCTCTGTCGTACAAGACTGGACATCTCCATTAGAGTCTGGTCCGCCACGACAGCATCAACAAGATAACGGAGTGCAGCAAACAACATAATTAACAGCAGTCACTACCAACAACAACAACTACAACAATACACTCAATGACACCAGCCTCGACAGCAATGAAATAAACTACCACAAGAACGGTTACAAACAATTAAACTCACAATGACCAAAAATAGCACAATCAAAAACAACAACAACATGTTACAAACATTTTCCATAAATTTCAGTAAGCTCCGTTTGCCTCCCTTCAGTCCAACGATCTGCTTTCTATCTCACTGCCGCTGACGTCATCACAAGCTGTGTTCTAATTCCCATCATGCCCTTCTGTCCGCCATCTTTCCCTTCCCATCTCATCTCCTGGCTATCAGAAACATAATTGAAAGCCACCCCGTGAATGTCAACGTGACCTCCACACACACACGCCGTCTTGTAGTTGTATTCCCGCACATCATCTGTGTGGTAAGCGAAGATTACGTGTGTTGTGTGTGAAAATGTGTTTCTGGGTAATTTTCACTTCAATCTCTTTCAGCCATGTTAATATCCCAAACACTTTTCCTCCCAACGGCTCTGCTCTATTTATAGCTAATGCATTTTAAAACATTTTCCCTGGATTTCTGTTTTCTTTTCATTTTTTTTTTTCAATTTATTTTGAGATTGCTGCATGAAAAATTAATGAATTTGATAATATATGTTTTTTTTTTACCTGGGAAGATGTGTTTATACGTACAATTATTTAGGTTTCAGTAACATTACGGAGGAAAATGTTCGCTGCAAAAAAATATAAAAGTTCACACCACAACAACAAAACATCACATTAATTAGGTTTGCCAGTGATATTTTGCTCTACTTGTTTAGCATCTATGACCTCTCTCACCAAAGGTCGTCGTCGTGTTTCTATTTAATGTACTCTCTGATTCCCATCCCTATTTTGTTATCCTTGTCACATACCGCTCGTGTCACGTGCCTGATTTACGGATTTCTCCTTAAGAACCAACAGCACTCTGAAATAATAATGTTGAGGCGTCGGCTTGTATTGGTCTAAGGGATATCCCGTGGCCAATATACGCTCAACTTATTTCAGGAGTAGGGCAACTCAAGCTCTGGCACTACAGAATATCTAATATTCCTAGGCACACTTGGCTTGACATCCCCACTACTATAAAATGATAGCTCCCAATCTATGATAGTATACTATCACAGCCATGTTTACACAGATGAAGATTATTAATTGAACATACATGTACTTTCGACAGGTATGAACATTGAACGAGTGACACTCCAGTCAATAGTGAAATCTTAGAAATACTGTAAAAAATTCAAAATCAACATGATATATGACTCAAAGGAAAATAAAAAGCATTGGAATATTGCAAGATCAACACCGAAATTCTCTTGACGGATATTGAGGAATCCCCTAGAGGCAGCCTGACATCATCACGTTGATTTGGCGTGGACCTGTAAATACAGAACACGGCATGACCATAGAGTTCACTACTTATCTGTTCCTTTTCCAGGTTGGAGTCACTGCACTTATCAGTTCATGATACTGGAACAGGTTGGCCTTCTGAGAAAGTTTACTTCAATGGTTGATCTGGCAGACACAGTCACATATAGATCAAAATTTGAGCTGAACAAGCTCCTGAAGAGGGTGTTCTGGACCGAGGGTGGTCCTGATGGACTGGAACAGCAGCCTTTCAGCCATTGGAGCCCAACATGCTCCTGAAGAAGGCACACTGGTGTGAATGTCAATGGCGCTGCCTGTAACCAGATGCCTACTCTTTGGCTCCCACCTTGCTGTTTGCCACAGTGATGGTTTGGTAGTGGGTACTTTTGTGGTTGGTGTTGTGGTAGTGGGCACTTTGGTGGTTTGTGCCTTTCTAGACTGCCGATTCAATGCCTGGCCTCCAAGGAGATATCCTGTATCAGGAAAGAACTCAGAATTAGTAATCATCTCAGAGGTTACATGCTCAACTCATTTATTTACCCTCCACCCCTGGCAATCACTCAGAGGACAGCTCTAAGATAATGAGACAGCAGAAGTCTCCAAATTTCTCTCTGTCGGTCAGTCAGGAACAGGGACAAGAGACGAGTACAACAGTGGAGACAGATAGATTCTCTCAAACATAGACCATCAACTCTCCACACCCACCTCTGTACTTGTAGATATACATCCCATCTCTCTCTCACATCTAAATTTTATACCATCCACCGTCTGCTCATCGCACACACTATGTTGTGCTAAATCTAACCTCTGACGTCACAGCGCCTAGCTGGCTGAGGTGTGAAACAGTTTAATATGTCTGCTAGTCGACACAAACTCCGTTGTCTGGTTAGAGATTAATTAACTTGCTGGGTTTAATATCTTTATAATGGTGTGGGTCATGTAGAGCACAAACTATTACCCTGCGAAGGGAAAGGTTTGATTGTAGGAGCTTCAGTATCTGGACACCAAGAACGGCCTGGTTCTGTGCGGTCACACAGCTGAATCTTCCCTCCCTGCAGCAGTGGCTAACTTTATAGAGACATATTTCATGGTACTCGTAAACTATAATCAACTTACCCAAGCTTAGGAATTCTTCAAAAATTAAACTGGTATTTTGAATGCGCCAAGATTTAATCAGAGATTTGAAATGCGTCTCGACACCTCAGAGGTCTGGCAAAAAATGCCCACGCAGATTCCGCTTGGCGTCTCTAGAGAAGAAGTCCTTTATTAGTGCCCCAGGAGTAAAAAGACTTTCAGGAATTTCGGAATATTATTCCAGAGAATATCTATCCCACAGTTGCAAGTTTGAAAATGTATACTTCTTAACACAACTAGAGGGTCTAAAAATGTTTATTCCACCAGATAGAGGTATATATCAATATTAGGGACTATATACCCACCGGACGGGTTTAAATTTGAAATGTGACCTGCCCGCTAGGAGTGTCAATGTCACGAATAGTCCAAAGTGTAGGGTTGGTTGTTCACTCCATGACAGAACCCCCCCTCCCCCTAAAGGAAGAGCGTACTACGCGAATGAACAGTGATCAGCCAACCTACACACCCATGGACTCACCAGCCTGCTCAACACGTTCAGTCTGTGAATCACCAGACAAGGGGTGACGGCTCAAGAAATCTGCTCCTACATTCTGATTACCAGGAATATATTCCACAGTAAACGTATAAGGTTGAAGCAGCAAAGACCACCTCATCAGTCTCGGGTTCAGATGGATGGAAGATGCCAAGAACACGAGAAGCTGGTGGTCGGTCTGTACTGTGAATTGTACACCATATAAATAAGGCTGGAACCGCTGTACGCTAGAAATCAAAGCAAGACACTCTCGCTCAATACAGAAGTAACGTCGTTCAGCCTGGTTGAGCTTTCTGCTGGCATTTGCCACAGGAAAGAGGATCTCGGAATCCTGCAATCCTGTCTGAAGTAGTGTGGCCCCAATTCCTACACTACTCGCCTCAGTGCGCAAAACAAAGGGCTTAGACAAGTCTGGAAGTTGCAGCACTGGTGACGAAATCAACTTCTCTTTCAGAGTGTTGTAGGCGTCTTCAAACTCAGGGGTCCAAAATACCTTTTCAGGATGGTCCTTTTTTGTGGCATCTGTTAAAGGTGCCGCTATAGAATTGAAATTCTGAATGAACTTTTGATAATATCCGCACAAGGATACAAAAGAACGAACTTCCTTCTTCGTTGCAGGTCTATGAGCTTTCTTAAGCTTCTCAATGTTCTTGGGTTCAGGGCAAATGGTTCCTTCAGAAACCGGAGCGTTGGAAGTTCCAAAGGGAAGGACGTTAAATTCATAATGAGCATCTGAAGTGCTAAAAGCTAAATATTTACGCACTTCCTTCTTGACAGGGATCTGATAATACCCTTTGCTCAGGTCAATTTTGGAGGAAAAAAAACTTGGCCTTATTGAGCCGGGCAAACAGATGACTCTGATCAGGAAAGGGCCCCGGAAGAAATTCCGTCACCCTGTTCAGTGATCTGTAGTCTATGCACAGACGATGCTCACCTGAAGGTTTCCTCAAGAGAACCACATTAGCACTGTAAGGGGACTCTGAGGGTGAAATCACGCCTTCCTTAAGTAGATACTCGATCTCCTTTCTCACTGCTTCCTCTTTAGAAAAACGGTTCTGAAAAGGGCGTTGACGAATAAGCTCATCAGTAACCAATGTCATATCATACTCTATTAATGAAGTGCGCCCTGGCTTCTCTGTCAGGACAGAGTCGTACTCTGACAAGAGTTGCTCTATAACTTGTTTCTGGGAGACAGAGAGAGTTGGGTTAACCTCTACATCTTTATAAGTCTCCCTGGGGTGAAGAGGATATTCCACAGCTGTGGCTTCTCCACCTTCCACCTCCATGGCTACAGAAAGTGTCAATGGGGTCGGAGTGTCACTTACCTCTCTCTCGTTGTACTTCCGGAGGAGATTAATGTTATAGACCTTTGACTTACCTCTTATATTAATCTTATAATGGATCACATATATCTTTTCTACTACCGTATAAGAGCCTCCCCAAGCTAATTCTAACTTGGACTTACCTGAGGGTAGAAGCAATAGAATCCTATCCCCAACCTTAAGACATCGTTCCTTCGTCTTCCGGTTGAAGTGTGCAGCGTACCTCTTACTTGCACGAATCAAATTCTCCCTATAGTGTGTCCCATCTGGAGAATCTGCTGTCGATATGTTTTAGGTACAACTAGTTGACTGTGTTCTGTATACTTGTCACCTGCCAACCTATAAAGGAGCTTACCTTTAATTAAGAATTCTTTCTTCTGAGGAGGATCGTGACTTGCAGTTAACTTTTTTAAGAGTCGGGTCACTACTTTGGGCCACTTTGATTTCCTCAGGTAGAGGATTTACATGAGGAGAATCTTCCGAGGCACTCTTATGCTGTGCTCGGGTGGTCACCGCAGCAATATGCTCTGAGGGTTTCTTCGGCTCTGCTAAAAATACACAAGTAGCGCCTAAAATTAAATCAAAGGTAAAGTGTTCAAGCACGGCTGCCTCAATTACCCCCGACACATACTTCGACTTGACTTTAATCTTAGCAATCGGCAAGTTTAAATGTTTAGCATCCAATGTAGCACATTGGAGCTCTATGAATCTGCTTGTATACTGGTCAGGTTTTACAAACTCTGGCCTCACCACAGCCCCATTGAAAGTCCGCTATCGTACAAACAATTTAAAAAATATCCGTTAGCCTAGACCCTCTCTACCACAGGTGGCCTATTGGAACCATTGTACAACTTTTCCTGGGTAGAAGGTTCTACAGTAGACAACAAAGCTGATACTTGCAAACCCCCTGACTGTTTGGATTTACACTCACTAGTCCAGTGGTTATTGTTCTTACAAATGTTGCAGTATGGCTTTTTAGGCCCACTAAAGGGTTGTCTATGTTGTGTTCCCTGAAATTTTGAGGAGTTCTGGGGTTGTGCTTGGGAGGAATTCTTTTTAGGGGATTCATTTGGATGGGTTTTATGACCATTACCACCATTCTTCCCTTGGCCTTGGGTTGCTCTGTACACACATCTTTATGTGCCATTTCATATCGATCAGCAAACATCAAGATCTCACTCAGTCGGTCAGCACCATTCTCCGTCAAGAACGTTTGCATAGGTTGTTCCGTTAGGACCATCTCCTGTAAATCTTCAAAATAAGAAGAGTATCAAGACATTTCCCTCCACCTAGTCAAATATCCCTGAAGGTGACTGGCGAACTGGGGATAGTTCTTCCCTGTCAACTTTCTCTCATTTAGGAACTTCTGTCTGTATGTCGCAGCATTTAGTTCGAAACGCTTCAGCAAGGTCTGACACAGTGCATCATAATCAGTCTCTGTACCGGTAGGCATCCGCTGATAAATCTCGTATGCTTCACCACGCAAACCTTGAGTCAACTTCAACGTGTACATATTCCTTTCTAAATTGTACAAAGACGCCAATTTGCCAAATTGGTCTAGGTACTGTTCAATTTTCTCAGCCTTCGGGTCGAAGACTGGCATAGGGAAGTTCATCGCTTGAGCTGAGCTACTGTGCTTTGATGCACCATCAATCTCAGGCGTGGGAGATCTGGGTCTATTCCCTTCTCTCTGCGCCTGAAGCTCTAATTCCCCTAATCTTTCTACCTGTTCCAATCTCATTCTTTCTGCCTCCCTCTCAGACTCAAGTCGGAGTCTCTCGGTTTCTTGAATTCTCTCAGATTCAATCCGGAGTCGTTCGGTTTCCTTCTCGGTCTCCATTCTGAGTCTCTCTGCCTCACGAGCTTCCATCCTCATCTCACGTTCCGTGGTTTTGATCCACTCGGTCATTTCCTTACCCTCCAGTCCCATCTGGACCGCCATGTCCTTCAATTCCTGTAAATAAATTTTTGACTGTGACATGCTGTCTTGTCAATCTAACAGTCCACAAAAACGAATTTCTTCATTTGGAACTTGTCCTGGACAACGACCTATTCTGCCTCCTTTGGGGCTCCACTTACTTTGTCCAGTTTGGATAAATATAGGCTGACGGCTCTGTGAACTGGACAGTGGCTTCTTGAATAAGAGGTGGGTGTTGTTTTTCTAAGCCACTCCACATGCTAAGCTAAAACGCCCCTCTTAGAAATCCTCAAATGACATGATATATGAGAAACATAACATCACAAAAACAAAACAAAAAACAATAGCTGTTATAGTAAAATATAAAGAGAAAGTCAACCAGATAATGAGAAGTCGACACCATAAGTTAAATTTACACACAGACACACACACACACACACACACACACACACAGAGAGAGAGAGAGAGAGAGAGAGAGAGAGAGACACACACACACATATGGGCGCACGCACAGTCATAAACAATCGCTCATAAAACGTATTTCATCTCTTTGTATACTTTGGCGTTCCATAATTCTCCAAGCTCTTGGACTGTGGTTAAAACTACAATAAAGTAAAACCAATGGAGGCCCCGGGGTGTTGTGGGAAACGGAGAAGTCAATGGCTGACCAAGCGCGAGATAGTATCAGTGTACGGATGGTCGAATGTGGCAAGTTTGATTAAAAAATGTTGAATATTGCTGCGTTGCGAGTAAACATTGCAGAAGCGATAATTTCCCAGATTTTCTGTTTTAGTCGTTTTTCCTCACCCTGGGAGGGTCGTGGGGTCTCCCACACATATACACATACACACACACACACACGCGCGCACACACTCACACACACGCTCACATACACACGCACGTTTACTGAGGATAAATGAGGAGTTACCTTGGTGTAGCGGATAGACGCTTTCATGAGGATCCGACAGTCGTAGGTTCAGATCCTGAGAGAACCAGACTTTTTCCAAAATGATCTCGGTTCCCAGGTCGACCCAGCTATAAACGGGTTCCAGGTAAGGTCTTGGGAAGTCAAGGCCGCTGGTCTGATGTTAACCACATCACCCCTGAGCACTGATTGGTCTAAAGAATTTAGGTCTAGCGCTGTATGCCCAATACACTTAAAAGCGTGAAAATGAGGTCCTTTACTTTAATTCTCTATAGGCATGACAGTTGACGAGGCTGAACAGTTGTCAGGGGACTGGTGCTTTTCTGGCATGCGGTGAATACGACCTGCTACACGATGATGATGACGATGATATTGATGAGGATGATGATGATGAGGAGGATGATGATGCTGATAATGAAGAAGATGATGATGATGACGATGATGATGATGATGATGATGATGACGACAATGATGATGATGATGTAAAGTATAGCATTAATTTTATCATTGTTATGAACTGCGTCTGCTGTGGCCGCTCTAGGTTCTGTGGCTGATCTGCGCTGCGAATGAATCGTTCACTAGAATGTGAAAGCTTGAAAAAAAACATACATGAGCTCTTTCGATGAGGTGCCAGTTATAAATGTGGGCCCATTGTGTTGAACAGAGCAAATACCACGAATTAGTCGGAGTATTCCATAAATTCAGCGAGTAAAGTGCAGACCTGATAAGCAGAACTCGCCATGGACCCATGAAATGGTTTTCTTTTACTTAAAATTGGTCCTATCCAGATAAGAATTCAAGGAAGAAACATTGCCGGGGATAAACAAATTGTTCTTTACAACAAAAATTCGCCACATCCGAGATCACATAAAGCGGTCTACACTGTTTACGCCTTGTTGTCTTCGATATTCAAGTATTGTTGTTGGTGTTCAGTAACTTACAGGGATAACGTACTATCAAAGGTGTCCGCTAATTGTAGGAATATTGTACTATCAGGGTCTTCGCTAACTGACAGGAATACTGTACTATCAAGGGTGTTCGCTAACTGACAGGAATACTGTACTATTTCAGGGATATTGTACTATCAGGGCTGTTCGCTAACTGACAGGGATACTGTACTATCAAGAGTGCCCGCTAATTTGTAGGGATATTGTACTATTTCAGGGATATTGTGTAGATCAAGGATCTGCCGTTGTTGCGGGTGTCCAGGTAGCGCACGGAATGTTGGCTCAGTGATGGGGACGTTCCATTCCTGCAGTGAACTTGTCTACCCTCCCATCGAGGTCCTCTGCCGTGATGGGTGCTCTTGTGCTTTGACGTATGTCCCTTTAATGATAGTTAAAGATATAAAGTTCGTGGGGGAGGAGGGGTGGGGGGGGGGGGGGGGGGGGTCGTATGGAAGAGCGGACGGACTAAAATCCGGGAAAATGGCAGGAAGGAAGGAAGAAGGATAACACAATAATGTGGATGTGTTGTTGTGAATGTTGTGTAATAATTTAACAAATAATAACTAATTTGTTGTGTCTGTTTGACCCAGACCATTCAAACATATCATCATTGATTTATCGCCCTTGCCGCATGTTGCCTGCACTGTTTGTGCTCGGCGTGAAACATGATACTGTTGTCATGACCGCAACCAACACAGGGTGCCTGCAAATCCTGTGTGCAGCTTTGAAGCGAAACGAAATATGTACCCACAACACAAAGCAGCCAGGGCTGCCAATGATGGGCTTTTACCCCCAGATCTGGGCTTTTATTTGACGCCTTGGGTTAAAATTTTGAAATCTGTGTTTTTTAAAATATATCCTTATATAAAATTGGGTAAAGGTTTCGTTTCGTAACTATACAATTTTTACTTTTAAACAATCAAGGGTTTTTTTCGCTTATGTGTAGCCTAGGTTTTTTTTTTTGTCAGCATAGCTGGGTTTTTAACAAAACTTCCATTGGCGGCCCTGTCTAAGACATCAGTTACAGTTGGAGGCCCAACGTGGTGTAGCGGATAGAAACTCGCCTACGGATTCTAAAATGATCTTAGCTTTCAGCTGTAAATGCGTACTGGGTGAAGTACCAGGGAAGTAAAGGTGGCTGGCGTGTTGCTGACGACATCACCCACCGAGTGCCCACTGGTTTATAAAATACTAGTCTAGCCCTATGTGCCCAATAGGCATGAAGGCGTTGGAAAGGGTCCTTTTATAGTTGAAATGAAACATGTGTACATGCATTTACAAAAGTTGACCTACAAGTACGCACAAATGAAACATGTGTACATGCATTTACAAAAGTTAACCTATAAGTACGCACAAATGAAACATGTGTACATGCATTTATAAAAGCTGACCTATAAGTACGCACAAATGAAACATGTGTACATGCATTTGCAAAAGTTGACCTATAAGTACGCACAAATGAAACATGTGTACATGCATTTATAAGAGCTGACCTATAAGTACGTACAAATGAAACATATGTACATGCATTTACAAAAGCTGACCTATAAGTACGCACAAAAGAAACATGTGTACATGCATTTATAAAAGCTGACCTATAAGTACGCACAAATGAAACATGTGTACATGCATTTACAAAAGTTGACCTATAAGTACGCACAAATGAAACATGTGTACATGCATTTACAAAAGCTGACCTATAAGTACGCACAAATGAAACATGTGTACATGCATTTACAAAAGTTGACCTATAAGTACGCACAAATGAAACATGTGTACATGCATTTACAAAAGCTGACCTATAAGTACGTACAAATGAAACATATGTACATGCATTTACAAAAGCTGACCTATAAGTACGCACAAAAGAAACATGTGTACATGCATTTATAAAAGCTGACCTTTAAGTACGCACAAATGAAACATGTGTACATGCATTTGCAAAAGTTGACCTATAAGTACGCACAAATGAAACATGTGTACATGCATTTACAAAAGTTGACCTGTAAGTACGCACAAATGAAACATGTGTACATGCATTTACAAAAGCTGACCTATAAGTACGCACAAATGAAACATGTGTACATGCATTTACAAAAGCTGACCTACAAGTACGCACAAATGAAACATGTGTACATGCATTTACAAAAGTTGACCTATAAGTACGCACAAATGAAACATGTGTACATGCATTTACAAAAGTTGACCTATAAGTACGCACAAATGAAACATGTGTACATGCATTTATAAAAGTTGACCTATAAGTACGCACAAATGAAACAATACAGTATTTGAATTATAGTTGGTGGGGACATAAGAACTAGAAAGAGTGGATCGCAGGATGGGGGAGGGGCGGCTATGGTGGTGGTTTGACCAGGGTAAGCTCTTGTACGTGGCTGCCTGAGCTAATAAGGTAAACATAATACCGCAACTCTACAACGTGCGTGTCGTAAGAGCCTGTTAGTGGGGTATTATTCGCCTGTCTTTCGTCTTTGTCCTGTATACATCTATACGTCTATAATATAATAGGAAAAAATTCAAACTGTCAAAAAATTAGAATACAAAGCGTTTTGCGTGAGCTGAATTAAGGTATTCATATGTACCATTGGGAGATAAAAAAGTATGCATATGTACCATTGGGAGATGAAAGAGTATGCATATGTACCATTGGGAGATGAAAGGGTATGTATATGTACCATTTGCAGATGAAAGGGTATATATACATATATACTATTGGGAGAAAAAAGTCCGACGAGAAATACAGTCTCATAGGGACGAGAATCTCCAGAGCACCATCTTAGCGTGAGGCTCAGATATAAACTGGGCCTATGAACAGGCTCATGTTCAGGCAAACACCACGCCTCTTTACAGATGGCAGGTTGCTGTAGCAGCCTTGCAGATCCCGCTGCTTTCTGAGCTGGAAAGCTTAAAGATAGCCAGGCAATACAGCCCTGGTGCTGCTACCAAAGTTGTGTTATAGGGCGATATGAAGCACTATCATCAGCGCTGGGATCTGGGACTTGGGCATCTAGACATAGTGCCTCCAAGTATTTTGGTTGGCCGAGGTGGAAAGAGGGGGGGGGGGGGCTAAGAGAGCTAACTGGTACCATAAACATGGAAAGACTTTCTCTTTTGAAGTATTTATTTATGTATTTGATATTATTTCAAACATACAGTTATATTTATGTGCTATTCATCACATATAATAAAATAATAATTGCGCAAGTAAACAAGGCTTAAACAAAGTGAGACACCCCCCACCCCCACCCCACCCCCTCTTCCTAGAAAATGTTAAGGGTCTGATCTTCAAGCTGTTTACCTGTATGGCTACGTCGTCTCAAGGCATGGTGCCCGCCTCAAGTGCTAGAGCCTCTGGGTTCAATCCTCGGTAAGGGCTGGGATTTTTTCACGTTAACTTGGGACTAATCTCCTTAGTCTCTGAGTAGTGAGATCGGAGGCCCGTGTGCATTTTGTGCACATAAAAAAAATCTCTTAGCAATAGGAAATCAAAAAGAGTGGCCTAACAGCGCTGCCCGGGTAAAATTTGGAGTTAAAAAGCTACCCGAAGTATTTCATGATCCTCGCCCGTGCTACAGAGCCTGTACACTGTGCTGAGCTTCTTCGGACTCAGAAGAAGAACGGAGCACTTATGGGTTACACCCGTGTGCCATGGTGTTCATTCGTTGTTCAAAAACCTCAAAACCTGTCTGGCAATGGGAGTATCTTCTTGTGCGTACAACTATTTATAAAACTAGTTATGTTACAAATGCCGGCTCGACAAGGTTTATGACCTGGCGACGTCATTTGTTTAACAAACGTATTCTGTCAAGGGACTGCTGTGTTTACACGAAGGAAAGAACGGTACGGGCGATCTTAGAGAAAGAACATCAAAGAATCGACAAATCATGGTTGTTTTTATCTAATAAATATCACGGAGAAGCGTACAGATTCTTGGCCATCTCATGGAGTTCCTAACTCATGTGACCTGATAAATTCCACATAAACCGTCGTTCCTCGTCTTTTACTGCTAAAAACTGACACAGTCAATGTTGTTGATAGATTTATTTTGCTAGAGACAGAACACCTATTTACATATCAGGTGTGCAGTAATAAACTATGCTGAACTAAACCGAACTGTCCTTGGGATGTTGATTCTACCATCATGGCACCATTATGAACCGGCAAGATAAGTTTCCAGACAAACCTTTCCGATACCCTAACCTTTCCCGCCAGGTTCATTGGATACCCCGGGTGTTTGTTTATTCTAAACATAGCGTTGTGACCTTTGTGTGAGGTGTTGATTCTTGTGCGCTTAATCTCTTCCGGAATCTTCTTCTTCTTTTACGATTGCCCTGAAAATGATAAGTGTTTTTCGGGGCTGTGGTTTACAGCTAGACTATGACATCTGCGTTATTCGGCCCACCCCAAACGATTGCAACAAACCGTTAGTAGCTTTTTGAGACATGCTTCTTTGGTAGCAGTAAATCTATTCTTGTTCCCCACCCCCTCCCACACACACACACACATACACACACACGCACAAAGGAGGAGGGTGGTGCCAGACAGACACACACACATACACACACACACACACACACACACACACAGAGTGTGTGTTTAGAAAGGCTTAATTAAACTCTTGTGTACATTTTCAGTTGCTAGCTTAGTGTAGGCACAACGTGATCGAAAAGACATTCAACATTATGAAATAATGCACAAGAACAACAAAGAAATAAAAATGACAGAAAGAAACAAAGAAAGAGAAAGAAAACATGACAATATAATCGTCAGGAAAGCATCGGGTAATTTGTTAATTGGCCAGAATTAAATTAATTAAATAAAATGTTGAGAAAAGAACCTCCAAGTAATAAGAGCTGAATGACACAGCATATTGCTACAGAACTTCGATCACGCCAGTTAACTTTGCCATTTGTTGACCATGATATCTGAACAAAACAGCTTCTTACTTTCCTCCTCCTCCTCCTCCTCCGGTTCTGTATCCCACGATATAGCTTGAGTCATCAGTTACATCTGACAAGACGATCCTCTACTTTGCTGGCGCCATGTGCTCCCCTCTCCAGTCGTATATTATCCTCTATAATCATCTTCTCTACATGTTCTATGTTGAAGAGGGTTAAGTCAACGACCAATATTTATTTCTGCTTGAATCCGCATCGCTTGGTGCATCTCCTCATTGATCTTCTCTGGGTTGATGAGCAATATTTATATGTTTCTGAGTTTGTTACTTCTTGGCTGACATTTGCCTCTGAATATGTATTCCGGATAGAGTAGCCACCTCTAAAGCTAAACATAGCCTTGGTCTCCTGTTGCGACATGTTTGACAAGGTGCAGTTTTACAATTCATTGCTCCCTCTCAGAGCACTGGTAAGACAAGAGCGAGCTAAACACATCGCGTGATTTACACCAGCAAGTTTGTGATCGAAGCTCCTTGATTTGACCAATATTTTTGTCAACGATAACATCTCAGCGATACACTCTGAAAAAATATAAGATAGCAACTAATTGTAACTACTTTATATGATGGTAAGTAATGTTTTGGTTTACAGCGAAGCCGTGATATCTGCCCTTGTTTGGACCCACAATATCTCATTGCAGCGAACCCCTAATTAGTCAACATTTACGATATGACTGTTAGAACAGACCTACTGAAGCCCTTTTTTTCCGCCACAATTGGTCACATGGAAGCCACATGGGAATACTGGGACCACCTTTCTATGAAATCTCTTGCCTCTTTGTGAAATACAAAGATGCAGAAAAAAAGTCCTTGACTATTGGGGCTTTTCAAACTGAATAAAGTGACTCCATGTTTGTTTATACTCAAGACGTAGCCAGATTTTTTTGTTAATTCAATTTTCAGGAGTAAGGCCATTATTTATTCCCATAGTTTATCTTTCCTAAACATAATTACGGGAGTAAGAGAGTCGTGATCTCAACTCGTCCAGTTTTACTTCTCAATCTAGAAGGTAAATAAACACCAAGATTGTAGATTCCAGCAGACGTGACCTTCAGCGTTTGAAGAGCAGACGTACCGCAGACCGCTAAAGTCATCCTGAAATGGGAAGAGAAACCAATGGCCAGGCTAAGTACTTAGGGTATTTGGGCACGCATTTCTCGGTGAAACCGTCCTATCTGGCACAAGCTGGTCGCTATGGCGATGTTATACAGGAACAACGAGACGTGAAAGTAGCCAGACTGTGAGAAAATATCCAGACCAAAGTTTTGACTGTAACTGAAAACAGGTCCCCCCGAAACGATCAAGTGGCGGTAGATTTCTTTCTCTAGATATTGATGGATGGAGTTTTTCTTTCTTTGTGCTTCCCGACCATTTTCAGCAGGCTGGATGTTATTTTTCTGTCAAGACTTTGTGTTGTCTGTGGTACCGGCTGTCTGTTGAGGCACGGAGATGGTTTGATTAAATCCTGGGACCAGATGGAGAAATCATCACCAGATGGGGGGACAAAACAGGACCTGGCAACACTGGTGAGAGATTGCTGTCGGTGGTTTGAGTTCCCTGGGACTTTTAGAAAACTGTAAGCCAGTTATTCGCTAGCAGTCTGTGCCGATAATAACGCGGTTAGTTTGGAGAGACGGGCAGACTGTAGGACAGACAGGGGGCTGTTAGGTGGGTCGGTGGATCCATGGATAATTTGATCGGCATAACACTGGGATGTTACCGCTGGGGTCGGACAGATGGATGGATGAATGGGCAGATATACAGACTGATCGACAGACAGTGAGCGGTTGTTAGGCGGGTGGGTGGATCTTTGGATAAATGAATGGGTGAGTGGATCTATGGATAAATGAGTGGGTGGGTGGATCTATGGATAAATGAGTGGGTGGGTGAATTTATAATTAATGAGTGAGTGGGTCGATCTATGGATACATGAGTGGGTTGGTGGATCTATAGATACATGAGTGGGTGGGTGGATCTATGGACAAATGACTGGGTTGGTGGATGGATTTACATTGGAATTTTACAGCTTTACAGATGGATAAATGAATGGGTACACGTGCGGACAAATGGAGAGAAAGAGAGAGAGAGCACGCGCGAGAGAAAAGTTGGCAAATACGTAGGAAGACAGATAGAAAGTAAATTAAAATACTGAAAAAGAAAGACAGACTGATAAACATACAGGCGGGCAGAAAGAAATAAAGAAAAAAATGCACATAGACAGACTGACCGACCGAAGAACAGGCAGACAGACAAGATACTTTCCTCATCACGTCCCATCAGCCACAATACAACGCAAGCAGACGACAAACAACATTAACTGCCGGATATACAATTCAGAGATGTGCCCCAATCGGTTGCAGGCACGTGAGAAACACGTCCACGGGATACAAATATTCTCTCGCAGAACAGAAGCCTGTTCAGATGGTGAGTACAGCGGAGGAGAGGGGGACTGCGGTCATGGGAGATATCTGAACGGGAGGAGAACACATGAGGAAGTGCAGGAAAGAGGCAACAAATATCGGACACTGGAACTTGTGATCGTGGCGATTCTAGGGCTCTTGTGGCGATGATAAAGTGTCATCGTCTTGATGTAGACTGCAGGTTGTCTCTGGTGTTTATGTCCCTCTTTTTATCGCGTGGCCGTGTTGTGGAAGGGACTGAAGAAAAACGCAGAGGAAGCTATCCTCTTTCAGTAATAAATAAATAAACAGATAAATGAATAAAAAAATAAACAGATAAAAAGAGAAATTTAGTTGCCACTGTATAAGTAAGACAAGGGGTGGTGAGAGTAAAAAAGTTTGTGGTTTGGTTTCGTCTTTTTTTTCCCCTTTATCATTGCCCTCTAGACTTGACTTCTGCATTCGGGGCATGTTTTATCTTGTTTGTTCCTTTATTTTTTAGGGGGTTGAGGTGGGGGAGGGGGGGGGGTGGAGGCTTTGTTTGATCTGAAAACAATCTTCTCTTTTATGTTTCCCTTAAGGTAGCGGATATTCTCACTCTCCCGGCGCACATTCATCTAAAGGGATGTATAGTAACACAGGTAGAAATCGGCATGTGCTTCTTTCATGTTACAGGAGGGCGCTAAAGACTTCTTCTTCTTCTTCTTCTTCTTATTCTTCTTCTTCTTTTTCTTCTTCTTCTCTCCTCCGCCTCCTATTCCTATTCTGTTTCTTCTTTTGCATTCGCCATTAAAATGGCGGTTGGTCTCTTGGTTTGTTTTTACAATAAGGCTGCGGTGTTTGAGCGTTTTCGACTCATCACATCGCATTTCAGCAACCCTAACCGACTGTTACGACATACTTGTAAAAAGCAATTTCCTACACCCATGATGCAATAAAACCGTCGCGGAGAGAAGACTTTGACCTGTTTTAATTAACTGCGTTAAACAACACTAGTGGTATATGTAAGAATTAACAGTAATAACTAGCTTTGTTAGGTTTAACATTTCACTTCCAGCCAACTGCGGAGTAGAAGGCAATCATTCTCTAACGGTTAAACTAGTCAACTGTTGTTTGTCGCCCTTTATTTTTTCACCACGTGTACACAAGTAGACACTCGATCCCTTGGTCAGTTACGAAAAACCAGCATGCTGATCTGGGTACAGTGCGGACATTGTCCAGTAGTGGGCATAGACAATAATTCCTGTCGCCATCTTCCCTGAGACAATCTTTCCTCTCATCATGTCCCCATGTCACCATCTTCCCTGAGACAATCTTTCCTCTCATCATTTCCCCATGTCACCATCTTCTCTGTCACTATCTGCCCTTTCACCAAATGTCTACACAATATTTTGGAGTTAAACTCCGCACAGAACAGGCTACTTAATAATGATGATGAGGAGGAGGAGGATGATAACGATGACGACAATGTTAAGAATGATTATTATGACGACGATGGGGATAATGATAATGATGATGATGATGATGGTGACGACAATGAGGATGATGACAACAAAGATGAGGAAGATGACGACGACGATTATGATGAGGAGGATGACAAAAACGACAACGATGATGATGATGATGATGACTATAAAAATGATGATATGATGAATATAAGGATGCTAATGACTATGAGCTTGATGATGACTATAAGGATGATGATGATGACGATGGCGATGATGATTAGAATGATTATAATTACGACGATGACCATGGTGATGATGAGAAGGATAATTATGACGACAGTGATAATAATGATGATAACGACGATAAGGATGATGACGACGATGAAGGGGATGAAAACGACGATGATAACGACGATAAGGAGGATGATGATAATAGTAAGGTTGAGAATGACGATGAGTATGATGACAACAACGATGATGACGACAATGAGGAGGATGATGACGACGACGCCGACGACGACGATGACGATGATGTTGTGTGTTCCCTGAGCCCTACTTCCTCCCTTGCATCACAAAGAGTGGCCCTCTCTACAAGTGAATCTATTTCTCACGCTAATGACCCCTTGCAGCAAACAATATTTAAAACCTTGTTGACACCAGCTTGGAAATATACTCAGACATTGGCTGCCGGTGACATGACGTCATACCTGCCCACGTGTCAGTTCTCCGTCTTCATCCAGTGTTACATAACAATGTTTGACGTGTCTCCTGTGTGTACACAAACTTGGGCTTTCATTCTCACCTTTGTGTACACTGTACACGACAGCCGGCTAGTGACTGTCTGCTCACATGCTAGCAATCCAACCATCTCTGTACGGCTTCATACAGAGTTCACGGTTCATCATCATCTAGAACGTCGCTCTCATTGCGGCTGGTATGGTAGTCTAGCCATCTAGTTTAATGTGGTCTACCGTAGTACAGTGCACGTAGAGGGCACCTTCATTGTTCCGTTTCATGTTGGCTTGATGTCATCTAAATAGCTTCTGCTTTCCTCCTCTTGTCACCCCTTGGACGGCTACATGACCATTTGAAAACCCTGATATTACAACAAGCTCATTCTGGGTGGCAAGCCAACAGGGGAAATGCCAGATATCGTGTTCATTCCCTAAAGAAGATATTATTGGGGCACTTGTAAAGGATACCCCAGTCTGCTGTAACCTGTTGTCCCGTGCCGGTAAGGATCTGCAGTAAGTGTGGTCCTGCAGTAAGTGTGGTCCTGCAGTAAGTGTGGTCCAATAGTCCATTGGATGTCAGCCAGGTCTAACTGACGTCCCACCAGGACATCACATCGAGCGATAAACACCCGGTGACACAAAGTACCACCATTTTGATGCGGATCACCCGGTGACAGGTCCCAGATACCTCGTTCAACCCACAGCCGGTCTAGGGCTCCAAACTAACCAAAACTGTGTCCCACAAAGAGAGCAACTATTAAGTAAACGGTCGTGGTTTAGAGGACTGACCTGACTGACTGACTTTCTACCCCACCAGGACATCACACAAGCGAAAAACACCCGATGACACAAAGTGCCACCATGCGGATGAGGATCGCCGTGGAGAGGTCCCAGAAACCGCGTTCAGACATTTGGCCATATGTAAGGCCTGCCTATATTGCGGCCCCTGGCAAAAGCCAGAGTAGGGCTTCAAATGACAAAAAATTTCGTCCTTAAAAGGACGAAACAGGATGTACAACCGGAGACAGGACTGACCTACTAAAATATCTTTAATTACTGTATTTTGGATTATTTAAAACTGTTATTGTAGGCCAGGCCTACCGAGGGGGCCCGAGTTGACTCCTCCTCTAGAGTCAACATTGATGGACCGACCAAATAGACCCAGGCTGACTCTGGTACTAGCAGATCACTTTAACCGACATTGTCACTAATTGTGTCTTCTTTACTAGCCAAGGATAAGAACATAAGAGGAAAATCCTAGAGGAATTATTTCCCTTGGAATTCGCGCTAGCTTATTATCTCCCTTATCCGGTGTCTTCATAAAGTAGCCTTATGAAGTCTCTAGGAAATGGCTCTATCCGAGTTTATCTGGCTGCTCAAGCTTATAAGGAAGATTTGAACACGGCTGAAGATATTTCTGTCTTCTCAGATAATTGGCCCCATACACTGTAGGCCTGGGAGACAACTAGATTGCTTATGTGGTTCTTGTGCATGCGTTTCAGCAGATAGGCGCTGATTCATTTCTCTGACCCCAACCTCGAGTGTAGACCCGACTTAACATCGTTGCGGAATATTTATGGGGAGGTAAAGCTGGTCGTCGCGGTACTGAATACGTCACTGAAGAGGTGCTGTAAACCTACGGGGCTGGGATCTATACAATAATAGTCCTTTTCGTGGCGAGCTGGACAAGCCGTTTTCCCTGGCGTTCTAAAGGTCGTGTGCTCGTTACAGGAACTGCCTTCTTGAGTCCAGGATTCAAAAAAACTATATAGAGATCTCTTTGGAGTCAAGGAAGCTGTGTTTTGTGTGAGGCTCTGGGCAGGTGGCTAGTTAATTTGTGAGAAGAGTCTGTGCCACATGGAATAAACCTCTTATTGCAATAAAATCGACCTTCTCAAGTCTGTCCGGTCAAACCTTTGGCGTGAAACTGAGTTCCTTTAAGCCGTTGTCCTTGTCGACATCTGCATTTTTATTCTCCGAGGTAGTCGATAAAGGCTTTGGTTAAAATCTTCGCTTTCTGTGTGTATGTCTTTCTTTTCGCTGGCTGCCTTTACTTTCGAGGAAATTTCGGGAAACCTATTTAAGGTTAAGACTATGTCGACCTATGAGCTCTTGGTCAAAAATAATAATATGTATGGATGCGGAGTCGACACAAGAAGACACATGCAGGCGGGCAAGCGGCCCCTCACTGAGCCACCACTGGTGCCACACCGAACCGACATGAGTGTAAGAGCTGATAACACGAGCAGGAAATTATTACTGACATGTAACGAGGACTCTAGACAGACATCTGACCGTCTTCACAGGTCATCATCTTTCACATTTCACGGGATATCACACTTAGCAACGGTTTACTGTCTTCTTCTAGTTGGTGCGCCCCCGGTTCTGGTGCCTTCAACTGCCATTACTGCTACGTATAACGTTGCTTTAGTAGCAGCAGCAATAGTAGTAGTAGCAGTAGTTGCAGCAGCAATAGTAGTAGTAGCAGTAGTTGCAGCAGCAATAGTAGTAGTAGCAGTAGTTGCAGCAGCAATAGTAGTAGTAGCAGTAGTAACAGCAGCAATAGGAGTAGTAGCAGTAGTAGCAGCAAAGACAGCTGTAGTAGTTGTAGTAGTAGCAGCAGCAGCAGCAATAGTTGCAGTAGTAGCAGCAAAGACAGCTGTAGTAGTTGTAGTAGTAGTAGCCGCAGCAGCAATAGTAGCAGTAGTAGTAGAGACAGCAGCAGCATTAGCAGTAGCAGCAGTACAATTATGTTGAAAAGGTCACACATTGTGGGGATGCCAGATTAAAACTAAAGCCACGCAAGAAGGAGAGACAGTACAACAGCCAGTAATGAGCCAACATCAATACCCCTAATTACTGCTGGAGCAAGTAACCAGCCTCACAAACAGAGCAGACAAGAGGCTGTAGCTCTATAACCAGAAGCCATTTTAGATGTTTCCACTCTCAAAAACCAAATAATATCACAAATTAACGGAGCAGTATAGTCGTCTCCCCGCGGCACTTGACTCGACACGAACCCCGGCCTTCTGCCATGGGGTGCTTGTTAGTGATTAGGACGACTTTCTTCCTGGGGCGATGTGTTTGACCTTTGGGTATAGGGTCACAGTTTGCTTCCACAACTTGACCTTTTCCTGGCATGTTGTTTATCGACCACTGACAGTAATTGGTTTTAGTCTCGGTGGTGGAGAGGTTAGAGTAGACCTTTTTCGACAGAATCGCCTTAGGTGTATATCTTGGAGAGATTTCGTGACCTGTGGCTGTGGGATCGACCCAGCTACACCAGTGGATTTCTTGCAGGCATTACTTGAAGGCTGTCGGCAAAGAACTACCTAAAAAGTGTAGACAAAAAAAAAATGACCAAGCTGCGAGTTATCTCTTCCCGTCCGTGTGAACTGTGCTGAATCTATACCTGGTTCCATTTGAACTCGCTGTGTCCCAAGCAACGCACTAGGTGTGATCGCGTATTGATGACGTGAACCAGTCGCCATGCCATGCATGTTTTCACATCTGATGTTCAGTGAGGTACTGTGCTGAAGAACTCTGGCAACATGTCTGTTTCCTGCAAGAGTTGTATATTTGGCCCTTCTGGAGTTAGTATACCATGAGTTTAGTATTGCCATAGTTGACTCTCGGGACATTAGTTAGAGGCCTTGTGAGACTGAAGCAGACCATAAATACACATCCCCGTGTGTGTAAACAGAAAATGTAAAGAGATAAGTGTCAGTAGATCAGTGTAGGGAGATAAGTGTAAAGATAGGTAAAGATAAAAGAGCTTTTACGTGGAGTTGGACTTCGAGTAATTCCCCCTGGTATCTGGGTAGCGAGATTGGACGCCTGTGTGAAATCGAAAAGAGTAGCATAACGGCGCTGTCCTGGCAAAATTTAGAGTTAAAAATCTACCCAAAGTGTTTCAGGATCTTCGTCGGTGTTACAGAGCTTGTGCACTGTGCTGAGTTTCTTCGGACTCAAACTTGAGTTAGAAGAAGAACGAAGCATTTATGGGTTACTACGCGTGCGCCATGATGTTGACACGTTGTTCAAAACCTCAAACCTCTCTGGGAGAATCTTGAGCTCGGCAAGTCACACAAGAAGCTCCGGTCATCCATTGCATCTGGACTCGTCTGCGGAAATCTGGACTCGTCTGCGGAAGTCTTGACTCGTCTGCGGAAGTCTGGACTCGTCTCGCTACTGGTTTTAAGTGATACATGCGAGTGAGGTCTACGAATTGCGAAACTCTTCCTAACCAAAATCAAATTTATCCTTTCAAGTACTCTTGGTAAATAATCCCAGTTACGCTGGGCAGAATAGGTAGTCCGCACATTAAACCAACGGTCGCCTGAAAGAATGTTCTACCAATAACTTTCTGAAGTAAAATCCTTCTAAGGTAGGACAACCCCCTTCTATTAAGAATCCAAGATCTCATTGAAAACTGTTGACCTTGATCCCGAGGTACGAGAGGTCGTCGCACACCACAGGTCATCCTGTCGCTATCCTCTTAGTGGGGGAGCGTCTCCGTGTAAAACAGTCAAAGCAATCAGAGAACTCGATGTGGCCCAAATCCCAGTGCAACCCTGTACAAGAACTTCTCGTGCCTGCGTAACTATGCACACAACAGCCTCCCTCTACTAGCGGATAAATAGATCGGTCATCGCCTCTTAGAACAGATAAACAAAGTTCGTTAAAAATTCACCCCTGTACAAAAAGTGAATTCACCCCTGTACAAAAAGTGAATTCACCCCTGTACAAAAAGTGAATTCATCCCTGTACAAAAAGTGAATTCATCCCTGTACAAAAAGTGAATTCACCCCTGTACAAAAAGTGAATTCACCCTGTACAAAAAAGTGAATTCACCCCTGTACAAAAAGTGGCATTATCGTCAAAACTGGCCTGTGCGTGTAATCTTGAGGGATGAGATCACAAGACGAGGCCTCCATTGTGTGTTCCATTTATTCAGTATAACGCAATGTTGAATCTATAGGACGTAATTTTTTCGTATTTGAAGCCCCACTCTGGCTTTTGCCAGGAGCCGCAATATATGCTGGCCATCAATATGGCCAATTGTCTGAACGCGGTTTCTGGGACCTCTCCACGGTGATCCTCATCCACATGGTGGCACTTTGTGTCATCGGGTGTTTATCGCTTGTGTGATGTTCTGGTGGGGTAAAAATTCATTCATTCATTCATGTTGAATATACACGCTAACTGGTGAGCATTTGTTTCATGTTTGTTGTGCAAGAAGCGCAGGTTTCTTGATTTGACTGTTTCATGCAATCACAGGATACAAATGCACATCCTTCCCTTCTTCTTTTTCTTTTCTCTACTCCTGGAATGTGTAAGGGGAGGAAGAGATCTCTAGAACGGACTCCTCTGTTCGCTTCGTATATAGCACTTTTCTGTGCCACTCAAAGACCGAATATCCTTCACTTCAGTCATGAAAAAGGCGGGAAAATAAACGAGATAAATTTATTTCAAGCGGGTTAGAACTGGTAAAGTAAATTCGAGTAAAGGTCTACTCTGCCGGTTGGAAATGTTGTCTGCCAAAAGACACAATAAAGGCCACAATATTTTTTTATTCTAAGTTAAGAAAAATACATATAAAACAGTTGACCACGAAGACTTTGAAGATATAACAAATTGTGAACACCCGCGCCCTCCCTCCCCCGCCCCTACTCCGATAATTAACGTCAGGAGAAACTGTTCAACAGAAGTCACCGGGAGTCTGGTCGTATTATCGCAGAGATTGAGCAGAACTGAACGTCGATCGGACAGTACTTCAGAAAAAAAAAATTTTTTTTTTGAGAACACTTCATCATTTCTGCGAGCAAATTCAAATAATGGTTGTGAACCATTTCACAGGCTCTAAAAAAGAAAACCAGGGCTTTTGAGCTCAGATGTTACATAAAATATCAAAATAGCCTGGATCCAAAATACGAAAGATACTGAACTTGGAAGGAAACTGGCTCAAAAATAATTATAATTGAAATGAAATTGAAATCTTTCAACAGAACTGAACAGCACAATCGCTGAGACAGTACGGGAATCGGAGGCAGAGTTCTTAGTGGACGAGAGAAGGTGGTCAGGACTCATTCAAGAAACCTTACGGATCGGAAGCCTCAAGGCCAAAGAACTAACAAGGAGCCGAGTCTTCCAGCTAACCGTGATGGGAGCGACGTTCTGGCAACCAGCACCTGCTGGGGGTTGATCTCTGTTCAGTAACGTCCCCTTTTACACACTCGTACATCAGT
The DNA here is from genome assembly GCA_905116865.2 of Candidula unifasciata. Lineage (NCBI taxonomy): Eukaryota > Metazoa > Mollusca > Gastropoda > Stylommatophora > Geomitridae > Candidula > Candidula unifasciata. Next base: position 205,421 of record CAJHNH020005523.1, read on the forward strand.
GTCTAGTATGTGTAGATTTCAGCACCATTTAACTCAGTGTGTGTGTGTATATATATATATATATACGTGTGTGAATGTGTGTGTATCCGAATGTGTGTGCATTCGAATATGTGTTAATGTATGTATGTGGGTATGTACGAGCCTGTGTATGTGCGTGTGTATGTGTCTAGAGTGCGTCTTTCCTGTCGCTAAGAGTGCACTTGGTGTTTTTGTTTCTTCTGTCAAATACCCGCCTCCCCGCCCCCCTTTTCCACCCCGATAAGAGCGCTCAATTAGATCACCCGGCCTTTTAGTACACTAGTTCATGATTGTGAAAACAGTCTTTAGCCTTATGTGGTTAATCAAGCTGCAAGCCTTTTACGACATGTATGCTAAGTTATACTTTTATTGTTTATTCCTTCATAAAACCCTGAGTACACACGGGCGACTTTGCATTTACTATAGTCTGTCAAATAAACCACGTTCTTTTGATCTGTACAGTTTTCACAAAATGGCGGAGAGATATAAAGGTTGGGGGGGGGGGGCCTAAATAGACGGGGGTGGGGATATGGCGAGAGAGAGAGAGAGAGAGATAGAGAGAGAGAGAAAGAGAAAGAGAGAGAAAGAGAGAGAGAGAGAGACAGATTTATGAGCAGTCACCAATGATAGAATGACTTGACACGAGATCCGTTTGGACGACTATTGTCATCTGGAGAATTAGAGAAGGCGTGTGTCCCAGGCCGACACGCTAATCCCAGCCTGCCCAGTTCATGAAGGCATACATTGAAAAGTCCACGAAATAGGAATTAGGACAACAAAGATACAGGATGGGGTAGAGAAGATGACCATCACATATTGGGGATCTTAAGGAGAATTGCTAAGAAAGAAATAAGACCCAAGTGGCAGCAAAAATAAAAAGTGAAGATCGTATTGTTGTGAAAATCCAGATTCTTTACAGCTAGCACGAAAGGTTGTTGGGTAGAAATGGACAGGCTCTTGTCTCATCCTGTTGCTAGTGATTTTGTTGTGGTAACGTGAGCACGTGAAAGAAGATTACAACTAGGGGAGGGATTCGAAGTCAGGAAATCTGGAGACAATGTTTTCAAGCTGGTACCAGCGCAACCAGAGATGCTGGGACATAGTGAATTTCTAATCCCCTGTTCTTGTGTGGGACTAATGACAGTGAGGGAACGAGAAGAGAATGAAAACATAGTGATGAGAGTAGGTTTATGTTCTCGAGGAGCTGGGTTGGGTTGTCATAATGTAATGATTTTTCTTTTTCTTCTTCTTTTTCTTCTTCTTCTTCTTATTCTTCTTCTTCTTTTTCTTCTTCTTCTTCTTATTTTTCTTCTTCTTCTTCTTTTAAATATCATCCCTCTCCCCTCTCAATCTCTTTCTGTATATCTCCCTCTCACTCTCACTCACTCTCTTTTTCTCTCTTTCTGTATATCTCACCTTCTGTCCGTCTTCTCCTCCCTTTCTGCCGTCAATAATCTCCAGTAATGGAGCTTTGCCAGTTGACGACAGCACCCTTGTAGATACGTTCATACTGGGTTGGAACGATACAACTGAGGCTGACCACTGTCTCCGACTGTGGCTGCTACCACTACAACCATTGATACAGTTGCTGTAGAAAGACAACTGATACTACTGCGACTATCAATATTACTAAACATGCTACTACTTCTACGCCAACTACATCTATCACCACCACTACTACTACCACCACTACTACTACTACTACTACTACTACTACAACTACCACTACTACTACAACTACCACTACTACTACTGATGGTGCTGCTGCTACCACTAACTACTCTACTACTACCACTACCATCACACTACTACTGCTGTTACTACTTCTACTCTACGACAACAACTGCTACCATTACTCTACTACCACTACTCTACTACATCTACTGCTACCACTACTCTACTACAGTTACTACTACTAATAATTATCATAATAATACTATTACTACTACTGTTGCTGATGCTGCTGCTACCACTACTCTACTACTACTACTACTACCAATAATAATAATAATATTAATAATAATAATAATACCATAACTACTACTGCTGCTGATTCTGCTGCTACTACTACTCTGCGACAACTACTGCTACCACTACTCTACTACCACTAATCTAGTACTACTAATATAATACCACTACTGCTACCACTACTCTATTACTGCTACAACAAAAACTACTTCTTTTACTACTACTACTACTACTACTACTACTACTACTGCTACTATTACTACTAATACCACTACTCTATTACTGCTACAACAACAACTACTTCTACTACTACTAGTACAAGTGCTGCTGCTGCTATTACTACTGCTACCACTAACATACCTTCACAGCTCTAGCACTATGAGTACAAACAGTTCGTCTTCTAACTTCTGTTTTTAAATGACCCAGATTTGTTTCACAATTAAAAGTTTCTCAGGGACTGAAGCAATTCATTAGCCCTCCTACCGCACTTCTATCCCTGGGCGCAGAATGTTAAAACACACAAAGTAACACACATTCACGCATGGACACACACACACACACACACACACAGACAAAAACAAGCCCGCCCGCACGCACTAACACACGCGCCCACACGCATTGATAGCTGCCAGGACAAAAGCGGTTATTAAAATATTGCCCGGGAAAACATGCTCCAGACAAGCAAACAATAAAAAAACGAAAGTGACTTTTGCCACAAAAAAAAAAAAAAAGGAAAAGTGTCTGGAAGCCGTGGCGGCGTCCCCACAGGACAATGGTTATTTATTCATAAGTTGCACGTGACCAGATCATTATCAGAACAAAGGCGGCGTCACAGTGTTTCGTCATAGACTGTCAATGTTTGACCCAGTTGAGTCACACCCAGCATAGACAAGGAGACTATCCACAAAACAATGTAGAAACTAGCGGAAACCCTGAGTCCGTCAACATAATCTAATTAGTGGATTCCAAGTTAAACGAGCCCTTCCAGCGACACCCGCCACTCGAAGGAAATCATGAGAAAGTAGCCCTGTGTACAGCACTCAGTCTTTTGTCCATATTCTGCTTTGTGACACCAGGCCTGGCAGGTTAACAGTTGAGCGGTATCCAAACTAGGGCACGCTCGGTTGTCCGATATGTTGTGATGTCAAAAGGTAAAAATGAATCCTTCATTTCGTTCCTATTTCGCTTGGTGTTTGTACTTTCATGGTTTGTTTGTTTTTTTCTCAAGTTCTTTAGGTTTCCTTAGCAGAAGCCAAACCAGAACGTCTTTACCTGTCCAAGTCATCCCCCTCCCCCAACCATCCATCACGACGTATTGTTGTGTATACCCACATCTCAAGGGTCTCAGTGTAACTAATGTTTTGTTTATTGCTCAAGATCTAGCGCTATATTGCCACACACGGCACTCACCTTTGACACGTTTACAAACAAAAGGCACAGGACGCTTCTCATCTCAGTGGCTCATCCGACATATGATGTTAAACTGATATTTGCAGAAACTAATTGGTCCTCGTGTAATGATGCGGTTAACATCAAGCCGGCCGCCTTTACTTCCCATGACATAAGCTGCTACAAATTTTAGGCTGGGTCTTCCTGTCATTTGCTATAGAGACCCAGTGCGGTTTGGAACCTATCGGACCGGCAGGTCAGCTATCCACAACGCCACGGTGGATTCCCTGTAACTGTTGACAACTCTCGTGTTTAGTGACCTGTGTCTCTCTCTAGATCAGATGTTCTCATCCAGTGGGTTGCGACCCCTTTGTGGGTGGAAAGAGCCATTAGCGAGAGTCCTCTAAGACCATCCTAAAACACACATTTACTGAAGTTATAAAGTAAAAACGAAAATAATTGTATGGTTGGGGGAGCGCCACAACGTAAGGTACTGTGTTTAAGTGTCGTGGCATTAGGAAGTCTGAGAAACACTGCTCTAGATACAAACGTTTTCCTTATGCTGTTGTCCCCTTTCCCTCTCTCATTTCTGTTCTCTGTGACAAAGAATACGAAATAGTGCCATATTAAAAACACACATAACTATACTTCAACGAAACAAATGTTTGTGACCAACCTTTATTGGTACTTGAAAACATCCCATACGACGGTCAATAACTTCATTCGGAATCACATAGCCACGACAGACTTGCTTTCAGGTGAGGGGGTTATTGGTTGTTAGCGACTACTGGTCGAGTTATCCGTTAGTTACCAAGGAGACGCCCAGAACTGTTATACATCCACGGATTGTTCGCTTGGCCAGGGGTGAGACTCAAAACAGACCTGATACCAGACACGACTAATGGTCGGATGTGATGTCACAGGTCGTCAATGATACCACACACGACTGATGGTCGGATGTGATGTCACAGGGCGTCAATGATACCAGACACGACTGATGGTCGGATGTGATGTCAGAGGTCGTCAATGATACCAGACACAACTGATGGTCGGATGTGATGTCACAGGTCGTCAAGGATACCAGACACGACTGATGGTCGGATGTGATGTCACAGGTCGTCAATGATACTAGACACGACTGATGGTCGGATGTGATGCCACAGGTCGTCAATGATACCAGAGACGACTGATGGTCGGATATGATGTCAGAGGTCGTCAATGATACCAGACACGACTGATGGTCGGATGTGATGTCAGAGGTCGTCAATGATACCACACACGACTGATGGTCGGATATGATGTCACAGGGCGTCAATGATACCAGACACGACTGATGGTCGGATGTGATGTCAGAGGTCGTCAATGATACCAGACACGACTGATGGTCGGATGTGATGTCACAGGTCGTCAAGGATACCAGACACGACTGATGGTCGGATGTGATGTCACAGGTCGTCAATGATACTAGACACGACTGATGGTCGGATGTGATGCCACAGGTCGTCAATGATACCAGAGACGACTGATGGTCGGATATGATGTCAGCGTTCGTCAGTGATACCAGACATGACTAGTGGTCGGATATGATGTTAGAGGTCATCAGGTGCCTATTCTAGTATTCCGCTGGATATCTCCTTGATGGATGTGCTACAGTGAAGTCCTGCATTCTATAACTGGTACACTTGGCACTGACACAGCATCATGTAATACAGTTGCTATCTTTACAAGTCAACAATAACGCTTGTGACAGGCCACATAAACTTTAATGTGATTAAAGTTACACGTCACAAGATGATGATGATTATTCAATAAAACGTACGATAATAACTCTTTATTATCTACTCTGAGAATATAAAAGAATTACACTCTTTTCTCAATGGACTCCTGCCATTATAATAAGTAAATAGACATCAAACTGTCTCCCGTGTAAGTACGGTTAAAAAAAATCCTCACAAAGAAGGAACGTCCTATTTGGACAAGGAAAATATCTTGACTGCCGAATCCTTTGTGTTCTGCAGGAGCCTTTGTGTTAATCGCCCAGCATTCAATTAGCTGGTATCCCAGGTAACGACCCGACCCGTGGCCGCTGTGTGAACCTTTCACCTGCGCTGTGACCACTAGAAGAAACTAGAAGAAACTTTAACTCTTTGGACAATAAGATTACAACAGCTTATCCCCCCCCCCTCTCACAAACTGAAAATCTATGTTTTCAGTTGCATAATTTTAACTCTGTTGTAGTCATCTAGACAACTTATATTCGAATATACCTAGTGAAATCAACATGTAGTTAAGTGAGAATGCATGTAAACGAAATGATGATAACTTTTGTTATAAAAAGAATGCATGTAAATAAAATGATGATAACTTTTGTTATAATAAGAATGCATGTAAATAACAACAAGAAATACAATATAATAGCATAACTGGTTCACTAATAACTCATAAGCTAAATCCACATATCATAATTACTGTCAATCCCAATAAATGGAATCATCTGTCCAAAACACTTGAGAAATTAACTAACTAAACACTTCTCATAGGTATGTCCTTGAAATATACATATCTGGATAAAGTATGTTGATACCAATATATAAGCATCCATTGCAGTGTAGTGAGGTATAAAAATTCCAATGTGAAAAGGAACTGATTGTCTCATGACGTACAAGGAAATCTGGACAAATAGTCAGCAAGTACGTTCTCCTTACCACTCCGGTAGATGATGGTATAGTTAAAAGTCTGAAGAAACAATGTCCAACGAAGAATACGGGCATTTGTTACAGACCCTGTGTTCAAAACAGCAAGTGACTTGTGGTCTGTAATTACATAAAAATTTCTCCCTATTAGGTACCTGGAGAATTTAGCGATGGACCAGTAAATTCCCAGTGCTTCTCTCTCTCCGACACTATAGCGTGTTTCAGTGTCGGACAATTTGCGACTTGCATAGAGGCAAGGATGTAAAGTCCCATCATACATTTGGGAAATTACTGCTCCCAGTGCGACATTTGAAGCATCTGAGGAAACATAAAAATCAAGTGATAGATTAGGCAATCTCAGAAATGGTTTATTGTTAAATGTTCTTTGTATCTGGCTGAGTGCTTGTGCGCAGGATTCATCCCAAAACACCTCTCGAGGCATCGTCTTTCTTGTCAACTCAGACAACACAGATGTTATAGAGGAATAATGGGGAATAAATTTAGCGTAGAAGTTACACAGACCCAGTAGAGCTCTAACATGCTTTTTGGTTTTGGGGTAGGGATTTTTAGAATTTTGCCCACATTATTGTCTTCTGGTTTAAGGAGACCATTTCCAACAACATGACCAAAATGTTAGCTCATGAAATGCTATCTGGACCTTAGAAGGTCGGATGGTTAAGCCAAAACTTTTAATTTTACCAAGAAGAGATTTCAAACCCTGAATGTGTGTATCCAGATCATTATGAAATAGTAAGAGATCATCTAAATAGTAGATAACGTCTGAACGACCTTGAGCTAACTTCCTAACCAAGCGTGTGAATGTAGCTGGAGCATTGGTTAGCCCAAAACTCAAATATCTAAATTGAAACAAGCCTCGAGGTGTCTGGAAGGCAGTATATTGTCTAGCCTCCTCAGCAAGTGGGATTTGCCAATATCCTTTTGACAAATCTAACCTTGTGAAATATTTAGCTCCTGCTAACCTGTGAAACAAATCCTCTATATTTGGCATATTTTCTGCATCTAAAACAGTAACACGGTTTAATTTTCTGTAGTCAATACAGATGCGTATGTTTCCATCCTTCTTCTTAACAATTACCATGGGAAAAGAATATGGTGATGAGGATGGTTCTATAATTCCTAGACGCAACATCTCGTCGATTTCCTTCTCAACTGCTTCCTGATAGTGTAGCGGTAGATTATATGGTCGCAACTTGATTGGACATTCATCTACTAACTTAATGGTGTGTACAGCTTGCCTTGTTCTACCCGGAATGTCAGTAAACGTAGTTGGAAATTCCTGTAAGAGTTGTTGGAATTTTTGTTGGTATTCTTGGGAAATAGATGGTGAAATTTCTTCATCTTTCCAAGACTCCTTTGGTTCTAATGCAGGCAACACAATATGCAATGAGGTACTTTCCTCAGCATTACATGGAGTTTCGTCAACAACGTAACAGAAATTAGCGTCTGAATTAAGCCTATCTGTGTTCTCAATCTCCCTATTAGCAGTATCAATAACTGTCTCTAGTTCTGCTGGACGTGGTTTAAAAAGCTTGAGCATATTAATGTGGTATACTTTTCTATGTCCTCTCACATCAACCAGATAGTCTACAGATGAAATCTTTTTCACTACCTCGAATGGACCCTGCCAGCATGTCAACAGTCGATTTGACGTGTCTGGTAGAAGAAGAAGAACCTGCTCAGAAGGTTTCAATGAAATCAGTCGACGTCCCTTGTTAGCATATTCACGGTGTCGACTTCCTGCAACATCCAGGCTTTGTCTAGCAATTTCACAACCAGAGATAATTTTGTGACGCAACTCTGTCACAAACTCAGAGTATGTTTCAAGAGAACCCTCCCTGTCTCGGTCTGACCACTGATCTTTTAAAATAGACAAAGGGCCTCTTGGATTGGCACCGTAAACAAGCTCAAAAGGTGAAAATCCAGTACTGGCTTGCGGAACCTCCCTGTATGCAAAAAGTACAGCAGGTAGATACCTATCCCAGTCATCTGGAAATTCAGCTGTAACTTTTGCTAGCATGGCTTTTAAGCGCCCGTTAAAATTTTCTACCACACCATTTGACTTCGGATTGTACCGAGCTGAAAATACGTGTGCGATCGACAGAAGTTTGTCAAAAGACTGCATGGTCTCTGAGATGAACTGAGATCCATGGTCTGATAAAATGGTATCAGGAAACCCTAGTCTAGAAAATATAGATATAAGAGCTTCAGCTACTGCCTCTGTGGTGATAAATTTCATCGGCACCGCCTCGGGCCAACGAGAAGCAAGGTCAATAAAGGTTAATATGTAGCGATATCCTCTTTTTGACATAATAGAAAGTGGTCCAACAATGTCGATAGCTACTTTCTCGAATGGACGAAATGGTAAGTCTGTCTTTTGGATTGGAGCATTTTGTGATGCATCCTTTCTTGCCATCCGTTGACACTGCTGACATGACCTGCAATATGTCTTGATGTCTTTAGAGAAACCTGGCCAGTAAAATTGAGAAAGAATCCTTCTCTGTGTCTTACCAGTACCTAAGTGCCCTGCAAAAGGAATATCATGTGCAGTCTTTAGAACCTCGACCCTATGTGCTTTAGGTACCACTAGTTGTTTGTAAATATGGAGTGGAGCCTCGAAGTAACGCATCAACAGTCCATTCTTGACATAAAATTGCCATTTCCCATTTCTGGCATGTTGGTAACCTGGCAACATCGCTTTCTCAAAACACTTTTTCAAAGTTGGATCTGCCTTCTGCGCAGCTGCAAATGATGCTGCAGTGACTGATGGTGATGCTGAAACTGGTGTGTTTTCAGTCAAACCACACTCAATTGTTATCCGATCAGTCTGTGGTGCTTCTGGTAACTGGTTGAGAGCACTATCTCTGTCTATGCGCTGCTGCTGTGCTCGTGTAACAGCATTGGCCACTGTGTCATTGTCATTGTTCCACTTCTTAATATCTTCTGTTGTACAAGCTCGCACACCTGGAACTGTACCAAGAATGATATCTGGTGAACCTCGGTTTACGACACATACCTCTGCAACTCCGGTAAAATGGGGACATCTAATTTTCACAATCGCAAGTGGATATTTTTCAAGATTTCCACCGAATGTGCGGCATTTAGCATACCTCCCTGTATAGGCAGATGCAGGGACTAAGTATCTTGCCACGCCGATAACGTTCGCGCCTGTGTCCCTTAGAACTGTGCATCTTACCTTGCCAATGTACCCAAAATGAAGAGGTAATCCACATTCTGTAGGCATAGCGGACAAAGCAGGATACAATATATCAGGTCGAACTCTGACCTGTACTGTATCGCTGTGGCTGGCATGTGTTATGTCCTCTACCTGAACTGCATTGCCCTGTCTTGGTGTAACTCTAGGACAGAATTTTTTCAGGTGATTCCCCCCACACACAAAGCATTTAAGGTTGTTATCATGGTGCCTTCTCCTGTCTGGTGTCGGAGATTCGTCATCCCGTCTATAACCTTTGTGATGACACTGGTCTGATCGGTGACGCCAGGAAGAACAGTACTGACAACCTCTAGGCCGGCTAAAGTACCTATGTGACTGTTCTGTCTTCTGAAAGGCTCTATCTGGTCGTCTGGAACGATCATAGCTGTGGCTTATAAAGTGACCTGCTCTGCCAAAAGTGTTAGGTTTCTGAGCAACATTATTTTGTGAATAATGTGAGCGGTTCACGCGCATGCTAGATGCGGCAGGAATAGGTTCTGTATAACTTTCCTTTTGCAATGACTTGCCAGGATGAGCACTCATATATTGCTCACCCAGTTTTACCATATCCTCAATAGAAGGCGGTTTTCTTTCTTGGAAGAAAGCAAACAATCCTGTGCTACAACAGGACAGAATCTTATCCCTAATCATCAGGTCTGCTAGACGATCATAAGAATTACCGACCTGCGCCATAGTTGTCCACCTAGAAAACAAGGTCTTAACATTGGCAACAAAATCACCAAAACTTTTTTCAGAGGAAGGCATTATGTTTGTTTTTGAATTTCTGACGATAGTTTTCCTCTGTCAAATTTTGGGAAGCCAATAATTTCTGACGCACTGTCTGGAATGATGCACGGTCTTCCAACGGTAAATTAGTGAACGTGTTTAACACTGTTGCGGTTAGCAGATCTCTTAGACGAGCTACCCACTGTGTCTCAGGAATCTGGGCTGACGACATCGTTTCTTGGAATCTGTCCAAAAAAGAGTGTAAACAATCATTTGTTGTTAAAAAGGGCAACTTCGGCCTGTATGACCCATTATTCCTGTCTCGGTTGGAGAGCTGATCCATCTCCACACTTTTCTTGCTCTCGGCCTCCTTAAGAGCAATCATTTTATCTCTCTCTACTCTAGCAATTTCTATCTCAGTGTCGAATCTAAGTTGTTGCTGCTTGTGAGACAGTTCTAATTCTCGATCTTTAAATTGCTGCTGCTTATCATTTTCCTGCATCTGCTGCAACATCTGCTCTCTTTTAAATGCTATTTCCTGTTCCTTAAGTACCCGTTCTGCCTCTAACTTTTCCTTTTCTAACCTTATTTGTAGTTCAGCCTTTTCTCTTTCTACACAAATTAGCATTTCTGACTCTTCTTTTAGTTTTAGTCTTTCTGCCTCTGCTTTTCCTTTTTCTGCCTCTGCTTTTTTCTTTTTCTAACCTTATTTGTAGTTCAGCCTTTTCTCTTTCTACACAAATTAGCATTTCTGACTCTTCTTTTAGTTTTAGTCTTTCTGCCTCTGCTTTTCCTTTTTCTGCCTCTGCTTTTTCTTTTTCTGCATTAAGAAGCTGTATCTTCAACTCAGAGTCAATTTTTTTCTGCTGTCTTTCTAACGCTCTTTCTTCTCTATCTGTGATTTCTTTAAATCTGGCTTCGGCAAATTTGACCAACTCTGGCCCCTCTAAACTCATAGATCGGCCTAGCTCAACAAAATCCGCAAAGGAAGCCATTATAACTCGACGTATTTTGCAATACAAGAAATATAAAATAATAATAAAAAAAAAAAAAAAAATGAGACAAACAATGGTTGACAAACAAGACGCTACACTTCGTTCACTGCAACGAATGTACAAAACGACAACGTTGAGAGAATCGAATAGTAAAAATAAAGTTGACACCACAAGCCTGTCATAAAAAAGAAATCATGAAAAGTAAACAGAAGAGCACACCAATGACGTGACGACGGAAACACACTTAACGCATACAATTTTAGCGACTAATTGTCAGAAAGGCCACGAATATTTGCATATCCTCTATATCAGAGCCGCCAATTTGACAAGAAAAGCTGAAGAAAAGAACTAATATGTCATCCCAAACTCAATGAGCTGATATATTAAAGTTACAAATAACAGAAAACATGGATGATAATCATTCACTCTAACACCTCGGATATGTTATGAGACGAAACGAGCACACAACACAACTCCCATCCGTCAACAAAAAACATTACCCGATTTAAATCCACAGATGCGATCCTTAGGCGTCGTAAGCGTAGATCCTCAAGTCGATGCGATCCTTAGGCGTCGTACTGCGATCCTTAGGCGTCGTACTGCGATCCTTAGGCGTCGTACTGCGATCCTTAGGCGACGTACTGCGATCCTTAGGCGTCGTACTGCGATCCTTAGGCGTCGTACTGCGAACAGGAACCTAGTAGTAATGATGCGAAACTCAAGCATCCACTGCCGAACTCCGTTGAAGAATGTCAATTACGGTAGAACAAACGCGTAATTCTATAGAGTCAAATAACACTGCTAATGTCACCAGCACTTTATACAGCTGTAAACGGCAATCAATTAAGGCCTACTGTTAGTTCACGTATGTCCGATAAGTTCGTAAAGCTGCTAGAAACACCCGTTAGCACTGCATACACTTAAAAAAATAGTTTATAACTCCTTTCAGGATCCGTTAATTTATAACGTCTATGTGCGAACAGCTAAATGTATTCGTTCAAACGATCATCAGTCAGTAGCACGAACACTGGATAAATCAACACTGTTTATAAATCCATCAAAGGACCGGCTTGGCCATCCACTGTTGTACACTTAATTTTGTACACTTTATTGTACTCTTTGTTGAAGATATTCAAGAACCAAGTATTTAGGCCTAGGGTGCCTATTCTAGTATTCCGCTGGATATCTCCTTGATGGATGTGCTACAGTGAAGTCCTGCATTCTATAACTGGCACACTTGGCATCGACACAGCATCATGTAATACAGTTGCTATCTTTACAAGCCAACAATAACGCTTGTGACAGGCCACATAAACTTTATTGTGATTAAAGTTACACGTCACAAGATGATGATGATTATTCAATAAAACGTACGATAATAACTCTTTATTATCTACTCTGAGAATATAAAAGAATTACACTCTTTTCTCAATGGACTCCTGCCATTATAATAAATAAATAGACATTAAACTGTCTCCCGTGTAAGTACGGTTAAATAAAACCTCACAAAGAAGGAACGTCCTATTTGGACAAGGAAAATATCTTGACTGCCTAATCCTTTGTGTTCTGCAGGAGCCTTTGTGTTAATCGCCCAGCATTCAATTAGCTGGTATCCCAGGTAACGACCCGACCCGTGGCCGCTGTGTGAACCTTTCACCTGCGCTGTGACCACTAGAAGAAACTAGAAAAAACTTTAACTCTTTGGACAATAAGATTACAACAGTCATCAATGATACCAGACACGACTGGTGGTCGGATATGATGTCAGAGGTCGTCAATGATACCAGACACGACTGGTGGTCGGATATGATGTCAGAGGTCGTCAATTATACCAGACACGACTGGTGGTCGGATATGATGTCAGAGGTTGTCAATGATACCAGACACGACTAGTGGTCGGATATGATGTCAGAGGTCGTCAATGATACTGGACACGACTGGTGGTCGGATATGATGTCAGAGGTCGTCAATGATACTGGACACGACTGGTGGTCGGATATGATGTCAGAGGTCGTCAATGATATTGGACACGACTGGTGGTCGGATATGATGTCAGAGGTCATCAAAGCTATTAATCCAGAACTCCCATCAAATCTGGAAACTGTGATGTTATAACTATCTGAAATGATTCTAGAGAAATTGTTATATCTGAGAAAATAACACACTACGCGTTGCGACAACTGTGATACCGTTTGACAGAGATATGTAACAGAGCTGACTCCAGACGAAAAGAGGCGGATATGACGTCACTAGTCCTTGGAGGCGTGCAGTCTAGGATCTCAATTAGAAGTCACTGGAATAACAGAAGTCACTGTTCGCTGCATAATAAAGAGTAAAGATGAGAAGTGGTGTTTTGTCACATACAGACAGACCAATGGATGGATAGCCACACTGTATACAGATATTTACTTTCAATAACGGCAACACATACCATTCAATATCTCCGTCTTATTTATATTTATTAGCGGAACACGTTGTATTGAATTTCTGAAGAGATTGTTTTTAATAGTTGTGTTTTTTATTAAGATATTTAACTAGCTTAGTGGACAGGGGGAGGGAGAGAGAGTCATGGCGACAGAGAGAGGCAGACAGACAGACAAACAGGTAGATAGACATGTGGGCAAAGAAAGAAAAAAAAAGAAAGAAAGAAACGTGCTAGCGGAAGGAGGAAAAAGAGAAACAAAAGAAGTAGAGAGAGAACGAACGAACGAAGGAACTTTATTTTCAAAGGGTCACAAATTGGGCACGCAGGCCCGTCTTACATTCGGCCCTTCCAGTCAACCATCTTTCGCACAGCAGTTGTATTTTACTAATAAAGCATGTTATGATCATATGATGTTATGCATATTATGAATATTATAAAAGAACACAAAAGCATGAGTTGTAAAGTGCATGCAAAACCCCGTGCGTACATACATACACCCGCATACACACGCTCACCCACTCACTTACACACACAAACATGCATGCATACATTCCATACATACATACATACACAGATACATATAAACAAACATGCATACACACATACACCCAGGCATACGTACACACAAACATACATACATACATACATACATAGATACAAACATACAGGCATACATACATTAATACATACATACGTAGTACAGGCATACACACATGCAGTCATAAATCCAGTCATGCATGGAGACACACACATGCACACACGGACACTCCCACAGAGACACAAACACTCAGACAAAAATACAGACACACACACAGACACTTATATATAAACATACACAGGGAAACACACAGCACACATATTTACATTCGTGCTCACACACTGACACACACACCACACATACGCAGACAAACATGCAAACACATACATACAGCCACATAGACACACACGCAGTCAAACACACACACACACACACAAATACAGACAAACAGGCAGACAAACACATACTGACACCCACAGAGACAAACACACAGAAATGCATATACATACAAACACATAGAAATACACACGCAGACACATATATTCAGCACGCACAGACATATACTCTGACATGCAGACACATACAGACAACAAAGGGGCACACACAACACACACAGAGAAACACACATAGACATGCACAGACAGACAGACACATGCTGACACATACACTCACGCAGACAGACATACAGACACCTACACACAGAGATACATACATACAGCCTCATAGACACACCCGCAGACAAAACACATAAACATACACAGGCAAACATGAAGACAGACACATACGGGGACACACATAGACACAAACGAAGATATACACAGTCACATCAAATATGCAGAAAAAGAAACCCGTTCACACTGAAACATACACGTGGACATCCGCGCGAACACAAGGACACAGACGTATACATTCGCAGACACACACGCAGATACACAAGCAGACAAACAACATACTCAGAGTCATATATATACAAACACGCCTACACATACATACATATCAAGCACACGCGCGCGCGCAAACATACATATCATACACACCTTGTTTAATAATAAATTGATACTGCAATGTGGGTTACATTACATTCAAGGTGGCATGTAATCGCTTGTAAGTATGAATTGAAAAAGTTTACGGTTGAATGAATAGGGACTTTTAGAATTTTTCAGGTCTAGTGGAAGTTGGTTCCACAAATGAGCAGCGGAGTACGCTAAACTTGTTTTATATAAATCTATTCTAGGTTTAGGTAAATGTAATAAATTTAGTCGCTTGCTATTTATAGGATTTGATTTAATTAATCGGAAAAGGTAGTTTGGAGTATTTTGAGATAAAATTTTATGAATAAATTTGGCCTTGTTGAAAATTAAACGTTTGCTAAATGGCAATAGTCTTAGATGTTTATAGAGATTATTTTTTACGATATGTTTATTATCTGAAACCAGGCGTAAAGCACGATTTTGAAGAGAA
The DNA here is from genome assembly GCA_905116865.2 of Candidula unifasciata. Lineage (NCBI taxonomy): Eukaryota > Metazoa > Mollusca > Gastropoda > Stylommatophora > Geomitridae > Candidula > Candidula unifasciata. The sequence goes on from CAJHNH020005523.1 coordinate 220,866, forward strand.
CTTAGTCTTTTAACATTGGATTGGGCGCAACCATCCCAAACTGTGGAACAATAGTCGACATGTGTTTGGATATAAGAGGCGTAAAATACTTTTCTTGCATCTTCGTCTAGAAAGTGCTGAATTTTTGCAAGCTGATAAAATTTTTGTGCTATTTTCTTAGTTATCACAGAAACATGAGAATTCCAGGTTAAATGGTTGTCAATTGTAAGGCCTAAAGTTTTGAGTTCCGTTACATTAGCAATAGGTAATTTATCAATGTAGAGCTCGAGTGTCGGCTTGTGCAGTACTAATGTTTGCAACTTTTGTCTGGTTGTTATAAGCATAGACTTCGTTTTATTTATGTTAATTTGCATGCGATTGCTGTTGCTCCATTTACAAAGATTGTATACTTCTTTCTGTAAAGATCTTTCTAACTCATTACGATTCTCATTACTAGTATATATTGTACAGTCATCAGCAAATAAATCGCATGTTATACTAAGATGTAATGGAAGGTCGTTAATATACGTGGAAAATAGTAGTGGACATAGAATCGACACCTGTGGCACGCCTATATTTAAATGAGTGGATTCTGACAGGCGGTTGTTGAAGGATACTACTTGCTGTCTATCAGATAAAAATGACCGCATTATTTCGACTAAATTATCGTTAGTTTTTAATATTTTTAATTTATTAATTAGAATATCATGATCGAAGGCTTTCTTAAAGTCTACAAAAACTGCACCGCAAATTTTGCCTTTGTTGATGTTAAAGTGCCAGTTGTCTGTCATTTTTGTCATCGCAGAATGGCAAGAGTGCATAGGCCTGAACCCTGATTGACTATCAACTATCAGATTGTTGTTATTTAAATGCTGAAACGTTATTTTATGTATGTGTTTCTCCAATGGTTTGGATAGCGAGGACAGTAGAGAAATGGGTCTATAACTGCCAAGAGAACTGTTGTCAGCTGAGCCAGGTTTGAGTAGAGGATACACTTTAGCAATTTTAAATGCTGATGGAAAGTAGTTCTTAGAAAGGCACTGATTATATATGAATGTTAGGGAGTCACTAATGACTGGTGCAGCACATCGAAGAATTCGATTACTGATTCCATCTAAGCCAAGGAGTTTGTTTGCTTGAGGTTGGAGAGATATTTATAACACTTCAGCAACAGACAGAAAGTGGATCTCTGGAGAAATAGTCGTAGTGCATTTTTCCTCACAGAATGATGCTAGTAGGCTTAAGTCACACTGTGAATCTGGTATTGATGACTTTAAATACTCAATTTCTGATTTGAAGAAGGAACTGAACGTTTCACATGTTAGCGAATTAGGTATTGCTTGATCTGAACAATGTTTCTTATTGGTTAGCGTATTAATAGCCTTCCAGACATCGGCACTGTTTGTTTTATCTTTAATGAGAGAGAGAGAGAGAGAGAGAGAGAGAGAGAGAGAGAGAGAGAGAGAGAGAGAGAGAGAGAGATAAGGAACAGACCATTTGGTAAGGACAATAACTAATTCTCCAATAAACAGAAAAAAAAAGTAAAGAAAGGACAAGGGTTCTTCTATGCAGGGGCCATGAAATATGATCATGGTCCTGGCAAATGATATGTGAATAATTGTGTTACACAACAAATGGCACACGACTGCAACTACATAGCAACGCCTAGCCAGGCCACGTGCAAGTTATAACTTGAATTAAGCAAATGAATGTAACCATCACATTCAACATCTGTTTATTTTACTAAGGCAAAACTAAAGGCTTTACAGATAACATTACATTAACAACCATCACGCGTCGGAACAGACCCTGTGCTACCCACTCTTACTAACAAAAGTTCGAGCTTGGCGACCTGAAATCGAATCTCTTCAAGCGATGATACATACTGATATCTACATCTACACGGTTTAAACTACCGAAAGACAATTTATATCTAACTATGGATCACAGCTGTTATCAGACAATCCCATCTCTCTCGGCTCGGTCTACTGCTTCCGAGCTGTGTTGAGACCACGTGCGGTCAATCAACAGCAGGCAGGACGTCTGACCAGGGCCTAGGGCCTGCCTAAACCACACAGAGACAGTTTTCCTTGGCTTTTTTTTATCACCTTCCGGTCTCCCAGCTTGCCAGACTTTCGTTCGCTTGCAGCCTAATCAAAATTATTTAACAGTGTTGGCAACCCAGCTACAAAAAGAAAGAAAGAAAGAAAGAAAGAAAGAAAGAAAGAAAGAAAGAAAGAAAGAAAGAAAGAAAGAAAGAAAGAAAGAAAGAAAGAAAGAAAGAAAGAAAGAAAGAAAGAAAGAAAGAAAGAAAGAAAGAAAGAAAGAAAGAAAGAAAGAAAGAAAGAAAGAAAGAAAGAAAGAAAGAAAGAAAGAATGACAGATGGGCGAACGGGCTGACGGTCAGACGAACGGACTGACAAGCTGATGGACAGACGGATGAACGGGCCGACTGACCGACAAGCAAACAAACAGATAGACCAGATATACCAGATAAACAGACAGACCAGACAGACAGAGGGACGGACATCCAGACGGTTGCCAGACTGGTAGATACAGAGAGAGAGAGAGAGAGAGAGAGAGAGAGAGAGAGAGAGAGAGAGATCAGGCAATGAGTGAGACGTGAAAAAGACACGATGACAGAGTCAGTGACAATCACATCTTGTGTCTCGGTAAGAACTAGTAAAATCTGTAAAAGTTTGTGACAACCAGTTTGTGTGAGCGTCGTAGCGGTATCGGTCGACAGAACGAAAATAACCGCCGAGAGAGAAGTGGCATCAAGTGTAGACCAGTTGTGAAAGATTTTCATCTGTTTATTACTTTTATCTTTTACCCAACTTCGCCTTGAAGAGCCGTAACTACAAGCAATGAAAGAGGAGAAGGTAGTGAAGTTTCTCACGCCAATAATTTACTCTGAACGTTCATTTATTCCCACCCCATTAATCATGAAAGCTTTTCCTTAATTCTCTCATTTACCTTCTATCAAGTCAAGTGCGTTCCTCTTGATATATTTACTCGGCGTTAGAAAGACGAATGTGCAAAGTTATTGTCTATACAACTTTCAAACGATTTCTTGGCACGTTCTTCTCTGCTTATTGGCTTTCCCGGCACACATAAAAGACTGTTACGTTGTATGTGTGTCTATTAGAAAACCAAGTTTGTCATAAAAATCAATATACTGGGAGTTGCTTGGCGCCATAGAGCTTTGAAAGAAATCAACGACACTGAGCGGAGTTGTGGTTCCGTTGCCTGTATAACGAAAGATGATGCTTCATCTCCCCTGATGAGATTTTTCCTGTCCACTTCTGGATGTAAGATGACCAGAGAGGACATCTAGAGAACTTAACGGGGACAGATATTGTTAAATTAAATCTGCGAATGCGATTAATTTAATTGCTAATAATAATTATTTTTTATGAGTATTTATTCGGAATCTATATGTCCATCCATCCATCTTTTCCTCCATCCATCAAAACATCCATTCATCCATCCATTCATACTTCAATTTGTCTGTCTGTCTGTCTGTCTGTCTGTCTGTCTGTCTGTCTGTCTGTCTGTCTGTCTGTCTGTCTGTCTGTCTGTCTGTCTGTCTGTCTGTCTGTCTGTCTGTCTGTCTGTCTGTCTGTCTGTCTGTCTGTCTGTCTGTCTGTCTGTCTGTCTGTCTCTCTCTCTCTCTCTCTCTGTACGTATGTATGTATATTTATCTCTCTAAAAGTTCAGTTGCCTGCTGTTATGTCTGTCTGTAACTATGTCTGTTTTGCCCATCCACCGACCCGTTCACGCCCTAATCTGTTGTCAGTTTCATCTACCTTTCTCTCTGTTTGTCTGCCTTCTCTGTTTGTCCCTCCACTTACCCATGCATCTGCACTTCCTTCTACCTGACTGTATGTTTGATTGTTTGATTATATGCCACTTTCGTTTCCTTCTGTATTCATTGGTCGGGGCGACTGTCCATCCGCCTTACTGCTAAGACTCCCCAAACCCTCCTCCTCTTCCTCCCACTCTTTGCCTTTGTCAGTGCTTCGGCCTGTTTAGTTAGCAATTAAACGCAGAGACAAACACAAAATACACAGACATGCACACATAATACACAAATGTAGACTAGAGAAAGTCAATCCACAAACAACACATGTGATCTTATACTATGTGCTACACACATGTAGACTAGAGTAGGTCAATCCACAAACAACATATGTGATCTTATACTATGTGCTACACACATGTAGACTAGAGCAGGTCAATGCACAAACAACACATGTGACATTATACTATGTGCTACACACATGTAGACTATAGCAGGTCAATCCACAAACAACACATGTGATCTTATACTATGTGCTACACACATGTAGACTAGAGCAGGTCAATGCACAAACAACACATGTGACATTATACTATGTGCTACACACATACTCGCTACATGGCACTCGAAATCAACATCAGGTAGTCGAGTCAGCAAATTACCACTTAATATAACATAAGCTGTGAGGGTAAGTAACGAGCAGCATTATTTAACACAAGAAGTGGCAGTAAGTAACGGACATCATAATGTAACACAAGAAGTGACAGTAAGTAATGGACATCATAATATAACACAAGATGTGGCAGTAAGTAGCGGACATCATAATATAACACAAGATGTGACAGTAACTAACGGACATCATAATATAACACAAGATGTGGCAGTAAGTAGCGGACATCATAATATAACACAAGAAGTGACAGTAAGTAACGGACATCATAATATAACACAAGATGTGGCAGTAAGTAACTGACATCATAATATAACACAAGATGGGCCAGTAAGTAACGGACAGCTTAATATAACACAATTATTGATGAAAATCCTTGAAACGGCTAAATATGAATGTATTTAGTTTGACAAGCAAAACTTGAGAAATCCACAAAAGGAAAAAGAAACAGACATTTGCCCCAGACAAACTCTGAGATAACCCCAGATGATGCTCACGGTTGATTGCTTGTGATAGACTTGTCAAGTCTGGCTCAAGAGTTCTTGATGTTCCAGTCAGAGTAGGTCATCAGTTGTCTGGCAGAGTTATGTGGGGCCAGGGTGGGTCTTGTTTATTTCTTCCTTGAATTGTCTTTCGTGGAAGCCACGAGCACATCCTTTCTTTCTTCCTTCTAATGAAAACATCCATTTATCTCTCTCTTTATCTCTCTCCCTGTCTATCTTTCTCTCAAAATCTCTCTCTCTCTCTCTGTCCCTTCTTTCTCTCTCTCTCTCTCTCTCTCTCTCTCTCTCTCTCTCTCTCTCTCTCTCTCTCTCTGTCTTTGTCTCTCTCTCTTTCTCTGCTATGGTGGGTCTTGTTTATTTCTTTCTTGAATTGTCTTTCGTGGTAGCCACAAGCACATCCTTTCTTTCTTCCTTCTAATAAAAACATCCATTTATCTCTGTGTCTGTCTCTCATATGCCTCTCTCTCTCTCTCTCTCTCTCTCTCTCTCTGTTTCTGTCTCTCCCTCTGCCTTTCTCTGTCTCTCTCTCTCCCTAATTGTTTCCTAGTTCTTTGAGTTTGGGATTTGTTTTATTCTATATATTTTATTGACATTATGTTTCCATTTCCCTTCTCCTTTTCTTCCTCCTCCTAATCAATACTTTCATCCGTCCATCCATCCTTACGTCCATCCATCCCTCAATCAATCCATCCGTCCTTCTGTCCATCCATCCATCCCTCCATCCGTCCATCCCTCCATCCATCGATTTGCCTGAATGTTACTACCATTTACTACATATTATTTACTACACTGAATCCGTCTCGTCGCTGTTGTGTATGTATGTATGTTTATATACGAACAAGCGCTCGAGCGTGTGTGTGTGTTCTCCACGTTCATATTACACTGTTTGTTTGTATCTCTACCTTTATGTCTGTATGTGTCTAGCTATACATCTCTCCTCGCTCATGTTATACTGTTTGTCTGTATCTCCACCTTTATGTCTGTATGTGTCTAGCTATACATCTCTCCTCGTTCATATTACACTATTTGTCTGTATCTATACTTTTATGTCTGTATGTGTATAACTATACATCTCTCCTCGTTCATATTACACTATTTGTCTGTATCTCTACTTTTATGTCTGTATGTGTCTAACTATACATCTCTCCTCGTTCATATTACACTATTTGTCTGTATCTATACCTTTATGTCTGTATGTGTCTAACTATACATCTCTCCTCGTTCATATTACACTATTTGTCTGTATCTCTACTTTTATGTCTGTATGTGTCTAGCTATACATCTCTCCTCTTTCGTGTTATACTGTTTGTCTGTATCTCTACCTTTATGTCTGCATCTGTCTAGCTATACATCTCTCCTCGTTCATATTACACTATTTGTCTGTATCTCTACCTTTATGTCTGTATGTTTCTAGCTATACATCTCTCCTCGTTCATATTACACTGTTTGTCTGTATCTCTACCTTTATGTCTGTATGTGTCTAGCTATACATCTCTCCTCGTTCATGTTATACTGTTCGTCTGTATCTCTATCTTTATGTCTGTATGTATCTAGCTATACATCTCTCCTCGTTCATGTTATACTGTTTGTTTATATCTCTACCTTTATGTCTCTATTTTTCTAGCTATACATCTCTCCTCGTTCATGTTACACTATTTGTCTGTATCTCTACCTGTATGTCTGTATGTGTCTAGCTATACATCTCTCCTCGTTCATGTTATACTGTTTGTTTATATCTCTACCTTTATGTCTGTATGTTTCTAGCTATACATCTCTCTTCGTTCATGTTACACTGTTTGTTTGTATCTCTACGTTTATGTCTATCTGTGTCTAGCTATAAATCTCTCCTCGTTCATGTTACACTGTTCGTCTGTATCTCTACCTTTATGTCTGTCTGTGTACAGCTATACTTCTCACCTCGTCCATGTTACTCTGTCTGTATCTCTACCTTTATGTCTGTCTGTGTCTAGCTATACATCTCTCCTCGTTCATGTTACACTGTCTGTCTACGTCTAGCTATACATCTCTCCTCGTTCATATTACACTGTTTGTCTGTATCTCTACCTTTATGCCTGTCTGTGTCTAGCTAAAACATCTCTCAACGTTCACAGCCTGACTTTCATACCTCTAGTATGCCCGTTTGTTTGTCTACCTCAAACAGTTTCATTAGCCGTGTGTTCTCAAGCCTGCAGACAAAAGTGCCAATGAAAGCCAATCTGTCTACAAGCCCAGTTATAAACAACTCTCATACAAGGCTCACTACTGGATTAGCCCAAGAGTTACGGTTCTTGAGGAGTCTAGTTATCTCCCGTAGATGAGATCTTCCCTTAATCTCCTTGGACTACTTTAACCAGAACAAATGGATGAAGTGATTCCAGCTGGCGGGATTGAGTATACTTGTAACAAACAATTACACTTGATCACACAATATTTGGTCCACTTTCAGTGATCGATTACTAAAGGGAGAGAGTTATGTAGATACATAAGTGGGTCTGTGTGATTATAAACATATTTATTTATTTCAGCCATAACCATGCCCTTCTCTATCTCTATCTATCTATCTCTCTCTTACTCTCTCTCTCTCTCTCTTTCTTTATTTCTCTCTCTCTCTCTCTCTCTCTCTCTCTCTCTCTCTCTCTCATATTGTTGCAACTTGTTGCTAATCTCATATTTCATCCTCAGGAGGAAAGTAATCTTCCCATAAGTTCGCGTTAAAAGAGCGGTTGGCACGCTGCTCCAATATATCCTATTTTAGGCAAGCCGAAATTAGTCGACTTTTACGACATGCAAGAAGGCTATGACGCCTAAAAGAAACTCTAAAATGAACACTGACGAGAGAGGCCAGGGTTGCTGGCGTGGATTCCATCCACGATTTGGAATTGATCGTACAAGATAGACCGGAAATGACGGATAGACTACAAGCCCTATGTTAGGTATAATGGCGTCATAGGACAAAGATGATCACCCTCGGACTGTGGAAGGGAGGGGGGGGGGGGTGGAGGGGGGGGGGGAGGTTGTCCTAATCAATAACCACAATATTTAAAAAAATTATTGATTGAAAATTTTATTATTCTGTAAGTATTCTATAGGGCTGCAATCATTACCATTACTGGACTGCAATTTTTACCCACACAAGTTGCAATCTTTACCCACATTTGACTGCAATCTTTACCCACACAGGCTGAAATCTTTACCCACACTGGACTGCCATCTTTACCCACACCAGCTGCAATCTTTACCCACATTAGACTGCAATCTTTACCCACACAAGCTGCATTCTTTACCTTACCCACACTAGACTGCAGTATCAACACAGACTACAATCTTTACCCACACAGGCTGCAATCTTTACCGACACTGGACTGCAATCTTTACCCACACTGGACTGCAATCTTTACCCACACTGGACTGCAATCTTTACCCATACAAGCTGCAATCTTTACCCACACAGACTACAATCTTTATCTACACAAGCTGCAATCTTTACCCACACTAGACTGCAGTCTTTACTCACACAGGTCTGCAATCTTTACCCACACAGGTCTGCAATCTTTACCCTCACAAGCTGCAAACTTAACCCACATTAGAATGCAATCTTTACCCACGCAAGCTGCATTCTTTACCCACACTAGACTGCAGTCTTTATCAACACAGACTACAATCTTTACCCACACAAGCTGCAATTTTTACCCACACAGACTGCAATCTTTACCCAAACAAACTGCAATCTTTACCTTCACAGACTGCAATCTTTACCCACACAGGCTGCAATCTTTACCCACACAGACTGCAATCTTTACCCACACTGGACTGCAATCTTCACCCATACAAGCTGCAATCTTTACCCACACAGACTGCAATCTTCACCTACACAGACTGCAATCTTTACCCACACAGGCTGCAATCTTTACCCACACAGGACTGCAATCTTTACCCATACAAGCTGTAATCTTCACCCACACAGACTGAAATCTGTATCCACACAAGCTGCAATCTTTACCCACACAGGCTGTAATCTTTACCCATACAGGCTGCTATCTTTACATACACAGGCTGCAATCTTTACCCACACAGGATGCAATCTTTACCCACACAGACTGAAATCTTTACCCACACAGACTGCAATCTTTACCTATACAGGACTACGAGGTTTATCGAGCAGAACACAGTGTAGTTCCTACTGCTGCCCCAGGTATAATTTCTTTGGGGTTGAATATGGTATGTCGATGGTCTGTTGGCTAGTGAACGATAGTCAGTTCTTGATTCGTTTATTCATTGATTTATAATGAGGTTTTTAATGTCTCCGGGGTGACAAACCTGCCGCTCACAGCCCCTCGCGAGGTGAAGCAGACCAACAGACAGGTATTTCAAACCCAGAGAGGTGAAGCAGACCAACAGACAGGTATTTCACAGCGCCGAGAGGTGAAGCAGACCAACAGACAGGTATTTCACAGCCCCGAGAGGTGAAGCAGACCAACAGACAGGTATTTCACAGCCCTGAGAGGTGAAGCAGACCAACAGACAGGTATTTCACAGCCCCGAGAGGTGAAGCAGACCAACAGACAGGTATTTCACAGCCCTGAGAGGTGAAGCAGACCAACAGACAGGTATTTCACAGCCCCGAGAGGTGAAGCAGACCAACAGACAGGTATTTCACAGCCCTGAGAGGTGAAGCAGACCAACAGACAGGTATTTCAAACCCAGAGAGGTGAAGCAGACCAACAGACAGGTATTTCAAACCCAGAGAGGTGAAGCAGACCAACAGACAGGTATTTCACAGCCCCGAGAGGTGAAGCAGTCTAACAGACATGTATTTCACAGCCCGAGAGGTAAAGCAGACCAACAGACAGGTATTTCACAGCCCTGAGAGGTGAACTAAACCAACAGACAGGTATTTCAAACCCCGAGAGGTAAACCAGACCAACAGACAGGTATTTCACATCCCCGAGAGGTGAAGCAGACCAACAGACAGGTATTTCACAGCCCGAGAGGTAAACCAGACGAACAGACGGGTATTTCGCTGCCCGCGAGGTGGAGCTGACCAACAGACAGGTATTTCACAGCCCCGAGAGGTGAACCAGACCAACAGACAGGTATTTCACAGCCCCGGGAGGTGAAGCAGACCAACAGAAAGGTATTTTACAGCCCCGAGAGGTGAAGCAGACCAACAGACAGGTATTTCACCGCCCAGAGAGGTGAACTAGACCAACAGACAGGTATTTCACAGCATCGAGAGGTGAAGCAGACCAACAGACAGGTATTTCACAGCCCCGAGAGGTAAACCAGACCAACAGACAGGTATTTCACAGCCCCGAGAGCTGAAGCAGACCAACAGACAGGTATTTCACAGCCCCGAGAGCTGAAGCAGACCAACAGACAGGTATTTCACAGCCCCGAGAGGTGAACCAAACCAACAGACAGGTATTTCAAACCCCGAGAGGTGAACCAGACCAACAGACAGGTATTTCACAGCCCCGAGAGGTGAACCAAACCAACAGACAGGTATTTCAAACCCCGAGACGTGAAGCAGACCAACAGACAGGTATTTCACAGCCCTGAGAGGTGAACCAGACCAACAGACAGGTATTTCACAGCCTCGAGAGGTGAAGCAGACCAACAGACAGGTATTTCACAGCCTAAAAGTGTTTCGCCGCATACCTAAGACTGCAAGGCACCAGGGGTCGAGACCAAAGGTCGGATTACTCGGTCATTGTATGGCAGACGGCAGCACTGGTACAACGACGCTGGCCTGGTGTCCGATATATGGCTCTCGGGTCATCCTGACTCGGTCTCTACAGAGCTGAATCACCTCCGGTAATGTACCAGCATGGCTTCAAGCGGATTGGAAGTTGGATTCGAACTTGGCAGTTGGAAATCGAAAAGAGTAGCCTAAAGGCGCTGCCCGGAGAAATTTGGAGTTAACAATCTACCTAAAGTATTTCAGAATCCTCGCCGGTGCTACAGAGCCTGTGCTCTGTGCTGAGCTTCTTCTGAGAGCAGATCACTTATGGGTTACTTCACATGTGCCATGATGTTGATCCGTTGTTCAAACTTCAAATTTCAGGAAGCTGGAGTACTGGTATTGCAGGATTATTCCCTTGTTCTTGACCCCACGTGGGTCAAAGGTCAAAATTAGATCAGACGATAGATGGTGGAGAAAAATCGCCGACTGGGGTCAGTAAGATGGGAAAAGGGGTGAGGGGTGGATTGAGCTGGACAAGATAACAAAGGATAGGCGATAGCGCGAGATGGACAAGAGCCTAGGCTCCATCGGGAAATAAAGTCTAAAATAATAGTGTCGCTAATTTGCTAAAATGACATCGGTTTTTCAGCAGACAAAGACAAGCAAGAAATATGGTCTGGGTCGTTGCTGACGTGAAAACAAAAGCGTCTTATTTCTACAACGATGAGACTGGCTCAGTTTTCAAGCAAAGTTTTTATTATTCCATTAATCTCGTTCCGTGATCATTTTTTTTTTTTTACTTTCCCGGTGCAGAATTCTTTGAGCAGGAAGGGGCAGATTTTTCAAAGAATGTCAGTGAAACAATTTTTGCGAGCAGTGAAACATGAACATTGTATCTGTTGTTTAACCTGCCATAGTGGCTGTTCGATGAGGCTGATGCAAGCTCCCGAGGGGTGTCAGAGTAATTATTCAAATGGTATTGCTTGGGGAATTCAAATCTGAGTGTCGTTGTGTTCTGCAGAAACATGTTTGGTTCTACTGTCATCTGCGCTTTTTTTTTTTTTTTTTTTGCCACCATGTAAATGAGAATCATGGACTCGGGCCTGAAGATCTTGGGGTCCGAATGCTCAACCAGACGGCCTTCTTTTAATTTAAATAAATGACTTTAGGTCAACCTAAATGAAATTCTACAAGAAAATTTCTAGGGAAGTATAAGCGGCCAGCCTGACATTGACGACATTACTCGGTCTGGTATATGACAATGATAATCTAACAGAACAGGCTAATGGTATGGGAGAGGTCGCTTGTGATAGTGTTATAGCCTAGCCGTGCCAGGATTGAAACCTGTCACATCCAAATAATGGCAACCATTGTTATAGCCTAGCCGTGCCAGGATTGAAACCTGTCACATCCAAATAATGACAACCATTGTTAGAGCCTAGCCGTGCCAGGATTGAAACCTGTCACATCCAAATAATGACAACCATTGTTAGAGCCTAACCGTGCCAGGATTGAAACCTGTCACATCCAAATAATGGCAACCATTGTTATAGCCTAGCCGTGCCAGAATTGAAACCTGTCACATCCAAATAATGACAACCATTGTTAGAGCCTAGCCGTGCCAGGATTGAAACCTGTCACATCCAAATAATGACAACCATTGTTATAGTCTAGCCGTGCCAGGATTGAAACTTGTCACATCCAAATAATGACAACCATTGTTATAGCCTAGCCGTGCCAGGATTGAAACCTGTCACATCTGAATAATGGGAACCATTGTTATAGCCTAGCCGTGCCAGGATTGAAACCTGTCACATCCAAATAATGACAACCATTGTTATAGCCTAGCCGTGCCAGAATTGAAACCTGTCACATCCAAAAATGACAACCATTGTTATAGCCTAGCCGTGCCAGGACTGAAACCTGTCACATCCAAAAATGACAACCATTGTTAGAGCCTAGCCGTGCCAGGATTGAAACCTGTCACATCCAAAAAACGACAACCATTGTTATAGCCTAGCCGTGCCAGAATTGAAACCTGTCACATCCAAAAAACGACAACCATTTGTGATAGAGACAAGTGAACGGCTAGACACTAAAAGGTCGGCACGATAAACACATGAGGCATACACCGGCATGTATTGTCTCACAGAGAGCTATGTGGTGTGGCGGATACCAAGGTCGTGGGTTCGCGTCCTGACGAAGCTGGACTTTTTTAATGACCTTAGCTCCCAGGTCGACCCAGCCTTATATGGGTACGAGGTAAAGTCATGGGAAGTAAAAGCGGCCGGCGTGATGTTGATCACATCATCCACAAAGTGCAGATATAGATGTAGCCCTGTATGCCCAAGATATCTAAAGGCGTGGGGAGGGGCCTTTTATTTAACTTGTTTATGGCCTAACACTGGTGTCAGTAGAAGATACTGGACCACATGAAACTGGACCACGTGAAACTGGAACACATGAAACTGGACCACGTGAAACTGGACCACATAAAACTGGACCACATGAAACTGGACCACATGAAACTGGACCACATGAAACTGGACCACATGAAACTGGACCACGTGAAACTGGACCACGTGAAACTGGACCACGTGAAACTGGACCGCACGGAAACTGGACCACATGAAACTGGACCACATGAAACTGGACCACGTGAAACTGGACCACATGAAACTGGACCACGTGAAATTGGACCACGTGAAACTGGACCACACGCAAACTGGACCACATGAAACTGGACCACATGAAACTGGATCACGTGAAACTGGACCACATGAGACTGGACCACATGAAACTGGACCACGTGAAACTGGAACACATGAAACTGGAACACATGAAACTGGACCACGTGAAACTGGACCACATGAAACTGGACCACGTGAAACTGGACCACATGAAACTGGACCACATGAAACTGGACCACACGGAAACTACACTGAAGCCACGGCGGGCTTGGTTCCACACATTTGTAATTGTTACTTATTTTAAAAAAAAAGATTTCACTCCTTTAGGACTGCAGACTGACAGATGTACACCTAGTGACTCAAGGAGACACTAGTCGGATGACAATCTAGCAGCAACAAATCAAAGAAACCCCATTCGACAGTAAATCATAGTTATTTTAGTACAGCCCTGTTATTGCGAAGCAGTATCTAGTCCAGTTTGGGTGAATAAGTTCCTTATGCCTAACGACTGACTGACTTTCTACCCCACCAGGACATGACACAATGTGCCACCATGTGGGTGAGGATCACCGTGGAGAAGTCCCAGAAACCGCGTTCAGCCTTTAGGCCATATTTATGGCCAGGCTATATTGCAGCCCCTGGCAAGAGCCAGTGTAGGGCTTCATGCCTAACGACAACGGATCAAGTGTACTTTGATCAACTACAACTGTCCATTGTTAGATTGTCTAGTGCTCTTTAATCTCCACTTGTATCTAGTACACCTCTGTGAGTGCCGATTAATTCCTACAGATTTGGCTCTAGGTCTTTGTCCAGTGGTTTCAAGGGCCAGGAACAACTGATAGTTGTGTCTATTGTAGCAATCAGACGATTTTGATTGCCTGTTTCATCCAATTAGATTGTTTCCAATTATTTATCTCCCCTGACCATCTCTATCAATAACTGTCAACCTCGGGCAATGAGATGGGCTTGTTTTGATGTCTCGCAGAATTAATGGCCGTTTGTGGTTGTTTCCCTTCGTTACCGTTGATATGGAAACCGTAACTATACAGCTAATAACTATGTTTTTCACAATAGAATACAGATTGTTGGGAAATCTGTACTGCAGTAGAATAATGACAGCAACACGAGCACTGATATGCACTTATATACAAGGTAACAAGGCATCTCCCCCCTCTTCCCGCCCCAGACAATCCTTTTTTTTTTCAATGCTTTGTTCCACGATTCAGAAATGCTCTCCGTAGACGATATGTCCCTGTATTTAAAAATCGATTGAAAAATCCGGTTCTAAACCAATATTTCACCCCAAACACCGGTAATCCACGGTTCACACGACAGTCTAATATTTCAGGACGTGGGAGTGAAGCGTATAGTTAGTGATTTGATATTTCACTGCTGTACAGGTTTGGGCTGTACAGGTTTGGGCTGTACAGGTTTGGGCTGTGCAGTTTTCAGTTTTGTGTGCTCCTTGTGCTGTTTTTTAGTGTGCAATTTTGTGTACGTTGGTGCAGTCGGGAGGATGCAATTTTTTTTTTTCTTTCTGGGGAGGAGGACTTAGGCTGCATACAGCTGTGGGACCTAGGCTGCACTTTCTCGTGGGAGGTATCTGGATTGGGGCTAGGGCCAGTTGTATATAATTTGGGGTCGTCAGAAGCGCTGACGTCGCGGAATATAGAACACTCAGTATCGCCAGCAGCTGACAAGGGGATTTTTTTTTTAAAACTCTATGTGTAGTCGGGGGGAAATTGCAGAAAGGGGTAGTGTGGGAATGGCCCTTAAAAGGGCCAGTCATTCTAGATTCATGCTGCTGAGTTCACGCGCGAATTGAGATTTAGAACAATTGTACACGTTAGTGGATCTGGAGAGAGATCGGAATGCGGCACCTACTCTTACGGCGATAGCAGCAGCAGCAGGAGATACGACAGTCAATTGTTCTGGTGGCCTGAATGCAACAATTTCTGCCAGATTGGTAGCAAACAAGTCGCAACCCGCACGTTAAGCGGGCCTATGCCATATAAACTCGCACATGTAAAACTCTAATAAATGTTTGTGCGTCCCATTCTAACGCTTCTTTTACTCCTTTGAGACCCCCCACTAATGCAGGATGCCAAAGCGGGAAAACCCATTCTTCCCACCCTCGAAAATATTGGACTGTCCTGTGACGTCATTTTCGGGGTGAATTATTGGGAGAGAACCAAACATCCCTTACATGCGAAAGACTAAACGATAGAGCACTTTGTGTGGCCCCTCACTGTTGTCTAATTATACCTGCAGTTGAAATGAAACAAATGGGATTTACCTGGTCATATTGCAAGGACAGTCAAATCTTCAGGTAGCATTCTGAATTCTGCCATTCAACAAATGGTTGTTGTTGTTATTATTATTATTATTATTATTATTATTATTATTATTATTATTATTATTATTATTAATGTGTTGAATGCAAATACATATAATAAAATATTATAACATGTAGAAAGAAATACTTTTTAAGAAAACAGCTATGCATGGTCGAAAGGGCTTCTTTGGTACTCGTATAAAAATAACTGGGGTAGCCTCAGCGCCCCTTGCCGCCCCCTTCCCTCCTGGGGGAGGAGGGGTCAAAAGTCCTGAGCCCCTAGGTACCGGCGAGTGTAGTGGTTAGACAGTCAGTCAGTTTGTATTCTAGAACCAATCATGTATATTTCCTATTCACACGTGATATTTTCTGCTGTTAGACAACCCCCCCCCCCCCCCTTTTCCCCTTCTCACTGTATTTAAACCTTATCAAAAAATCCAGATTGACCTGCCGACTTCAAAACCGCGAAAGGATCAACATGACATAAGCCGAATGGACACGACATGAAAACATGCCGCCAGGAAGCGAACAGGTTTGGCAGACATAACACTCGTCTCGGTGACAACCTTGCCGCCAAACAGCGTGCAGCACGCACAAATTTACATACGAGACCTGTTGTTACCACCCAGTGGTGCTGGTGCCGAGCACGATCTTTGTGGCCAGACGATGACAGCTGTGTCATTTTTACATCAGGATTGTGGAGACAGTTCAATCCAGGATTGTGCAAACTAGTAAACATTGTTGTCGACACTGGTTGTTGTTACATAAGTGATGCTCGTGTAGATGAGTGGTTGTCACAGGTGGTTACAGAAGTACGGGTTTGTAGGTGGGTTTTTGACAACTGGTGGGATGCGGATGCCACAGTGTTACCCGAATATTATCGTTCATGTCTTGGTGTAGAGAGATGAGAGGAGGAGGCTGTCATTACGAGGGAGGTGGATGGTGACGAAAAGAAAGTTGAAGAAAGAGAGAATGAAGGGGAAAACGATGGTGATAAAGAAGACGAATAAGCGGAAGAAGAAGAAGAAGAAAATGAAGAAGAAGAAGAAGAAGAAGAAGAAGAAGAAGAAGAAGAAGAAGAAGAAGAAGAAGAAGAAGAAGAAGAAGAAGAAGAAGAAGAAGAAGAAGAAGAAGAAGAAGAAGAAGAAGAAGAAGAAGAAGAAGAAGAAGAAGAAGAAGAAGAAAAAGAAGAAGAAGAAGAAGAAAAAGAAAAAGAAGCGCTTCTTTCTAGTATTGAACCTACAGACCTGAAACCCTAATCTAGTCAATAAATGCCCACAGAAGTCGGATGTGTTAGCCGAAAGGTGCAAATATCGCAACCACGCTGTAAAAGGGCGAAAAGCAATTACATCTTCGGATGAACGCAGAAGAAGCAGAACAACCTACAAAGACAGCTCATAGATGAATGCGTTGCTCTAGACTTAGATAGCCACGTGGAATGTGAGTTGTTCACTAATGTTTTAAATATCCAATATTTTCAGTTCCCAGTATTTTAATATCCAATATTTCCAATATCCAGTGTTTCCAAAATCCAGTGTTTCCAAAATCCAGTGTTTCCAAAATCCAGTGTTTCCAAAATCCAGTGTTTCCAAAATCCAGTGTTTCCAAAATCCAGTGTTTCCAAAATCCAGTGTTTCCAAAATCCAGTGTTTCCAAAATCCAGTGTTTCCAAAATCCAGTGTTTCCAAAATCCAGTGTTTCCAATATCCAGTGTTTGCAACACCTGTTACTGGATAACGGATTTATTGTTGAAATGACCGGTCATGTGACCACGCTGTATTCATCATCTTTTTTTTTTAAATTAAAATCATTGGGGCGGGGGTAGATAAATAGACATCTAGATCAACAGACAGGTGACTAGATCTATATACATGACTTCCTTGTAATCTTGTACCCATCTAGTAGACAACAGATTTATTACCCTGGCCAGCCAGACAGACGAAGTGAAGTATTCCGAACACAAGTACAGTTAGAGGCCATAAATCTAGTTCAGTGTTTCACAAACCGAGTTAAGTTCGTTTGGGGCCAGATTTACGACACCAGGGCTCTGATTAGTTGCCATGGTCATGCAAATGAAACAAAGTAACGGACTATTGATTCTAATCTCATTTCCTCCCAACTACTTTCTAGTAGTCCTGCCAGTTTGTTTACTGAAAATCAAGTTCTGTGATGGGAATACGGGCTATGATTGGCAGCAGTTCGTTAATTTCTCCCGGCATATCAGATAATGAGGTCAAATAGTCACCAAGGAATTGTCTCATTCACCTTAGCTCCCACGTCAGCACAACCTAAATAGGTACCGAGTGGCGTGATACTGACCACATCAGCCACTGTGCCGGTTGGTCTATAAAATATAGGTCTGCTCATGGCTGCATTAGGACCCTGTGATGCCCGTAAAGTTAAACAAATTTTGCCCCCCCCTCCCCCCTTTTTCTATTTTTGTTTGTTTTAGAATCGTCTTAACAGCTTATGGGCCCCTGTGAAATCTAGTGTGCTGTGGCCCCTACGTCAACTACTCACAGGATTTAAATGGTTACTTGACAGCTTAGCATAGGGCTCATATGTTCGTGAGGTCCCGGGCAAGTGCCCAGCTGACACATGTGTTGAGTAAGACGACACTGGTGATCCCATATATATATATAAATAATAGACTATAAAATACAATGTTATTTGTCGAAGTCAAAGCTAACTTACAGTCAGATGCAAAACAATATCTATTTTGGTATAATTCCACTTTATTTATATTTAAAAAGTTTTTTAATCATTGAAATGTAAGTGATTAGATCCTCAAACTAATCTGATATAAAACATCTGCTTCAATACTGAACAGAGATCAGACATTCCGCCTGCGTTGTTGCATTGTTGTTCTGACAGGATTTGTGGATATATTTCAACCAAGAAGATAAACGATCAGCTCAAAGTCTGTTTAAAATGTTTGTTGTGCTCCTTCTATGACGCCGTAAGCTCGTAGCTAGTGGGCTTATCGGTTCATCCGCCTGTTGGTCGACTAAGGCTGGTGCTCAAGTGGTCTCAAGGAAGAACTTTTCTATCGGAGAACGGGAGCTCAGACCGGTCATCTCGGTAGAGAGAGGTTCCAAGCCCCTGTCCATTTCTGTGATCCCTAATATGGGTACCAAATATTTCTTGGGAAGTAAAGACGGTCGGAGAAATGTTGGTAACACCCACCAAGCTTATCTCAAATAATACGCCGGCCGACATGGCTAGCGAGTAGTGGCGGCGTACTGTAAGCATATGACCCAACCAACTGCGTAGTCATGAGTTCGGAATTTGATCTTCGACAGATTAAAAACAGCTACCGGAAAATATCCATCAAAGTGAAAGCTGCCGATGTGAGGATGACTCTATCGTTTGCCTGGTGCTCATATATTGATACACACATGCCGATATCAGCAGATGTCTAACATAGTTTGAAGATGTGGGAAAATCCTCTTCTTCTTCGCCTTCACCCACTGTAAACTCCGGCAGAAGGTTATGGTTGTTCGTCCACCTCTGGACCAGTCTGGTTCCAGAACCTGAGTGTTTAAGACAAGGAAACGTTTTCACGTTGCTGTTGCGACCACTTAGCCACGCGGTAAATTTACTGGGGCGGTGGTAGTCTCATCCGCCTCCCGCCCTCAAATAAACGGAAACAAGGGAGGAGGAGGGGGGCACGACGCATAAGTGAACTGATTCCGACGCCCCTGGTCTTTTTTTGTCAGGTGGCTAGTGCCCCCTCCCCCTCCCCACCTTTCCCCCAGTAACAATTTAAAGACGTTCCTTTTTAAGTTTCTGCCCAGACACATTACGCCAGTTCAAAAATATCCTTAATTTATTTGCTATAGTTTACATAAATTTACTTTACATATGTTTACTTCACATAAATTTGACCTTTACATACATTCGTTTTCCCATATGTTTACACGAATTTGACTTTACATGTTTACTTAACATAAGTTTGGCTTTACATATGTTTACGTTACATAAATTTCACTTTACATATGTTTACGTTACATAAATTTCACTTTACATATGTTTACGTTAGATAAATGTGACTTTTCATATGTTTAATTCGCATAAATTTGACTTTGCATAACATTACTTTACACAACATTAGGTTACACAACTTTACACAGTTTACTTTAACAGCTTTACTTTACACAGCTTTAATGTACAGAACTAATTATATATATAAACTTTACCTTATACAACGTTAAATAACTTTACAGAACTTTATATAACTTTACTTTACGTAACCTTACACAACTTTACTTTATAGAACTTTATATAATTTGCCTTAACACAACTTTACTTGACAAAACTTTAACAACTGGCCGAAATAAATTGTTGAAAGAGGGAAACCTAATGACGATCGGGAGAGTTCTGCTGTGTCTGCTCCCGTCATGGAGGTCTTCTTATTATAAACTTCATTTACACACATTTACTTTACTGGGCATTACTTTACGCTATGTTAATAATTATGATGGAATATTTTGGGGTTAAAGTTTAGCCAAATTGAAAACGATTGGCTCTAGCTAAACTAAAAGAGTTAAACAAGTTCTCAACAGTGGCCGTTCTGATTCCGCACTTCTGTCAACAGTGGCCGTTTTGAATCCCACTCCTCTCAACAGTGTCTGTTCTGAATCCGCACTCCTCATTATTATCTCGCCTTCTTTTCCTCAATTACTTGTTTATTAATTATTCTCTTTCTTTGCCTGCTTTTTTCTTAAGTATTTCAACAGAATATCCCCACTGCAAAAAGCTGAAGGCATCCACAGAGCCCAGTTATTACAATGACTACCCTTTTGTGACGTTAGCCAAAGTCTCTAAAGACATCCGAATATTAAAATGAAGATTCTTGTGTGAAAGAGAAGCAGGTTTCCAGATGAGGCAGTGGCGACTGGAAGCTTAGCAGGTTGTGTTTGTCTCAATATGTTATTACTGATTCTGTGTGTTTGTCTCAATATGTTATTCCTGATTCTGTGTGTTTGTCTCAATATGTTATTCCTGATTCTGTGTGTTTGTCTCAATATGTTATTCCTGATTCTGTGTGTTTGTCTCAATATGTTATTACTGATTCTGTGTGTTTGTCTCAATATGCTATTACTGATTCTGTGTGTTTGTCTCAATATGCTATTACTGATTCTGTATGTTTGTCTCAATATGTTATTACTGATTCTGTGTGTTTGTCTCAATATGTTATTACTGATTCTGTGTGTTTGTCTCAATATGTTATTAATGATTCTGTATGTTTGTCTCAATATGTTATTACTGATTCTGTATGTTTGTCTCAATATGTTATTACTGATTCTGTGTGTTTGTCTCAATATGTTATTAATGATTCTGTGTGTTTGTCTCAATATGTTATTAATGATTCTGTATGTTTGTCTCAATATGTTATTACTGATTCTGTGTGTTTGTCTCAATATGTTATTACTGATTCTGTGTGTTTGTCTCAATATGTTATTACTGATTCTGTGTGTTTGTCTCAATATGTTATTACTGATTCTGTATGTTTGTCTCAATATGTTATTACTGATTCTGTGTGTTTGTCTCAATAGTCTATTACTGATTCTGTGTGTTTGTCTCAATATGTTATTACTGATTCTGTGTGTTTGTCTCAATATGTTATTACTGATTCTGTGTGTTTGTCTCAATATGTTATTACTGATTCTGTATGTTTGTCTCAATATGTTATTACTGATTCTGTGTGTTTGTCTCAATATGCTATTACTGATTCTGTATGTTTGTCTCAATATGTTATTACTGATTCTGTGTGTTTGTCTCAATAGTCTATTACTGATTCTGTGTGTTTGTCTCAATACGCTATTACTGATTCTGTGTGTTTTCTTTGTCCTCTGTTCGTACCAAGGATGTTTCTATGACAGCAATGCTGACCCCGGGAAAGAGATGGGGGAAGGTGGATGGGGGAGAGGCCCAGGCTCCAATCCCCTTTTCCGCCTTACAAACATTCTAGGCAAATCGGAACTGGATGAGGGTACTGTAGGGGCGAAAATGATGAAGAGCGTAATAATAATAATGTGCGAGGTTTGGGGACCACTAACGGACTAAGCCCCGAGGTTTGGAGACCACTGACGTACTGAGCCCCGAGGTTAGGAGACCACTGACGGACTGAACCCTGAGGTTTGAAGACCACTGACGGACTGAACCCTGAGGTTTGGAGACCACTGACGGACTGAACCCTGAGGTTTGGAGACCACTGACGGACTGAGCCCCGAGGTTTGGAGACCACTGACGGACTGAGCCCCGAGGTTTGGAGACCACTGACGGACTGAGCTCCGAGGTTTGGAGACCGCTGACGGACGGAACCCCAAAGTTTGGAGACCACTGACGGACTGAACCCCAGAGGTTTGGAGACCACTGACGGAATGAGCTTCGAGGTTTTTATAGACCACTGACGGACTGATCCCTGAGGTTTGGAGACCACTGACGGACTGAGCACCCAGGTTTGGAGACCACTGACGGACTGAGCCCTGAGGTTTGGAGACCAATGACGGACTAAGCCCCGAGGTTTAGGCGCCTTTGTATTTTGGTTGCTTGCGGCTGGTACTACCACCACACTGCGCCGGCTGCCCACACAGCAACTACACTACACCAGCTGCCTACACAACCACCACACTACAGCAGCTGCCTACATAACCACCACACTACAGCAGCTGCCTACACAACCACCACACTACAGCAGCTGCCTACACAACCCCACACTACACCAGCTGCCTACACAACAACCACACTACAGCAGCTGCATACATAACCACCACACTACAGCAGCTGCCTACACAACCACCACACTACAGCAGCTGCCTACATAACCACCACACTACACCAGCTGCCTACACAACCACCACACTACAGCAGCTGCCTACATAACCACCACACTACACCAGCTGCCTACACAACCACCACACTACAGCAGCTGCATACACAACCCCACACTACACCAGCTGCCTACACAACCACCACACTACAGCAGCTGCCTACACAACCCCACACTACACCAGCTGCCTACACAACAACCACACTACAGCAGCTGCATACACAGCCCCACACTACGGCAGCTGTCCACATAGCTGCCACGCTACGCTAGCTGCCCACACAACCACCAGACTACAATAGTTTCCCACACAACTACCGAACATGTGATTCTGTATCTAGTTAACTGCGAACGTTTCCAGAGCAGACAGGATTTGGTCGTGTCTAATGTCCTCTGATTCCTCTCTGAAACACGTCAGCACAAATTAATATAATTACCCGCTGATGGCAGAAGATGGAGCGGACAATGATGAGGAATCGATAACAATTCAAACCACAACGGCAGTGATGGCAGCGTTATGGGTGGTCAGTCTCAACACGATTGTTTGTGGGCATTTATTGCTTCTTTGAGAGAATTTACTTACTGCCTACTTGTTGCGTGTTGTCTTGTACTGCATTGATACCATTAATATCGTGTTCGCCTCCCAAAGGAAAGTTGTTGACATAAATATATGTCCCTGTGGACAAGAGAGACCGAGAGACACTTTCATGTTCTTCTTCTTCATCTTTTTCTTCTTTTTTTCTTCTTCTTCTTCTTTTTCTTCTTCTCTTTCTTCTTCCTTTTCTCTTCTTCTTCTTCTTCTTCTTCTTCTTCTTCTTCTTCTTCTTCTTCTTCTTCTTCTTCTTCTTCTTCTTCTTCTTCTTCTTCTTCTTCCTCTTCTTCTTCTTCTTCTTCTTCTTCTTCTTCTTCTTCTTCTTCTTCTTCTTCTTCTGCTGCTGCTTTTTCTTCTTCTTCTTCTTCTTCTTCTTCTTCTTCTTCTTCTTCTTCTTCTTCTTCTTCTTCTTCTTCTTCTTCTTCTTCTTCTTCTTCTTCTTCTTCTTCTTCTTCTTCTTCTTCTTCTTCTTCTTCTCCTTCTTCTTCTGCTGCTGCTGCTGCTGCTGCTGCTGCTGCTGCTTCTTCTTCTTCTTCTTCTTCTTCTTTTTCTTCTTCTTCTTCTTCTTCTTTTGCTTCTTCTGCTTCTTCTTCTTCTTCTTCTTCTTCTCGTTCATCGGCTGTAACCTCAGGTGTAAGATTCTGATTGTTCGTCCACTTCCGGACTTTACAGACAGATGCACTCCGATATCTAAGGGACAACACCTATTTCAAAACTTGTGCGACATGCTTATTGGGGCAGTGTCTCTTTTTTTTGGGGGGGGGGGGGGGGGGGGGGGCGGAAACAATATAATACATGCTAACGGAGATCGCAGTTTGTGGAGACGTTGATCGCTCACGCCAGTCGTTACAGAACATGATAATAGCTATTACTAGTTAATGTGAAATACTTTATTGATTTACAAGCCTGGGAGATTATAAGTCTGTGGGATCAGTCCTAATTTTACTGTTTTACTTGTATGGAAACAAAAGTTGTAAGTCTGGGAGACAATCCTAATTTTATTATTTTGCTTTTTGAGAGACATGGAAGATTGTGTGTTTTTCTTGTTGAGAAACATGGGCGATTGCAAGTCTGGGAGACCATCCTAATTTTACTTTTTGAGAAACATGGGAGATTGTAAGTCTGGAGGACCAATCGTAATTTTTCTGTTTTACTATTTGAGAAACATGGGAGATTGTAAGTCTGGAGGACCAATCGTAATTTTTCTGTTTTACTATTTGAGAAACATGGGAGATTGTAAGTCTGGAGGACCAATCGTAATTTTTCTGTTTTACTGTTTGAGAAACATGGGAGATTTGTAAATCTAAGGAACCACTCTTAATTTTGCTGTTTTACTTGTTAAGAAACATGGGGGATTGTAAGTTTTTGCAACAAACCTTGCTTTCCTCATTTACCGCGTCAGGTGTCCAGAGGGAGATACGAGTATTTGTTTAAGTTCTTGCTCTTGTGACCGCCTCGACCGTAGACAGCAGGTTCTGCCGTAGAATTAACCTGATGTCATCTTCAAATCTTCCTCTCGGTCTTCTTCGGGCTCTCGGTTCCCTGCCCTCCTTCAGTATAAGCCTTGTAGGGTTTGGTGGCACAGGGCATTCTCTCTTAGCTTGTGTGTAATTCAGTACTGGTTCTTCGCTTCATTCCTTGAATTAACTTTTCTGCTTACTCTTCTTCTAGCCTTTCTCGGCAATCTCATTTCTGTGTTCACTACGTCAAAGACAAATAGCACTTGTACGTGTATCCTCTCAATCTCTTCTCTCTCCCTTCCCCTCTCTCTCTCTCTCTCTATCTATCTATCTCTATCTATCTCTCTCTATCTCTCTCTCTCTATCTATCTTTATCTCTATCTCTATCTCTCTCTCTCTATCTAACTCTATCTCTATCTCTGTCTCTCTCTCTGTCTATCTATCTCTCTCTATCTCTATCTCTATCTCTATCTCTATCTCTCTCTCTATCTATCTCTATCTCTCTCTCTATCTCTATCTCTATCTCTATCTCTATCTCTCTCTCTATCTCTATCTATCTATCTATCTATCTATCTATCTATCTATCTATCTATCTATCTATCTATCTATCTATCTATCTATCTATCTATCTATCTATCTATCTATCTATCTATCTATCTATCTATCTATCTATCTATCTATCTCTATCTCTCTCTCTATCTCTATCTCTCTATCTCTCTATCTCTCTCTCTCTATCTATCTCTCTCTATCTCTCTCTATCTTTATCTCTCTCTATATCTCTATCTCTATCTCTCTCTATCTATCTCTATCTTTCTCTATCTCTTTCTCTCTCTCTCTCTCTCTCTCTCTGTCTATCTATCTATCTCTATCTCTTTATCTATCTATCTATATATATCTCTCTATCTCTCTCTATCTCTCTCTCTCTCTCTCTCTCTCTCTCTCTCTCTCTCTCCATCTATATTCCTAAAGTTTTGAATCCAGCGAGTTTCAATGTACTTCGATTATCGCCCCCAGTTGTTCCCATACGGGTAATACAAATGGACATTTCGATGACTTCACAAATGTAACTGGGACATTTGGCTGAGAACATCCCATAAAGGGAAATTAGATTTTCCCTCCACGTTTATCCATGCGAGAAGTGGATATATACAAATGGCCATGAAGATCACGCATGCGCAAAAAACATTTCCGGGAAGGAGAATGTTTGTTTTTAACTGCACTTGCCCACTTCCGGCCGCATAGGGGAAGATAATCCCAGCTTTCTACCACACAATCTTGCAGAAATTTCTTGTTCCTATCTGAATCACTAATTCAGTTACTGCCATCGAAATCGCGTTATGGTTTTTTTGGAGAGCTTTCTCTTGCTGCGCCAATCCTTCTTTTTGATGTCCTCGTTCAGGGGGCATTATCATGCCATTTAAACATGAAATTGTGCGGGACGTGGTGTGCCAAATATCAACACACTTTCGGCAGCCGGCATCTCCAAATTGCGGCTTCAGCAAACGGCCGGAAACAGTTTCTTCTCTTTTGTGTCCCTTTTCTACCCCTCTCGATGTTCGCAATCGTCTTCTTTCCTTCTGCACCTGCCGGTCCCTGATCGAGCAGCTTCCTGAACGTCCGTCTCATTTTGTTGACCAAGTTTTGATATGCTTTTATGGAAACGTCTTGAGAGCTGTCACGTGACGTTGCTATAGGAAATTGTCCATAAATTCGAGGAAGTTGATTGGAACCTTTATGTCATGCACACACAAAAATGAGGATTTTCCAAGACATATAGAATTTTACGTGATTATGTTTAACTTTTCCTTTTGTATCCAGTATTCTCTCATATTTTTTTTTAATTTTTTATACAGCAAAGTCTAGTCTTCAGCTGAGTATTCTTGTTACCTGAGAATGATGAATGGGTATTAGACGCACTCCCGCTCTAACGAATGTCATAAAAACGCCAGTAATTAGAAGTGTCTGTTTCAAGATCTGAGTGTATCTGCTTGGAAGGTAAGGAACTAATAGTCTGTATACAAACGAGCCAGATCTGTAAAACGACTTTACACGCAAAATTCAAGTCCTAGAACAAAAACAACGTCCAGAAATGGAAGAAGAACCAGAAATTTGCTGCCACAGTTCACAGCCGCCAAGGAGAAGAAGAAGATGATGATTTTATAACTGACTTCTGAAACTGCTTGTGATATCTGAGTAAACCGAAACGTTACATGGTTTGTGGAAATTAAAAAAGAACTGTCGTTTAGCTCACTGTAATCTCAGCACACATAGCATTACTTAGGTGCTCAGTCTCCATCAGAAGACATAAAAAAGTTCGTTTCTTACCATTCAATTGAATTTTTGGTATCGTGCGCATCTACTTTGTTCTTGCTACCAGTGCCAGATCCCACCAGTTTGACCCCAGTTACGTCATCGGTTGGCGTGTTTGACGCAACAAACGATTATTTGTAGACAACATCGTGTCTGCCTTGCTCAACCTCTGTCACCCCCTAGATGTATTGCGGAATACACTTGATCAGCCTTTGTATTTCCTTCTTCATCCGCACAGTCTGCATTCGGGAAAGGGAGGGGGTGGGGGGGGGGGGGGGGGGGGGGCAGTTCTTACAGGATAAATCTGCTGGTTTCTTGTGTGCGTGTGCGAGTAAGTGTGTATGAGAATGTTTCACTCTCTCTTTCTGTGAGTGTGTGTGTGTGCGCGCGCGCGCCGTTCGCGTATATGTGTATATATGTGTGTGTGTGAGTAAGTGTGTATGAGAATGTGTCACTCTCTGTTTCTGTGAGTGAGTGTGTGTTTGTGTGTGTGAGTAAGTGTGTATGAGAATGTGTCACTCTCTGTTTCTGTGAGTGAGTGTGTGTTTGTGTGTGTGTGTGTGTGAGTAAGTGTGTATGAGAATGTGTCACTCTCTCTTTCTGTGAGGGTGTGTGTGTGTGTGAGTAAGTGTGTATGAGAATGTGTCACTCTCTCTTTCTGTGAGTGTGTGTGTGTGTGTGTGAGTAAGTGTGTATGAGAATATGTATGAGAATGTGTCACTCTCTCTTTCTGTGAGAGTGTGTGTGTGTGTGAGTAAGTGTGTATGAGAATGTGTATGAGAATGTGTCACTTTCTCTTTCTGTGAGTGTGTGTGTGTGAGTAAGTGTGTATGAGAATGTGTCACTCTCTCTTTCAGTGAATGTGTGTGTGTGTGTGAGTAAGTGTGTAAGAGAATGTGTATGAGAATGTGTCACTCTCTCTTTCTGTGAGTGTGTGTGTATGTGTGTCAATCAATCTTGCCAGAAATACGCGGACTAAACCTTCCTCAGTATTAAGAGAGAGAAAGAAAGCAAGAAAAGAGAGAGAGAGAGAGAGAGAGAGAGAGAGAGAGAGAGAGAGAGAGTAGATGACGATTACTACCTTACAGAACGGAATCTCAGAAGGCCAAATCAGAGCTGCCATGTGTGGTGTAGAACAGGATACACCTGACACCTTCATCAACTAAAGTCCCATTCCAGCTGTTCGGGTGCTAAGTGTTGCACTTTTACACATTCTACACATTCTACACTACGACATGTGAGATGGGTGGTCAGTTCCTCTTCTCGCCGCATTTCCTTCCTAGACACTACCCAGGAGATTATGAATATTATGGGATAGATACTGACGTAAGTCCTGGTTGACTTCAGAGCCACTCTGGTCGGGAATAAATCATACTGCCTCTTCGGCGAACTGAACCCCGACCACATTTGTGAAAGACAGCAGTACTAACCACTGTATTTATCAACTCAACTTTCATAAATGAGCTTTTGATCAATGGGCCCCAGGCGAGTACATACTCATTTCCTCGAACTTCTTAGGGGACTTTTGAGATAACTAGGGGGAGCTAATCAGCTTTGACTGGGCCCTAACTGTCCCTGCTCCCAGAACACAGCCATACCGTGATCATACATCTTGGCTGTACTCATTCCTTTAACGAGAGGCTGTTTGTCAGGGCCTGTAGAAGATATGTGGGCGCTGGCCACACACAACCGGCTATTCGTGTCTAGGGGAGGTTAGTGAGGGCACGGGAAATAGATGCGTGGACAGTCGGACAGATAAACTGGACGCTGAAGACTGTGGTTAGATGGACACACAAGCGAACTGACTGATAGACGGGTGGAAGGACGCAGGGACGTACTGGCATGACATGTAGGTGATGGGCGGAAGGAGGAAGGATAGACGACATAGACTGGCGAACGGGAAGAGTGTTGTGATATATGCACAACAGAAGCGGCAAGACAGGCAGAGGAGGGAAGGATAGACAAAAATACACAAGACACATCGACCGATTGCAGAATGAACAGAAGAATAGAAGAAACTAATAGGTGGTAGGAGAATGAACAGATTTACAGGATAAACAAGATAGATTGACGGACAGAGAATAAACAGATGTACAGAAAGACGGGCAAAATAAATAGGCGGACGAGCATATATATGTACGTCAGAACAGAAGAGAAGGACAGCTGAAAGGAGGATCGACAGATATACAGGACAAACAGAACTAACAGATGGACGAAATTACCACACACACACACACACACACACACACACACACACACACACACACGTTCGCTCACGCACACATACACAAACACAAAATACACAACAATGGTTGAGATAGACATACTAGAGAACTCACGAACGAACAAACTTTATTTTTATATGGATAACTAGCTGTACCCGGCCACGCGTTGCTGTGGCATAGTTTGGCTAAATGGAAATGAAAGAAAATAGAAAACGCACGTGTCTAATACAATCATTGTCTGCTCAGATATAGAGATAGTCTTTGATCCCCGCCCACCACCACAACTAAATCCACCTACTACTATCTCCCTCATCAAAGGTTTTTGGAAAAGAAAGACAATGGAAATGGCACGTGTCTAATACAGTTAATGTCGCAATCATTCTCTGCACAGATATAGCGATAGTCTGGTTTTCCAACTTTAGAACACGCACCTTATAATTGTGTCTTTATATTAGTGGTCGTTTAAATGGTGTTATTAGCACAGTAACAAAAATGGTTATTTGGTTATCACATGCTAAAGCTGTTTGTATTTTTATAGGGGACGGAAGTAAAGCTACAACTGTACTTGTGAATAACAAAGTAAGTCGTAAAAAATAGAAAAGCGGAGGTAGCGTTAGTAAAATATAAACAAATTAGGCAAGGAGAACTTGAATATCAAGTGTAAAGCTCTTTAATTTCTCTTAAATTTAAGTCATTACCCCCTCCCCTCTTCCACCGACTACTGCTCTCTCCCTCTTCGAAGGATTTGAAAATCACTAACTGGCGATATTTTGTTGTTGCTGTAACTGACATTGACATCCCTGTCCATCTGGACTAAAATAGGGAGCAGGAATTGTAAAAGGTAGTGAATAGGGCTAGTGTAATATTTACCACATCATCCTTCAAGTACCAGTACAACTACTAAAATAATGTCACTGCTATCTGTGTTACCATCGGAGTAGACAGAGAGTCGTGAGCCAGAAGATTTGGTTCCGCATGGCTAGTGCTGTCGCCACAGACTGGTCAGGTTAGGATGTATAATTTCCCTTGCCGACAGAAGAACGCCATAACCTTACCGGCGGTCTTCACATGAGAGCACTATGGTGTAACAGCCCTGGTGTAACAACTATTAGTGCTGCTGCTACTTTAAGTGGGTAAAGCAGTTACTGTGACTTAAAGCTCTCTCAGTTAATAGTTTGCCCCCCCCCCCCTCCCCCCAAATTCACTGACAACTCTTTACCTCATTGAAGTAGTTGGGAGAAAAAAAAAAACTTGAAAAGCAAACGAACACAGGGAAAAAAACACCATAATTAGGAAATGAACGCCATTGTATACAGCACAGCTTAAAATTCCAACACAGATGAAATAACTAAATCTAAATGAAAATAAATGAAAATCTATAAAATTTCAGCGTAACCATGCAATCGGAAAGTTTAACAATGCAATCATAAGTATGCGAAATGGTCACATTTAATTATCAAATGGTTTACCCATTTACTTTTTTTTTTTTTTTTTTTAAATATTAAGGCAACATGGCTAGTGCTGTCACCACGGCAGAGCAGATGAGGATTTTATTTTAGTCCAAGGCAAAAAAAAAATTTAACGACTGCGGATTCGAACCCAGGTCTACCGCACATGAACCCAGTGTTCTAACCATTCGACCAAGCAGCCACTTAATCGGAACAACGAAAAGAGAACTCAACTATTAGACATGTGAGTCCATACTAGTGTGTCGCGATTAAAACACAATTCAAAACCGCAGGAAATTGTTTTCTCGTAGACAGATACTCCAGATATATTAATGAAATAGAAATCGCACGTGTCTAACACGGTTAATAAAGTTAATGTCGCAGTCACTGTCTGCGCCGACGTCGAGATAGTCCTTGACCCCCACCCACCCCCCCCCCCCCCCCCCCCCCCCCCCCCCACCATCGAAGGTTGTTTGAAAAAAAAACAGAAAATAGAAATCGTGTTTAATATGGTTATTGTGGCAAATATAGAGATAGTCTTGTTTGCTGTACCACGACCTACTCTATGTATTAGTATTAGAGAAGGCGTTGGCTGCACGTAACTCACCGGCGAATGGTAAATACGGCGCATGCGCAATTACTAACGTGGCTATAATTAGAAATCACTAAAGTTATAAATATTAGTTGCGTATATTTTGGCATAAATTGTGGTCACCTATCTCTAACAGTGACAGGTTGAATTTCAAACCACGACAGTTCAAAATCCGGTATCACAACAAACATATCCTGAAAATTTCAGCTAAATCGGTTCAGTAGTTTCCGAGTCTATAGGGGTGAAACAAACACACAAACATTGATTTTTATATATATAGATGACAGAAAAGGAAATCCCTGTGGCGGAGCGGCTAGACGCTCGCCGCGGATTGTAAGGTCGTGGGTTCGCTCGCTGGAGGAGCCGAACTTTTTTTCAAAAATGACCTTGGCTCCCAGGTCGACGCAGCCTTGAGTGGGTATCGGGTGCAGTCCCGGGAGGTAGAGGCGGCCGGCGTGATGCTGACCACAGCATCACCCTTCTTGTGCCTATTAGTCTATAAAATATAGGTTTATCCCTGTGTGCCCTATACGCCTAAAAGTGTGAAAAGGGTCCTATACTTTTACCTTACTAATGAGAGAAAATACAAGCTGAACGATGTAAATAAATACATGTAAGTTGTATTGGTCTTGTTCCAAAACTTTAGTTCTGGGTTCACACCAGGCTTTAAAATCTAGCTTATTTGCATGCAGACTGTTGGTTCCTTGCCTCTCGGGCAGATAAACTTCGACTTCTAAGGAAACGCCCGATTAGTCGACTTTTTAGACATGCTTCTTACGAAAGCGGTGAATCTATTGTTTTTCCTCCCACAATGGGACCTGGGATCCACACATGGACCCCGAAACCCACACAGGGAACCCGTAACCCACACAGGAACCCCGAAACCCAAACTGGGACCAAGGAACCACACTGGGACACAGGAACCACAATAGGACCAAGGAACCACAATAGGACCAAGGAACCACACTGGGACCAAGGAACCACACTGGGACCAAGGAACCACACTGGGACCAAGGAACCACACTGGGACCAAGGAACCACACTGGGACCAAGGAACCACAATAGGACCAAGGAACCACACTGGGACCAAGGAACCACAATAGGACGCAAGGACCAAGGAACCACACTGGGAACAAAGGGGACCAAGGAACCACACTGGACAAGGAACCACACTGGGACCAAGGAACCACACTGGGACCAAGGAACCACACTGGGACCAAGGAACCACACTGGGACCAAGGAACCACAATAGGACCAAGGAACCACACTGGGACCAAGGAACCACAATGAAAGTTTCTGTAATTTTATCCACAGGGGAAAGGGGAAGGGGGAGATAAATATCTGGATACAACCCCCTGTGATATAAACCGGTTTTCCCTTTTTAAACCCCGCGACTGGGCTCCTTTCCTGGCAATTTCTTAAAAAAACCCCCCTCAAGTGGGTTTAAATATTTTTTAGCCGAAGAAAATAAAATTTCCAAAGACACTTGAACCCA
>CAJHNH020005523.1:255522-273022 GCA_905116865.2 Candidula unifasciata
TCTGTTGTTGTTTATAACATGTTCTGTTGTTGTTTATAACATGTTATGTTGCTGTTTATAACATGTTCTGTTGCTATTTATAGCATGTTCTGTTGCTGTTTATAACATGTTATGTTGTTGTTTATATCATCTTCTGTTGTTGTTTATAACATCTTCTGTTGCTGTTTATAACATGTTCTGTTGTTGTTTATAACATGTTCTGTTGTTGTTTATAACATCTTCTGTTGTTGTTTATAACATCTTGTGTTGCTGATTGAAACGTTTTGTGTTGCTGATTGAAACGTTTTGTGTTATGTGTGTCCCCCGATGGAGACGGTCAGCCATGTCTCGGCAAGCAGCCCCATCCTGTTGCCAACTCGAATGATTAATTTCTCGCCATGCGGTGTATTTTAGCTGTCTCCGGTGTATTTAGTTGTCTTCAGTGTATTTAGCTGTCTCTGGTGTATTTAGCTGTCTCCAGTGTCTTTAGCTGTCTCCAGTGTATTTAGTTGTCTCCAGTGTATTTAGTTGTCTCCAGTGTATTTAGTTGTCTCCAGTGTATTTAGCTGTCTCCAGTGTATTTAGCTGTCTCCAGTGTATTTAGCTGTCTCCGGTGTATTTAGCTGTCTCCAGTGTATTCAGCTGTCTCCAGTGTATTTAGCTGTCTCCAGTGTATTTAGCTGTCTCCAGTGTATTCAGCTGTCTCCAGTGTATTTAGCTGTCCTAGTTTAGTTAGCTGTCTCCAGTGACTGTCTTCCTGTGAACATTACAAAGGAGACAGGAACATCTCTTTTATGTGTCAATGGCGCATGCGAGCATTGTTCGTTGGTAACTCTCTTTTTTTGCAGACGACAGTGCTCCATGAGAATAACGAACCTCTCCAGACCTTCAAAGCCTGGGCAACATTCTGGACACCACGGGTTGTCCGTGCTACATGATCTTTTATTCCAAAAACGATAACACCAATTCTTCTTGAAGAAAGCGGCAGAAGCTAGTGGATTAGGTTAGGCGTACTCTGTACATCTGTCAGACCTTGCCTCCTAGAACAAGCGGAAACACCAGAAGTGGGTAAAAGAGAAAGGAGATTAAAAGAAAGCATAAGCCTTTTTGAAAAGTTAAAAGATTCTAGAAAAATTGATTTTAGCACAACTGAACTCACTTCCGGAAGCCGAAAATCGGATCTTCCCTGGGAAGAAAAATGTCGATAAAGTCAACGGATATAGTAAAAAGCGCATGGGCAGTCTCAACCGATAAAACTCGAATTGGGAAAATGCAAACGAACTTGAATATCTCGGATCACTCGTCAACGGTTCGGGTGAAAGTGCAGTACAAGCAGACATGTTTAATTTCTTACAAGCAGGCTCTGACGATTACGACTGTTGTTGTTGTTGTTGTTGTTATCGATCCAGCGGCGCATGAGCTTTCGCCCTTTGGCCCAATGCCATGTAGTGGAATTTGCATGTTTTCACAAGCTGTTCTTTTCCTCCGTACAAGGTGTTCCACTTGTCTGGTCTCGGAGGGAGTAGCGTTCTTCTTGTCTCACTGAGTTTTGGGCACTCAAAGAGATTGTGTTCAACAGTTTCGTAGGGGTAGTTACATAGCTGGCACTCTGGGGAGTGTTGTGGCTGTATTCTGTTTAGGTGTCCATTGAGTGGAGTATGTTGCGTTCTAAGTCTGAAGATGGTGGCCTGGTCCCTTCTTGTTAGATGGTTAATGCTGTCATTAGGATCAGGGCCAGACATATGTCTATAAACCTCTCTTCCAGTGTCTCCCATGGCCCATCTGTTTAACCAAGTCTCTTTGTTTATAGCTCTTATCAGTGTTTTTGCTGTCTGGAGGGTTGTCGCTGTAGGTGGTTGTTCTTGTGTTGCTCCTTTCTTTGCCAATCTGTCAGCTCTGTCATTACCTGGTGTGCCAGAGTGACCTGGAATCCACTGCATCACTATTCTGATGTTGTATGAGGTAATAAGCTGATCGGCATCCAGGATTATCTTGGCTATGTCAGTTCTGCAGCGTTCATTGCCCTCCAGAGCTTGAAGGGCAGACATTGAATCTGTGAAGATGACAATATTTTGGACCTTTGAGGGGTAAACATCCATTACAGTCTTTAGGTGGTATACTGCTGTTTCCAGTGCAATTATTTCAGCTTCATAGTTTGAACAGAATTCCCCGCATGCATCAAAAATCTCTTCAACAGATCCATCGGGATAACCTATGTAGATTCCGTAACCTGCTTTAATGGTAGCTTTAAATGCTGATCCATCAGTATAGACATGTATCCATTCTTGGGGGTAAGAATCAACGGTCTTTAGTGATGAGTTTTACGACTGTTGAGTCCGTTTGATTGTTTGTTTGTTTTAGTATCCAGAAGCCATAAGTTGTTAACCCTTAGGCTCGGTATTATGGATATCGCAACTTTTCGGCCTTGATTCCATTGTAAATACCGTAAATTTGGGAGAAATGTGGCTTTTCTGTATATCCCTGGGAGTGAACGCGGACCACAAGAAGTTCGTCACCCGGTCACCGCGCAATCCGGTTTAGCCAACTACGATAGAGAGCCGGGCAGTTCCTTTGATAACTGATATTTCAGTTAAGTCAGTATTACTTGTGTTGTCATTCAAACATTTGTTAGTGCGGCTAAAACCCAGCCCCGTTCCCCTAAACCCCCACCATATCTAGAAGTTCTCTGTCAAATATTTGTTTATACTGTTTGTGTTATTTCAGAAATATTTTTATTTCTAAATGCTATTCTGAGTTCAGTTTTACTCTCTGTAGTTCATCGTCTCTCTTCCACTTTCTTTATCTCTTTCCCTTTCTTTCACCATCTGTCTTATTTTGTTCCTCTCTTTCTCCTGTTTTTTTTTTTTTTTATTGGTTCTATGTCTCTCTTTCTTGCTGTTAGTAATTGTAATCTTTCTCTCAATACCTCTCTTTCTCTCTCCCTTTCTCTCTCCCCCCCCCCTCTCTCTCTCTCTCTCTCTCTCTCTCTCTCTCTCTCTCTCTCTCGATTTATATCTATTTTTCTCTAAATCTTTCTTCCCTCCTCTACTTTTCTCTCTATTCTCTCTCTCTCTCTCTCTCTCTCTTTCGTCTCTCTCTCTCTCTCTCTCTCTCTCTCTATTACTATTTCTCTCTCTGTATATAACTATTCCTCTCTACCTCCCCCTCTCCCTTCCCCTCCCCACTCTCTCTTTCCCTCTCGCGTTCCTCCACCCCCTCCCTCTTTCTTTCCCTCGCATTCTCTATATTCAAATCCTGGTGTTATTTCCCGTGTCCAGTTTTCCAAACCTTGTCTAACTCTCCTGGTGGAAACATCTCCTAGTGGAAACATCTCCTGGTGGAAACATCTCCTGCTGAGCGGCGCTGGTGATTAAAACAAATCAGCTTAATGGACACGACAATTGCCGACAAAAATGGCGGAACCGTGTGTGATTGATCCTGAATGTCTGCAACTCACCAGTGCGGTAATCAGCGGGCTTTGATTGTGGGGATGCATCTGTAAATAACGCAGAAGAGGATGATAATGAGGAGGATGAACAGAGGGCGGCGGGCGGAGGTGTACAGGACGAGGATTAATCGGGTTTGTGATAACTGAATGATAACCTTGTTATCTGTATTGTCGTACGTTTTCTGGGTGCGCTTGTGGGTACTCATTGGCGCTCGTAGTTAAAAGTTTCAGCTTCTTCCGTCTTTCTTCCCCTCTAACCCCTTCCTTTTCCCTCTCTTCTGTCTTCCTTCTTTCCTCTTCATTTTTCCTTTTCCCTTCTTCTCTCTTCTTTCTTCCCGTGTCCCCTTTCTTTCATCCCCTTGCCTCTAACCCCTTTCTTCTTCTCCTCCTTCTTCTTCTTCTTCTCCTCCTCCTTCTTCTTCTTCTTCTTCTTCTTCTTCTTCTTCTTCTTTTTTTTTTTCTTTTTCTTTTTCTTTTTCTTTTTCTTTTCTTCTTCTTCTTCTTCTTCTTCTTCTTCTTCTTCTTCTTCTTCTTCTTCTTCTTCTTCTTTTTCTTTTTTCTTTCTTCTTCTTCTTTTTTCTTCTCATTCCTCATGTTCCTCTCTTTCTTTCTCCATTGTTATCCAAATCACTTTCTTGTTTTACTTTTCATTCTTTTCTTTTTTTATCTTTTCCTTGTTCGCTTACATGTATGTGTCTTTCATCGGATATCTGCTTGCTGCTCATCCTCTCTCTCTCTCTTTCTCTTTCTCTCTCTCTCTCTCTCTCTCTCTCCCTCTCTGTCTTTCTGTCTTTTTGTCTTTCTCTCTCTTTCTCTCTCTCTGTCTTTCTGTCTTTCTGTCTCTTTCTCTCTCTCTCTCTCTCTCTCTCTCTCTCTCTCTCTCTCTCTCTCTCTCTCTCTCTCTCTCTCTCTCTCTTGTCTCGGTGTATTTTTGTATCACATCCATTATTTATATTTTAACTGATTTCAATTACATACCCCCCATCCCAAACACACATACGCACACACTCACAAGCAAACATTATAAACATACCAGACTCACACTCACACGCACACACACACACACACACGCACACACACGCTCACACCCGCGCGCACACACACGCTCACAAGCGCGCACACACACGCTCACACACGCGCACACACAGCCGAACGAACCCACAAGCCATCAAACCCATTAGAACGTTCACGTAACATTGCACAGCAAAGCCTGGATATCCGAGCATGTCCGAGCCACTTGGCGTTTACGAAACATTCCAGAGAATGGTTTAATTGGTAGTCATCTAATTAATAATCGGTGGCTATGCACTTTACGCAACTGCCGCCATCACTTTGCGACAGCAAATGGAAAACCCGGTTTTTCTCTGTGTGATAATTTCAGGCAGCCAACTTAAAAGCGTGTTCGCCGATCAATTATTCGGCCTTTCATCGTCTACACAAATCCGAAACACTATGTCTGATAATTAAAGAGGGGTTTACACAAAAGCATTGTCAAGACAAGAACACAGAGCTGATCTGACACTTGTGATATTGTGGAAAGTTAGATAATTACAAAGTGACCTTCGGTCGAATGTGCGTTGATAGTGATGTTAATTCCTGTTTTGTGAACACCTGTCTCTAAATATGATGATGATAATAATAAGAATAAGAATATTAATAAAAATAATAATAATAATAATAATAATAAAAAGAAGAAGAAGAAGAAGAAGAAGAAGAAGAAGAAGAAGAAGAAGAAGAAGAAGAAGAAGAAGAAGAAGAAGAAGAAGAAGAAGAAGAAGAAGAAAAAGAAGAAGAAGAAGAAGAAGAAAAAAAAAGAAGAAGAAGAAAGGAAAGAAGAAGAAGAAAGGAAAGAAGAAGAAGAAAAAGAAGAAGAAGAGAAGAAGAAGGAGAAGGAAAGAAGAAGAAGAAAGAAGAGAAAGAAGAAGAAGAAGAAGAAGAAGAAGAAGAAGAAGACCTAATGTATTTACAATCTACCTGACACCCTGCTGCTACGTGCTCCAAATTTCACGCACAGAAAAAACACGAAACATTTTCACATTTTTTCTGTAGGTAATTTCATAGACCCCCATCTCCCATGTGAAAACTAAAAAGAAAAGTCATCAAACGCTATAAGAAAAGGCAATTTCAACATTATATCAGAAATAAAAATTCAGGGCCTTTAATCTAGAACAATAAAATAGAGTTGTTTCTCTTGTTAACAGCGTTCGGAAATTACTTCTTCAATGTGTTCACATATTTTTTTTTCCTCGCAAAAACTTAATTATTATTTTTTATTTATTTTTTCAACATCAAGAGCAAGGAAATTGTTAGAAGAAATTCTAAAATAAGGGAAATAGTTTAAAAACGTGGAGTAGTTTTTAATAATCTAAAACAATCCATAATCGAAAAGTGTATTTTTGCCGTAAATAGCGTTTCTGTAGCAATAACAGAGAATTTGCGCGTTGCTTCAAACGATAATAAAAAGGCAATAAATGCTACAGAAATACAAAGTGTCAGATGTTATAGTTGTATAGTTGGGGCTCCAATTTATTCCTTCGCTGACTAATCTGCAGAGGCAGGGGGACAGGGGAGCCGTTAGTGTTTGTCTTGGCTGTCTGTGGAAGCTCTTGAGTTCGAATCTGCATCCAGACATAATGTTTACAACTGGCCTAGGGCTCCCATGTCGATCCATTCTGTAAAGATTACTATGAAATTTCTTAGGAAGTAAAAGGAGCGAGGGTGATGTTGACAAGACTGAGAAATGTCCCGTTGATAAGACTAAGACATGTCCCATTGACAAGAGTGAGAAATGTCCCATAGACAAGACTGAAACATGTCCAACCAATAAGACTAAGAAATGTCCTATTGACAAAGTTGAGAAATGTCCCATAGACAAGACTGATTCATGTCCCATTGACAAGACTAAGAGATGTCTCATTGACAAGACTAAGAAATGTCCCATTGATAAGACTCAAAAATGGCCCATTGACAAGACTAAGAAATGTCCCATTGATAAGACTCAAAAATGTCCCATTGACAAGACTCAGAAATGTCCTATTGACAAGACTCAGAAATGTCTCATTGACAAGACTCAGAAATGTCTCATTGGCAAGACTCAGAAATGTCAAATTGACAAGACTCAGAAACGTCCCATTGATAAGACTCAGAAACGTCCCATTGATAAGACTCAGAAACCTCCCATTGATAAGACTCAGAAATGCCCCAATGCAATAGTGTGCATATTTGGCCCCATTCTATCACAGCGTAACTACAACAGAACCTAGAGTACTCCACAAGAAGGCAGACAGTTTTATCTAAAAACTCTAGTTACGGCCCCTGGAATTCACTGGTAATTTCTATTCTTCGGTCCCACGTATCTCTTCAGTCAACTGACTAGACATTGACGTGGCCGCTTCAAGATGCTAAGCTAAGTGATTTTGTGTATTTGTGTGATATTTTATAATTCATGTGTGTGCCGATTAAGACTCATTAAACTCAACGTTCACATTTGGTTTATGTTTGTTATTTTGTAAAGCTTGCTTATATACTTTTTGTTCGGTTCTGTATCTTTTCTTGTTTCATTTTAGACGCGCACCAATACTTTTAAATATCCCCAAGTGTCCATACGTTCACATAACCACACACACCAACACTCCCACACACATACACACACACACACACACACACATACACACAAGCCAACACTACCACATATCTATACACATACACCCACACACCAACATACATCTGTATATAAGCCAACACGCGCACATATCTATATACACACATATTCACAGATGCACTCATGCGTCCAAATATCTACATGCCCACGTATCCATTCACACGCCCAAGGCCCACATATGCACACACACACATATATCCACAAACGAGCACACGCTCACGTATCAACAAACAAGCACACGCTCACATATCAAAAAATAAGCACACGCTCACACATTCACAAACAAGCACAAGCTCACATATCCACAGACGCCTACCTACCCATAGAGGCATGCTCCCATATCCACAAACACACGATTGCATATTCACACTGACAGGGCCACATATCATCACACAACCAGTCTCATTTCCACACACACACATCCAAAGGGCCACGCATCACCATACACCCAATCTCATATCCATACACACCCACACGACCACATATCCACACACCCACAAGGCCATATATCCAAACACGCTCAGTCGTAATTCCCCGGCCGTTAAACTTGACCAATAAACGTTTAAGTGTTCAAATATGTCGACGCTGCGAAGTCCGGTCAGAATCCCCGTAAGCTGTAAATTAACTCTCTCTCTCTCTCTCTCTCTCTGTCGGCAGCATCACAGTGGAGAGTTAATGGAGGCATGTGCCCCTAGCAAATGTTGGCCACGGTGGGGGCAAAGAGGGTGGGGGGGGGCGATGTTGTCTAGTGGATTTCATTCCCTCGCTTAATGCTTGGCCAGACCAGGCATCGTTGCTGTGGTAACCTGGGCAACCACGTGATATCGTTTAAGGACTATGGTTTGATTTTGCCGATGCAGGGATTCTCAAACACGATATTTTAATACACTGACTGGCACTTATAGATGCAGAAAGAAACAGTAGACACAAAATGGTTCATAACGATTTATTTCTTGCGAGTTAACTCTTTCATGCCAGCAGATATTTGCAGCTCTAACACTTTGTCCTTTTCGTCAGGTCACAATGTAAACCAAGCATTTACTAGCTTTGTATCGCTCTACTCCCCGTGTGCATTTTGAGGCCCAGTTTGAAGAGAGGGGGGGGGGGGGGTTGGAATTAATTCACTGCCGGTTAACAGGTATATCCTAAAAGGCGAATAATTATAGGCACTTTCTTCGAAGTAAGAGTGCGTGTGTCTTAGAAGCAAGGAACAATTAATCTTCATATAAATAAGCCAGATCTGTAAAACAGATGTGCACGCAAAACTCCAGTTCTGGATTACGAAGAAAGTCCACACGTGGACGAACAACCGTACTTTGCACAGGCGTTTACAGACGATGAATACTTAAAAAAGCAGAATAAATCTGGCTCTGTTGCGTGCTGATTTGGGAGAGTGTAATATTGTGTGAAGGGACAGAGTGGTATGATAGTTCTTTCCGGGATTTCAAGGGGAACAGAGTCAACATTGGCCCGAGTAGTGAGGGTGAGAGAATGTTGACCAGTGAGAAGTGTAGTGTTACGCGTGGGTTTACGGTGGGGGCTGACAATGATGGCTATCGAGACGCATCGAGAAAATAGGAATTACGTGACAGTGTGATTCTCATGTAACATCAGCCACCCACATAAGCGGGATCCTCGAGATCGCCTAGATGAGCCTGAGTCCCGAGAATGCCCACATGACCATGATTCCCGAGAACGCCCGCACGAGAGTGCCTCTCGTGTAACATCAGCCGTCCACATGGGTTTGGCAGGGATATATTGGGACTGCGTAGACAGTCCGAGTCAGGGAGCAGTAGCCAGAGAGCTAAAGCATTAGGGAGTGCGGGTCTAGTACACACGCAGCACAAGAGTGCTGCGAGTCAGTCAGAGTCCAAGAGAGAGAGAGAGAGAGACTAAGTCAGGGTCAGTCAGTTTCTCTCGAGTGAGACAGCAAGGTCTGAGTAAGGGTTGTGGTTACGGTACGGGTCGAAGGTATAGTCCCGCTGGCGAAGTATGGTCCAGGGGACTGGATGCTCCAACAGTGACTCTTCTGGGTGACGGCGCAAGGAAACATAGGATCACCATTGAAAAATAACAGTAGGGATGCCGACGAGAGCGGTGTTCTAGAGGGGACATGTTAGAAGTCCTGTAACAGAGTCCTTCGACAGGCTGATGTGCTGTGGGTACATGCTGGAGAACGAGCAAGTGAAGTCCGTTTCCAGTCAGCCGTGGTTGTCTGCTGAAGTCATATCAAGGTCCAGTGGATAGGCGAATTCGTCCTGTTCGGCTGTACAGAGATCCCAGAGTTGTGGGGCGGTGTAGACCTTCGGAGCTGTAGTGGTCTGGGAGAGGTCGCTACAAGTTGAGAGGGAGCAAGTGGGGACTACATGGACTATGTTCGAGTGCCAATTAGATTCAATTTCTACGTCTCTGCAGTTTTGTTGATGTGAGGGCTTGTAACTAGTCTCTTGTATTCTGTCGAATAAATCCAGTATATGACAGAACTACTGTCGTCAAGTCTTGCTTCGAGAGTGTGGGAGCGAAAGTTTTTGTTTTTTTTTCTAATAGAAACTTTGAAGTGTGCTGATTAGTGTGTAACTCAGATAGCACACAACACGCTCTCTACTATAGAATCTTAAGTTCAGTAGTTTTCCATTGCTTTCTAAACTGTACAGAGTTCATAACGATAAAATCCGAACAAAAAGGTTTCCTACCAAATCAGCTGCACTTCACATCGGAGCCTAGTATGCTACATGCTAAAGAAGAAGGCAACATTTACGTTGGGCATACAAATGCACGAAACAGGGAAATGG
The DNA here is from genome assembly GCA_905116865.2 of Candidula unifasciata. Taxonomy (NCBI): domain Eukaryota; kingdom Metazoa; phylum Mollusca; class Gastropoda; order Stylommatophora; family Geomitridae; genus Candidula; species Candidula unifasciata. The sequence continues at coordinate 265,403 of CAJHNH020005523.1, forward strand.
GTTAAGGACTAACAGACGTTCTTGTAGGTCATGCTTGGAGCGACATTCTGTGAAGCAACTGCTACATGATGGTGATTGGACACAGAAGTGCTGATGTTCCGGGAACAAGATTCAGTTAATCAAGACCCCCCCCCCCCTCCCTTCCCACCCCATTCACAAGGAACATCCTAACTAGAAGTGAGGTCGAACCCCACGAAAACCGTTCACTAAACGGTTTGAACCCTGTGATCCAAAAAAGTCACTATTTTGATGATAATCCCGCCCCCCCCTCCCCCCCCCCCCCCCCCCAGTACAAATCTCTAATTCCGTTTAACAGTAAGGTTATTGTGATAGGCTGGAAACGATAAAGACTACTGTTCAGTAGCTTAACGATTTTGATTTAATCTGGTTTAAAAATGACCAAGAGGCCTCAGGAACAGCTATTAGCTTTAGACGGTAACCCGGAAAAATCTGGCCACTGGGTATAAATAGGCCAACTGACTTAGTATTTTCCTTCTATTTTGGCGGTCGCTTTGTGGTCAGCACGGTATGGTCAAGACGCCCTGTTTGCCATTGTTGACTGCACTTAGTCTCAACGCACAGGTGTGTCAGATCGGACCGGCTGAACGACGCTAGACTGGCTCGTGTTCGCCATAATGGTACGTTTCTTTTGGTTATATGGTGTTAGAATTGATTTCCATTGTGTATTATCGCTAAGAGATAGTTTGATGGCAGGTCACTTTAGCTGATTTGTTGGTCTGCTGGTAGTTGTCAGTATTTTGTTATTCATTGGTTTACTAGTTGCTTGATAGTTTTCTGCTGCTCTGCTCGTATACCTTCAGTTAGTAGTTCTTTAGTATACTTAGTGTTCGGAGTGTGTCGTCAAGTATTATTGCTATATATCATCAAGTAAAGGAAGTTTCTGAATTTGTCGACTTACATTCTCGTTATTTTAGTTAGTGTACCTAGGTTTTACTGTTACACTATATTAGACCACACACGGAAGATTTCATGTCAGGGTGAGCTATTTTTTATCTTTCCCCGCCTAAACGAACTTTTTCTCTCTTTTTTTTTTTTTTTTACTGAGGTAGCTTAAGGTTGGGGTTTGGCTCCCACTCGCCACGTCATATTGTTAGATCTCTTGTAGGTTCTGAGTCGAGGAGATTTCAAGGAGTAGATTTCCAAATTATCATTTATATCTTCTCTTTCCCCCATTACAAGATAACACCCTCTGCTTTGTTTCTAGTAAATTATATTGAGGCCCCGACGGTAACGAAATAACCAGGAGTCCCAACTGGAAGGGTTATCTTTATCTTTGGTACTGGTGTGCAGAATAAAGGAAAGTTCTAATGTGCTCTGATAAACGGCTTCGGCTGTCGTTTCTTGGATTGCAGTGCTCAGGACGAGCACCTTTGGGACGAGAATCTGGAATGTTCACATACCGGTAAGCGCTGTTCAACATTTTGGTTGTATATGATCTTTAATCTCCGACGGTTAAAGTCCCGACCAAGCAGGAGAATAGGCCCGGTATTTATTTAAAATGAAACTAAACCAGGACAGGACTGGAGGTGGGGATAGCAGGAGCGTCACAACTGTTTTTTGACAGTCCCTGTCATGTCAGCCGCCATGTTTGTCCCCAACCTTCTGTTTCGTGTGCTGTCAATCATTTCTGATATCTCTATGCCACCATGTCAAAGTTTGTATCATCTTCCAAGGACAAATGTGTGCTCTTTAGAAACTAGTTTCATTTACCCCTGGCTTTCTCTGATCTTTCTTCCCCGCCATTTTCCTATTCATCGTCGCACTTGAATTTTTCCTTTTTGACGATATGGATATCATAGATTATCTCCAAAGTTTCCATTCTGGCGTTGTGGATAACATAGATTTTTCCAATGTTTCCCTTCTGGCGATGTGGATAATATAGATTATTTCCAATGTTTCTCTTCGGGTGTGGATAACATAGATTATCTCCAATGTTTCCTTTCTGGCGTTGTGGATATCATAGATTTTTCCAATGTTTCCCTTCTGGCGATGTGGTTGACATAGATTATATCTTATGTTTCCCTTCTGACGACCTGGATAACATAGATTATCTCCAATGTTTCCCTTCTCACGATGTGGATAACATAGATTATCTCCAATGTTTCCCTTCTGACGATGTAGATAACATAGATTATCTCCAATGTTTCTCTTCTCACGTTGTGGATAACATGAGTAATCTCCCTCTGAAGCGACTTTGTAAGCTTATATTTTCCCAGACTTCCTGATATTTTTTACCTACCCTCGGGTGTTCTGGTCAATCTTCTAAAAAACACATATCTGTTTGTGGGTATATGCTGCTAACTGCCAATATCTACAACAGTTAACGTGAGACGGGGGATATCGTCAACGTCTCGCCGGTCACCTTTATTTCCCAGACAATTTTTGGGTTCACACTTTGAACTCCATCCAGACATGGCTCCGGGTCAGTACAAATAACATTTCGCCATGTTGGGATTGGAACACAGAAGCACCGGGTGGCAGGAAAGTACTCTGCGTGATCACAACTTTTCAGATTTCCACCACAACAGTACTGAATTGTGAGGGTCTACAGCACGGGTGGGCGAAGTTTGGCCCGCGGACCATGACTGGCCCACAAAGCACTTTTTTTGTTTTCTGACACGGGAAGATTGTGTGAAATTACTTTATAGTCTGACCTCCGAACTCACAAAATGCCAGAACAAAAACATACGCTCGTATGCAGAAAAAAAAAATCAGAATATCTACATCCAAAAAAAGTAATGACCCGAACACTGATAACCAGAAACTAATGTCGCCAAATATATAGAAGGGCTTCAGCGGGTGAGTATGTCTGGCCAGAGTCGTAGCCGGGGATTATAATCTGAGATTACCTCACAAACATATCGTGTTGTGAGGAAATCTGGCTGTTAGGTTTGATGATTTCCACACTGCCCGCTATCACACAAGGTTGTCCACCCCTGGTCTAGAGCCTAGCCCGTTTACTGCCAAAACAACACTGGAGCTTCGCACCCTAGGTGTTGCAGTACGCTCACCAGTACGGCGGAGTCCATCACACATGAGTACCAGGTCATATCGCATGAGTACCAGGTCATATCACATGAGTACCAAGTCATATCACATGAGTACCAAGTCATATCACATGAGTACCAGGTCATATCACATGAGTACCAGGTCATATCACATGAGTACCAGGTCATATCACATAAGTACCAGGTCATATCACATGAGTACCAGGTCATATCACATAAGTACCAGGTCATATCACATGAGTACCAGGTCATATCACATGAGTACCAGGTCATATCACATGAGTACCAGGTCATATCACATGAGTACCAGGTCATATCACATGAGTACCAGGTCATATCACATGAGTACCAGGTCATATCACATGAGTACCAGGTCATATCACATGAGTACCAGGTCATATCACATGAGTACCAGGTCATATAACATGAGTACCAGGTCATATCACATGAGTACCAGGTCATATCACATGAGTACCAGGTCATATCACATGAGTACCAGGTCATATCACATGAGTACCAGGTCATATCACATGTGTACCAGGTCATATCACATGAGTACCAGGTCATAGTCTAGGATCTCCTCTTCGTCGTCTTTCGTCATCAAAGGGACAGTGGGAACTTTGTATTGTAGTCTACAGCTCATCTGCCATTCTCTGTCTTTCGGCCCATCACATCCTATTTAAGCAAACCCCTAATTAGGCGCCTTTTACGACATGCATGTTAGGGGGCGGTGCATCTATTCTTTGCACACATAACATTAATAGAATATTTATGGAAAGTGACAACGCTCACTATTATACTAATTACCTCAGTCTATACAAGTAAGGAACAAACGCCGTAGACACTAAATCGCGAGATCTTATCTGTGTTCTCATCTCGGGCAAAGATCACACAAACACAGACAGACAAAAACTTGTGAAATGGGAGGATAAAACTTGTTTTCTTTTATCTATAACCATCTTCCTCTGTGATTATGCTGGGATCTTGTTTTCGTAAAAATTTGTTGTGCAATGTTTTCTTGCCCTCCGGCTATAAATTCGCTTCCGTGCAACACTTCCCGCAGATGGCACTAAATGATGAGGCTGGGGTGTGAGTCCAAGGAAGAGTCCAAGGAAAACTGGGGGATTTTTCTGGGGCAGAGTCGACGATAGCTTTCTATAGATCTGTTTATGCACGGACAACTAGACATTTTAAATGACTGATGAACTAAAAATTGTTTGTGGCTGCAGACTGGCGGGGCATACAAGTGGAAGACAGATACATACGCTTAAAGACTGCAAGCAATCAGACAAACAAATAGAAAAGCACGATACACAAATAAACAGACAGACAGACAGATTGACATTTAGACTGGTGAAATTATATTCAGACACAAAGAAAGACAACGAGGCAGAATTTAAAACAAAACGATTTGTGTGTGTGTGTGTGTGTGTGTGTGTGTGTGTGTGTGTGTGTGTGTGAGTGTGTGTGTGTGAGTGTGTGTGTGAGTGTGTGTGAGTGTGTGTGTGTGTGAGTGTGTGTGTGTGTGAGTGTGTGTGTGTGTGTGTGTGTGTGTGTGTGTGTGTGTGTGTGTGTGAGTGTGTAAGTGTGTGTGTGTGAGTGTGAGTGTGTGTGTGTGTGTGAGAGTGTGAGTGTGTGTGTGTCTGTGTGTGTGTGTGTGGAGAATTGTGATTATTGTTTATTAACTTTACAAGACGTTACAGAACCAACCCCAGCATTTGTTGTTGTTGTTGTTGTTGTTGGTGTTGTTGTTGTTGTTGTTGTTGGTGTTGTTGTTGTTGTGTTGTTGGTGTTGTTGTTGTTGGTGTTGTTGTTGTTGTTGTTGTTGTTGTTGTTGTTGTTGTTGTTGTTGTTGTTGTTGTTGTTGTTGTTGTTGTTGTTGTTGCTGTTGTTGTTGTTGTTGTTGTTGCTATTTTGGTGTTTCTAGGCAAATTTACGTCCAGTAATTTGCCACTGATTTGATACCACTGTAGAAACCAACGCACGACGCAAGGCTCGCAGCTGGAATCGAACCCGGCCCCCTAGCATTAGGAAGCGCGTTCGCAAATCCTAAGCCACAGACACTGACTAATATATAAACTACCTCTATTATTATTATTAATCGTAACATTATCGTCATTAAAACACATTAATGTAAACATCATCGGGAGTAATGTCACTCGCCACTGGTAGGTTGCTTGAGTGATTGATTAAGTGATTTACTGACTGATTCATTTATTAGTTTGCTGAATCGTTTGGTTTAATGCATATGCCTAATGTGCCCTGCGTATTAGATGTGTTTTTTTCTGCGGATGTCATATTTGACCTTCCCAAGACTGTCTCCAATACTAGGCAGATCATGACTTTCCTAAGACCGTCCGTCTCCAGTACTAGGCAGATCATGACCTTCCTAAGACTGTCTCCAGTACTAGGCAGATCATGACCTTCCTAAGACTGTCTCCAGTACTAGGCAGATCATGACCTTCCTAAGACTGTCTCCAGTACTAGGCAGATCATGGCCTTCCTTGGACTGTCTCCAGTACTAGGCAGATCATGACCTTCCTAAGACTGTCTCCAGTACTGGAGAGATCATGACCTTCCTAAGACCATCTCCAGTACTGGAGAGGTCATGACCTTCCTAAGACCGTCTCGAGTACTGGAGAGGTCATAACCTTCTGAAGAGGGCTCACTACTCCGGGGCGGCAACCATTGGTACAGAAATGGCTTGTTTCACCCACTAGTTGGCTATAGGGCCTTATACCTTGACCTCGAAGATGGTAATATCCTTGGCCAAACTTCCCTCCTAGGTCACGTAGTCGAACTAGCGTTAAAGCTCTGTTCTTATCAGTGAGTCTATTCCGTACACCGTTGATTATGTCAGCTCTGTTCAAGCTTCTTCCCGCTTGTCTCAGTGCTTTACTTGTCAGTTTTTCCGCTCGTTCATTACCTTGTATTGCTGCTTGGTCATTACCTTGTATTGCTGCTTGGTCATTACCTTGTATTGCTGCTTGGTCATTACCTTTCATTGCTGCTTGTTCATTACCTTGTATTGCTGCTTGGTCATTACCTTTCATTGCTGCTTGTTCATTACCTTGTATTGCTGCTTGGTCATTACCTTGTATTGCTGCTTGGTCATTACCTTTCATTGCTGCTTGTTCATTACCTTGTATTGCTGCTTGGTCATTACCTTGTATTGCTGCTTGGTCATTACCTTTCATTGCTGCTTGTTCATTACCTTGTATTGCTGCTTGGTCATTACCTTGTATTGCTGCTTGGTCATTACCTTGTATTGCTGCTTGGTCATTACCTTGTATTGCTGCTTGGTCATTACCTTTCATTGCTGCTTGGTCATTACCTTTCATTGCTGCTTGGTCATTACCTTTCATTGCTGCTTGTTCATTACCTTTCATTGCTGCTTGTTCTTTACCTTTCATTGCTGTTTGTTCATTACCTTTCATTGCTGCTTGTTCATTACCTTCCATTGCTACTTGTTCATTACCTTTCATTGCTGCTTGTTCATTACCTTTCATTGCTGCTTGTTCATTACCTTTCATTGCTGCTTGTTCATTACCTTTCATTGCTGCTTGTTCATTACCTTTCAATGCTGGTTGTTCATTACCTTTCATTGCTGCTTGTTCATTACCTTTCATTGCTACTTGTTCATTACCTTTCAATGCTGGTTGTTCATTACCTTTCAATGCTGGTTGTTCATTACCTTTCAATGCTGGTTGTTCATTACATTTAATTGCTGCCTACCCACGTGTGATGACCTATGCGAGAAGGATGACGTGCTGTCTTCTCATTTAGAACAGACAATACCTGTTACAGTATTCTGAAGCATGTTTACAGAGCCACATGCCATTACAGCTCGTGTGTGCCAGAGAGAGAAATTGCCGGCTGATCTAACACAGTGACGTGGCTATATATCAACATTACAAATGACTCGGACCACAACAGATCCAACTGTTTGCAGACAGGATCGACTAGTTTCTCTAGTAAGGCACATGACAATGATGCTGATCCTGAAGAAACCCCATCCTCAGAAGGAGGTAAATAAAAATTGATAGCCAAGTTCAACGGGCAGGACCCTTGTGCTAAGCAGACATCCCCTCCTGTCAAGTGTAATCACCATTTCTAACGGTCACACGTTTTCCCAGAGCGCCCGCAGTGCCCGTACTACAAACACCTCATTCCCCAGCGACCAGTCCCTTTGTCAAGCAGACAATAATTCTCCCGACTTCTGGGCAGTCCCGATCACAAAGGGGATTCCCCAGGCCAGTGGCAATCAGACGGATGCTTTGTTGAAAATGTAAATGATGCGATTCCTTTAGCGGTCCCTTTTATAACCTTTCACCTTTCACCTTGGCAGTTCACCTTCTGTTCTGTAGTTTTTCCAGATATTTGTCTGTGAATAAATTGCCATGGTTACGTTGATGTTTGACACCGGCACGTGGTCTTATTGACGCGGGCACGTGCAGGGGAGAATTTTGCACCGTAAATGAAATTGTGCATGCAAAAGAGAAAAACTGAAGTGTCACATACTTCTTCTTCTTCTTCTTCACTTCCTCTTTTACCGCTGTGGGTGTCGAGGGATATAAAAGGTTATGTTTCT
>CAJHNH020005523.1:275522-303022 GCA_905116865.2 Candidula unifasciata
AGTAGTAGTAGTAGTAGTAGTAGTAGTAGTAGTAGTAGTAGTAGTAGTAGTAGTAGTAGTAGTAGTAGTAGTAGTAGTAGAAGAAGAAGAAGAAGAAGAAGAAGAATTAGCAGCAGCAGTAGTAGTAGTAATAATAGTAGTAGTAATAGTAATAATAATTGCAGTAGTAATAAAAAAAAGTAAAAAAGTAAAGATCCCTTTTCACGCCTTTCGGCGCATCGGGCATATTTTCACAGACCATCAGCACGGTAGCCGCAAGAGGAGGAATAACACCACTGCCAATGGAATACGAAACAAAAATACGACTGGGGCAAAGCGTAACTAGAAAATAGTTTCCTACGACAAATCTAGCTTCTCTTGTCCGAGGGTTACAATTATTGAAATAGCAGCAGCAACAACAACAATAGAAATAACAGCAATATCGAATAACGACAATAAATGATAATTTGAGGAAAAGCTCAAACGTGGTCGCGCATTCGTTCACCATTATGCACTTTTCACATCTCACTTTAAAAGCGCCAGGCGTTACATCAATAATGGGAATTCCCCGCATTAATGAAATTTGAAGATGGCTTAATTTAATCACTCCACGTTTGAGAGCCACAACGCCATTAAGATAGTGTGTTATGTTGATGTTAATGTTTTGTTATGAATAATATACATGAGCATAATTTTTGATGCAGAACGTGTGCATTTTTTTTTTTAATTTTTTTTTTCGGACTCGAAAAAATGTTTGTCTTTAAAACTTTGGGGTATTTATACGATGGTCTTCCAATTGACACACCACCGGTTGTAGGTCAACTCCATTGATAAGCTGGTTGGACTGTGTTAGAGGATATGGGTTTCGCAGTAAGTTGTTGTCTTGCATTTACATTATTATTTCAGAGAAAGAGACGGCCTGTGACATAGGCTTTGTCACTCTCTGGAAAAGGGGGGGGGGGGGGTTGTGGCTTAGACTCAGTATCTAAATATTTTTAGAAGTGGTAAGTGTCGTGGTGAAATATACAACACGCAGTATCAGCGCGAGTACGGAATATCCCCCATGACCTTGTGAAAAAGTCGGATCGCTCGAGGCCGACCTATCAGGGTTGACGTGGCCTGTCGGTCGTCCAATCAGAAGCGATCTGGTGTGTAGCGGTGTGTAAATGAGGAAACCAGCGTAAAATTTACCAAACTTTGTTACGAACAGAGGTGTCTAAATCTCTAACCAGTCTTTGCCCGTAGTTTACGAGGACAGCGTTTTTTGAAATAATTCCTAAAATCACTAAAGAGCCATATAACGCTAAATGCTCTTTTGGGAGCACACTTGTGTACACAGTACAGCAGAAATAAATCGCTCCCGCGTCAGACCCTTCAGTTGACACCACCTCGCACTCGAAATCGATGTCAAGGGGTTAACCCCCCTGCGATTGATCACTGTAGAGGAAACAATCACAAATAAAGGTCATCACAGACAACAGAACACGTGAAAATTCGGACAACATACAGGACTCGAACTGGTATACTTCCTGCTTGGGGTCGTGAAAGTTTACTAATAAGGGGTGTTTCATTGGAGAGTTAGTACGTCTTCCTGAGAGACAAGTAACCAACAGTCTGCTTTAAAAAAAAACAGATTTTTAAAAACGGATGTGCACGCAAAAATCAAGTTCTGGAATACTAATATATTTCTAAAACTTGAGGTTTGCGTACACATCCGTTTTACAAATCTGTTTTCACTCAGCAAGACTAGAATCTATGAAGATGAAGAGCCTGGTAGATAAGGGAGACACAGAAGAAAGAAAAAAAGTCATTGCTGACACGAGAAGTGATTCAAAACAATTCAATTACAAAGATGCTAAAAATAGGGTGACATGTAAATAGAGAAAAGATGAAGGATTGTTAGAAACAAACTTGAGCAGGGTGAAAGAGGGAGGAAAGAAACTAGAATGAGATATGGGGAGATATCCCAAGAAATGATAAAATCAGAGAGCAAGCGGAAAACAATCAAAGCAGGCTGTGATGTTCACAAGGTGGATGGAACAACGAGGATGGACAGACAAGATAATATGGATCGCGTTCTAGATGGACAAATACTTCATAACGGGGAAAAAAGGGGAGGGGAGGGGGTACAAGGAAACTTGGAATCTAGGAGATGATGGAGCGAGTGAGATGGAAATAGTTTTAAGGAATTGGGGGGGGGGGGGGGGGCGGAGCCTTTGGAGAGTCAGGAGAGGGCAGAAGTGAGACATAATGATATATGATGAATACTGGACGTTTAAGATGGACAACAACACCAGAAGAATAAAAAGTAAAAAAGAAGAGGAAAACGAAAGAAACAAACAAACAAACAAACAAATAAACAACGGAAAGAAAGAAAAGGAAGGAAGGAATGAAGGAAGGAAGGAAGAACGAAAGGAAGTGAGGAGGAAAGGGAGAGAGGAAGGAGGAAAGGAAGGAAATTAGAAAGGTAATGAAGAAGGGAGGGAGAAAAGGGTGAAGAAAGGAATGAAGGAAGAATAGAAGGAAGATAGGAAGGAGGAAAGGTGAAGAAAGGAATGAAGGAAGAATAGAAGGAAGATAGGAAGGAGGAAAGGAAGGAAGGATGGATGGAAAGGAATATGGAAGGATGGAAGAAAGGAAGGAAGGAAGTAAGGAAGAAAGGAAGGAAGGAAAGAGAAGGGTAAGAAGAAGAAGAAGAAGAAGAAGAAGAAGAAGAAGAAGAAGAAGAAGAAGAAGAAGAAGAAGAAGAAGAAGAAGAAGAAGAAGAAGAAGAAGAAGAAGAAGAAGAAGAAGAAGAAGAAGAAGAAGAAGAAGAAGAAGAAGAAGAAGAAGAAGTTGAAGAAGATGATGAAGTACGATAGAGAATATCAACGAAAGCGGCATTAACAATCATAAGGTGTCAGAATGCCGCAGGAGCAACCGGAAGCTGATAATTAAACTCAGACAACAACAAACACGCACGTGCATGAGCAACAAAAGGCGTTGCTCAGTGAATGCCCTCTACACATCTCAATTTGTCCGGTAAACAAACTCTTCAGCAACTCCACACGCTACCTCCAGTCCCCTGCTCACCACTTGACAACACTGGCCATAAAACGAACCCGATCTTCCTATTCCAAATGTAAATGAGATTTAAAAAAAAAAGAAAATAATTCTAAAGATCATGTTTTTTTCTTAACGCAATTAATAAAAAATATACACACAAACAGCAAAGAAATAACAGAACTGGGAAATGGCTCTCTATCAGGGGTTCATTAAATGCTGATAGTGTCAAAACATTGAGCTAGATCATTGAGGTTTTAAAAATACGAAACAAAACCCAGGTTCATTTGTTGGGAGTTAATGCATGCAATATTTGATTTTCTTTGTTGTCTAAAAAAAAAAAGGTAAAAAACGCCGCGAAATAAAGCCTGCAACAAATGGATGTTTATGGAAGGTATTTGTTTCATGTTCTCATCTTTATAACAATAACAAGATTAGCTGACGGTGGAACAAAGAGCAGAATCCCATGTTCAGCATTTGATGTTTATTGGTGCTGGCAGCGTGCGCACAGACTGTTGCACCACTGGATTCACAATAAATTCTTTTTTTGTTTCCTCATTTGTCGTGGACTAGCGGATTTATCGGCTGCAGTAACATCAGGTGTGGGAACAATTGGAGTGGATATAACAGTTACCCAAAGGGTTAACCATAAATAAATGCTGTTTGAAGACACTTCGTTGTTGGATGTAACATGTGTGTCGTGGAGTGAATCAACCAAACCCTGCACATTAGATTATTCGGGACGTTGACGCCCCTAGCGGGCAAGTCACATTTCAAATTTAGACCCGTCCGGTGGGTATGTAGTCCCTCATATTGATCTATACCTCTATCTGGTGGAATAGATATTTCTATACCCTCTAGTTGTTTTGAAAAGTCTACATTTTCAAACTTGCAACGGTGGGATATATATTTTCTGGAATAATATTCAGAATTCATGGAAACCTTTTTACTCCTTTAGCGTACTAATACGCCAGACTTCATAGGCGAAAAGAAGTATTTCACCTCTCTGATTAAATCTTGGCGCATTCAAAATACCAGTTTAATTTTTGAAGGATTCCTAAGCTTGGGTAAGTTGATTATAGTTTACAAGTACCATGATATATGTCTCTTTAAAGTTAGCCACTGCTGCAGAGAGGAAAGATTCAGCTGTGAGACAGCACAGAACTGGGCTGTTCTTGGTGTCCAGACACTCAAGCCCATAAAATCAAACCTTTCCCTTCGCAAGCTGATAGTTTGTGCCCTACCTGATCCCATATTATTATAAATATTTTAAACCCATTAAGCTAATTATTCTTTAACGAACCGACAGAGTTTGGGTCGATTAGCGGACAAATTTAACTGGGTCACACAACAGCCGGCAAGACGCTGTGACGTCAGAGGTTATTTTTAGCACAAAAACACAGGTTGTGCAGTGGGCAGACTCGGGAGGTATAAAATATACATGTAAGAACGAGATAGAATGTATGTCGGCAAGTGCGGATGGGAAGGTGGAGAGAGGATGATCTATGTGTATTAGGTCTATCTATCTCCACAATGGACCTTGTCTATTATCTCTTGTACTGACTGACAGACTAAGATAAATGAAGACTGAATTGTCTCATTTTCCTGAGAGCTATCCTCTGAGTGACTGAGAAGGGTGGAGGGAAATAAATTGAGCTTGGTATGTGACTCTTAGGATGAATACTAATTCCAAGTTCCTTCCTGACACAGGATGATACCTCACTGGAAGTCAGGCAAACGATTCACAGTCCAGCCAACTACCATCCACCAATAGTACCTACTACCACCACAACTTCAACATGACAGAAGCTTGTGTGAATTCCAGTGGCTGAGAGGCAGTTGTTGCAGGCCACCCGTGTCATCACTGCAAGGAATTCTTCTTCAGGAGCTTTGCTGGACTCCAGCACAATCCTTTTATTCCAGTACATGAACACTGTCTGTGTTTGCAAGAGCAACCAGAAAAGAAGCAGTCTACTGAGTCAGCCTGTTCAGATCACAATGGACTGAGGAGAGCAGTGATCTGCCAAATTGATAATTTACATCTGAGATGACATACAACATGCTCTATTTACAGGTCTACCCCGAGTTACAGGGAATGATCACTGATACTCTCAAGAACTGACTCTGGCTGTTTCAACAGTACTGCATGTACTTTAGTTCATGAACTCCAGTCACCGGGGACCATCTTTGATTGTCTTGATATATATGTGTTGCATTGATTACATCCATTCAGAAGTTTTCATTACTGACTTAGGTGTCCCTGTTTCACTATTCAAACTGTCTAGCTTTTATGTTTGTGTGATTAGCAATTTTAATCTGTGTTAACATGGCTGTGATAGTACACTATCAAAGCCTGGGGGCTATTTTTTTTTTTTTTATAGTAGTGAGGGCGCCCAGCCAAGTTGCGCCTAGGATTATTAGATATTCTGTAGTGTCATAACCTGAGTTGCCCTACTCCTGAAATAGGTTGAGCGTATATTGGCCACGGGATACCCTTTTGACCAATACGAGCCGACGCCTCAACATTATTCTATTTCAGAGTGCTGTTGGTTTGTAAGGAGAAATCCTTAAATCAGGCACGCGACACGAGCGGTATGTGACAATGTGTAAGGATGTATAGGTGTAGCTCTGTGTTTATCTACAAAGGAGGAACACATGACAACAGTACACCGTGTCAATCCAGCATGAGGTAACAGATGAGAGCAACAGTACATCGTGTCGATCCAGCATGGGGGAACAGATAAGAGCAACAGTACAGCGTGTCTATCCAGAAAAGTCGATCCAGCATGGGGGAACAGATGAGAGCAACAGTACATCGTGTCGATCCAGCATGGAGGAACAGATGAGAGCAACAGTACACCGTGTCGATCCAGCATGAGGTAACAGATGAGAGCAACAGTACATCGTGTCTATCCAGAAAAGTCGATCCAGCAAGGAGAAACAGATGACAACAACAGTACATCGTGTCGATCCATCAAGGAGAAACAGATGAGAGCAAAGTACATCGTGTCCATCCAGCAAGGAGAAACAGATTACAACAACAGTACATCTTGATGATCCATCAAGGAAAAACAGATGAGAGCAACAGTACAGTGTGTCGATCTAGCAAGGAGAAACAGATGAGAGCAACAGTACAGTGTGTCGATCTGGCAAGGAGAAACAGATGAGAGCAACAGTACAGTGTGTCGATCTGGCAAGGAGAAACAGATGAGAGCAGCAGTACAGCGTGTCGATCCGGCAAGGAGAAACAGATGAGAGCAGCAGTACAGCGTGTCGATCCAGCAAGGTCGATCCAGCAAGGAGAAACAGAAGAGAGCAACAGTACAGTGTGTCGTTCTAGCAAGGAGAAACAGAAGAGAGCAACAGTACAGTGTTTCGATCTAGCAAGGAGAAACAGAAGAGAGCAACAGTACAGTGTGTCGATCTAGCAAGGAGAAACAAAAGAGCAACAGTACAGCGTGTTGATCTAGCAAGGAGAAACAGAAGAGAGCATCAGTACATCGTGTCGATCTAGCAAGGAGAAACAAAAGAGCATCAGTACATCGTGTCGATCTAGCAAGGAGAAACAAATGAGAGCAACAGTACAGCGTGTTGATCTAGCAAGGAGAAACAAAAGAGAGCATCAGTACATCGTGTCGATCTAGCAAGGAGAAACAAAAGAGCATCAGTACATCGTGTCGATCTAGCAAGGAGAAACAAATGAGAGCAACAGTACAGCGTGTTGATCTAGCAAGGAGAAACAGAAGAGAGCAACAGTACAGTGTGTCGTTCTAGCAAGGAGAAACAGAAGAGAGCAACAGTACAGTGTTTCGATCTAGCAAGGAGAAACAGAAGAGAGCAACAGTACAGTGTGTCGATCTAGCAAGGAGAAACAAAAGAGCAACAGTACAGCGTGTTGATCTAGCAAGGAGAAACAGAAGAGAGCATCAGTACATCGTGTCGATCTAGCAAGGAGAAACAAAAGAGCATCAGTACATCGTGTCGATCTAGCAAGGAGAAACAAATGAGAGCAACAGTACAGCGTGTTGATCTAGCAAGGAGAAACAGAAGAGAGCATCAGTACATCGTGTTGAGCCAGCAAGGAGAAACAAATGAGAGCAACAGTACAGTGTGTCGTTCCAGCAAGGAGAAACAGAAGAGAGCAACAGTACAGTGTGTCGTTCTAGCAAGGAGAAACAGAAGAGAGCAACAGTACAGCGTGTTGATCCAGCAAGGAGAAACAGATGAGAGCAACAGTACAGTGTGTCGTTCTAGCAAGGAGAAACAGAAGAGAGCAACAGTACAGTGTGTCGTTCTAGCAAGGAGAAACAGAAGAGAGCAACAGTACAGTGTGTCGATCTAGCAAGGAGAAACAGAAGAGAGCAACAGTACAGTGTGTCGTTCTAGCAAGGAGAAACAGATGAGAGCAACAGTACATCGTGTTGATCCAGCAAGGAGAAACAAATGAGAGCAACAGTACAGCGTGTCGATCCAGCAAGGTCGATCTAGCAAGGAGAAACAGATGAGAGCAACAGTACAGTGTGTCGATCCAGCAAGGAGAAACAGATGAGAGCAACAGTACAGCGTGTCGATCCAACAAGGAGGAACAGATGAAAGCGACAGTACATCGTGTTGATCCAGCAATGAGAAACAGATGAGAGCCACAGTACGTTAGGTCGATCCAGCAAGGAGGAACACATTGGAGCAACAGTACAGCGTGTCGATCCAGCAAGGAAAAACAGAAGAGAGCAACAGTACAGCATGTCGATCCAGCTAGGAAAAACAGAAGAGAGCAACAGTACAGCGTGTCGATCCAGCAAGGAAAAACAGAAGAGAGCAACAGTACAGCGTGTCGATCCAGCAAGGAAAAACAGAAGAGAGCAACAGTACAGCGTGTCGATCCAGCAAGGAAAAACAGAAGAGAGCAACAGTACATCGTGTCGATCCAGCTAGGAAAAACAGAAGAGAGCAACAGTACAGCATGTCGATCCAGCTAGGAGAAACAGAAGAGAGCAACAGTACAGCGTGTCGATTTAGCGTGTTTGGGGACCCATTAGTATCTACGGCCTACGACATTTGTAGCGAATATTTGTGTTAGTCTGTCTGAACTGACTGTGTGTACCAGTCTGTCTGTACTGACTGTGTGTACCAGTGTGTACCAGTGTGTGTCAGTCAGTCTGTGTGTACCAGTCTGTACCAGTGTACCAGTATGTACCAGTGTGTACCAGTGTGTGTCAGTCAGTCTGTGTGTACCAGTCTGTACCAGTGTACCAGTATGTACCAGTGTGTACCAGTCAGTCTGTCGTGTCTGTGTGTACCAGTCTGTGCCAGTTTGACTGTGCTAGCAAACATCTATTGGTATGTCTGTTGGGCTATGACATAGATGCTTATAAAAGAAGTTGTAAAACTGTCACTATAAAAGTATCATTCGTACTGGGTCCCTTTTCGCAATGTTAAGACAATGTTAAAGCGAGGCTGCTATATTAATGTGCGGCTGTGTTTGCTACAACCTGGAGACTGACTTTGGTGTCCGGAATCAGGAAATTTACAATAAATAATTAAATATCATCACGTTATTCTAGAATTTCCAAAATGTTTTAACGACCTACTCCACCTGTGATCACGAAGCTAGTTATGCTGCTCTGATGCGTCAAGTCTGTGATCCAAAATCCCATCCTAACAGCAATTGCTTCCAGGACTGCCTTCCTGGCCTCCCACAGCCAGAGGTCTACATACAAGACAGCACGTCGGTGCATCTTTTTGTTGGATTGTCGCTAGTTGTTGAAATGTCATGTCTCTTTGTTTGCCTGTTCGCTTTAATAAATAACTGTCATTACATCCCCTTCTGGGCTCCGGGGCCAGCTTGAGGGAAGGGGAGGGGAATTACTGCCCCTTACCAAGCATGTCGTAAAAGGTTGTTAATTAAGGGATCGCTCACAACAGATGTGTCAGGTAGAAATCCGCTGATGTCTCAGATTAGCTGTATACCACAAGGTATCAGTCGCGGCACAGAAAGAAAAGGAAGAGAAGAAGCAGACTGTCACTGCACCACATAAATAGCCTAGCCCCCCCCCCCCCCCCCCCTCATCCCCTACCCCCAGAAACACACAAGGAATTTTTCAGCGCCGTGCACGAACATTCCAGCGCCTGAAAGGATAACACTGTGCACCTTAATCAACTGAAAACACGTCTGCCCTGGAAAAAATAGCTTGCAAATGTTTCCCCACCTATAAACTGCTCCAGTTCATTTATTTGCTATTGATGCATCCATTCTTTGCTTGATTCATTCCCGCCTGTAATCATTCATTCATTCTTCCATACAATCATTTTTAAGCAATAAGCCTTTCTGTTGTTTATTAATTGAGTCCATCATTTCCCCCATTCATCCATTATTTCACCTATTCGTTCATTCAGAAACGCCTTAATTAGTGTACACATTCTTTCACACAAAACTATTCACTCACTCCCTCTATCTTCGAAGCCAGTTGCAGGCCTGGGAAATGAGATGTCTGAGAAAGGTGGTCCAAGTGACCAGAAGGGACAAAGTCCGCAATCAGACAATACGTCAAGATCTTGATACCCAGTCCTTACAAACCCGAGTGGATCAGTCACAGTTAGGATGGTTTGGACATGTATGCAGAATGGGAGAAAATCTGCCACCATGGCAGGCATGGGAGGCTAAGAACCAGGGAACCAGACCTCCAGGACGACCCAGGGTACGCTGGGAAGACAACATCCGACAGTCCCTAACTGACAGAGAACTGGAATGGAACAAAGCCAGAAAGAAAACTGCTGATAGAGACGTCTGGCGATCTCTCTGGCAAACCTCTACACCCCAAGGTAGAAGAGGAGCGACTAAGTAAGTAAGTAAGTAAGTAAGTTAATCTATGTATTGGATCATCTTCTTGGTTCATCTTCTACCTTATGTAGACTCAACTGCGCTGTTGTCCGAGCCCAATCTCAGCAACCGCTCTCGGAAACGGGGAGATAATCAGGCAGTCTCATTATCATGGGAATAAGTCGTGGTTATTCTCCTGATCTTTGTTTTTTGCCCCAATGAATATTTAGACCTAATTGTGATCTCTCGTCAGGTGTGTTTAATTTATCTGACGTCTGATTATTCGCAAGAGAATGGAGAGAGATGTTAACCAGACAAGCCTAAACAACGCCGTGGCTCCACTGGGATCCATCAAATTCTGAGTCTAGAGGTAGTTGTAGTTGTGTTAGTAATCCAGCTATCTGTACTGTCCGTGTGTACCAGTCGACGTCAGAATGTCTATACTGTCTGTATGTACCCCCCCCCCCCTTTTCCACCTTTTATTTTTGTTAGGGCGGTGCGGTGACAGCGAACTGTCCAGTTTGGGATTTGTATTTAGTTTTCTTGTCATTCAGAGAGGAGAGGGAGATGACAGGTATCCCTGACGCGCTTCCGCTATTGTTTTACGCATTTATTTGTAGTTATCAACGATAAAAAACTCGGACTGTAACAACATGTGCAAGGCTGTGAGGTGTAGCTCCGTGTTGACCCAACAAGGAGGAACACATAACAACAAAAGTACATAGTGTCGATCCAACAAGGAGGAACACATAACAACAAAAGTACATAGTGTCGATCCAACAAGGAGGAACACATGACAACAAAAGTACTTAGTGTCGATCCAACAAGGAGGAACACATAACAACAAAAGTACTTAGTGTCGATCCAACAAGGAGGAAAACATAACAACAAAAATACATAGTATCGATCCAACAAGGAGGAACACATAACAACAAAAGTACTTAGTGTCGATCCAACAAGGAGGAACACATAACAACAAAAGTACTTAGTATCGATCCAACAAGGAAAAACACATAACAACAAAAGTACATAGTGTCGATCCAACAAGGAGGAACACATAACAACAAAAGTACTTAGTATCGATCCAACAAGGAGGAACACATAACAACAAAAGTACATAGTGTCGATCCTACAAGAAGGAACACATAACAACAAAAGTACTTAGTTTCGATCCAACAAGGAGGAACACATAACAACAAAACTACTTAGTGTCGATCCAACAAGGAATAAAATATAACAACAAAAATACATAGTATCGATCCAACAAGGAGGAACACATAACAACAAAAGTACATAGTGTCGATCCAACAAGGAGGAACACAAAACAACAAAAGTACTTAGTATCGATCCAACAAGGAGGAACACATAACAACAAAAGTACATAGTGTCGATCCAACAAGGAGGAACACATAACAACAAAGGTACTTAGTGCCGATCCAACAAGGAGGAACACATAACAACAAAAGTACATAGTGTCGATCCAACAAGGAGGAACACATGACAACAAAAGTACTTAGTTTCGATCCAACAAGGAGATACACACAACAACAAAATTACATAGTGTCGATCCAACAAGGAGGAACACATAACAACAAAAGTACTTAGTGTCGATCCAACAAGGAGGAAAACATAACAACAAAAGTACATAGTGTTGATCCAACAAGGAGGAACACACAACAACAAATTACATAGTATCGATCCAACAAAGAGGAACACATAACAACAAAAGTACTTAGTATCGATCCAACAAGGAGGAACACATAACAACAAAGTACTTAGTGTCGATCCAACAAGGAGCAACACAGGACAACAAAAGTACTTAGTTTCGATCCAACAAGGAGGAACACATAACAACAAAAATGCACAGTGTCGATCCAACAAGGAGGAACACATAACAACAAAAATGCACAGTGTCGATCCAACAAGGTGGAACACATAACAACAAAAATGCACAGTGTCGATCCAACAAGGAGGAACACATAACAACAAAAATGCACAGTGTCGATCCAACAAGGAGGAACACATAACAACAAAAATGCACAGTGTCGATCCAACAAGGAGAAACACATAACAACAAAAGTACACAGTGTCGATCCAGAAAGGAGGAACACATAACAACAACAGTAGCTGAAAAACTCGGATTGTATGTTTTTATATGTTGTCTCGTTTGTCTTTTATGTTATGTCTCATGTGTCTCAAGTGTTCTGTCTCGGCTTCCTTCGGTGTTATGTTTTGGTTGAGTTTCAACTTCATGTATCTACGTAGCCAAGTGGTTGAACTATCTGCAGCCTGCTCTGAAAGTCGTGGATTCGATGGCCATCTTCTTCGTAAATTATACATGTCTGGGTGTTGCAGAGATTCCTGTGGGTCGTTCCCGGATCTACTACGTTCCTATTTTGTGCAACCGTATCATAAGAGATCAGTCTCTCTTTGGAGACAGACCGAGTCAAGTGGATACAAGTCAATCCTCTAGCACCATAAAACACTTTAGTGATCTACACAGGGTGATCTGATTGTACACATGTTGCTCTGTACACATGTTGCTCTGTTCACGTGTTGCTCTGTTTGCGTGTACATAATGCTGAAGCAGCAAGTCCAGCCAGTGAGGCCAGAAACCAAACAAGAAGAACAGACCAATACAGAACTGGCGTCATCCGTACTACACTACAGTTTGGGCTTCTAAGAAAGTCAGCACACAAAAAAATGTGTGTGATGATCTCACAGATTCGTAAAGTCTCCGACCTCTGACACCAGAATCAACTGATGCACAGCATAGAAAGTGCGCACGAATATGGTTGTATAGTTTCCATATGATGGTCCACCAATAATGACTGCAGAAGTTGAGGATGCAATACATCATATGAAGAAAGGAAAAGCACCTGGGCCAGACAACATCTCACTGGAAGAAATCGAAGCACTGGGAGATTTCGGAATTGAAATAATAACTGAACCTTTAAATGATATTTATAATATTGGGTATATTCCAAAATGACCTTTTAAAATCCATATTTATAGCTCTGCCAAAGAAACGGTACAAACAATGCCATTTACATCCTAAGGACATTGTCAGAAAGAGCTATAGAAGTAAAGACTGATTTGTACTTATGCTTCATAGACTATACAAAAGCATTTGACTGTGTGAAGCTTGAAGAAGTTATCAAACTGTTAGAAAAATTAAACATTGATAGGAAAAATCTACGAATAATAAAGAATATGTATCGGCAGCAAACAGCAGCTAAAAGAAAAAACAACTGTTTAGGTACATTTTAAAGCATAAAGAGGGGCGTACGACAAGGATGTGTACTGTCACATGATTTGTTTTCAATATACAGTGAATATATCATGAGAGCTTTAATTGGTATGCCCGGAATTGTGGTTGGTGGGCACAATATGAACAATTTACGTTATGCTGATGACACAGTCTTGATAGCATCAAGTCAGAAAGAACTACAGGAAATGATAGACATTGTGGTGTTAGAAAGTGGAAGAATGGGCCTCACTTTGAATAATGGGAAGACAGAAGTAATAGTGGTATCAAAGAAATGAATTATTCCTAAATGTGTAATAAAAGTCGATAGTGTTATTTTAGGACAAGTACAGAAATTTAAGTATTTGAGCACATGGATAACATCAGATGGAAGATGCATAACTGAGATAAGAAACAGAATAGGACAGGCAAAAACTGCATTTTATAAAATGAAAAACATCTTGTGCAATATATCCTTGTCATTGAGAGTTAGAAAAAGATTTCTTGCTTGCTACATACATCCAGTTTTAACATATGGCTGTGAGTCCTGACCAATCGGTAGGCAGGCCAAACAATTTCCTGAGGCCTTAGAGATGTGGTTTTATAGAAGAATGCTTAGAATACCTTGGACAGCCAGAAAAAAGCAACCAAGAGGTTTTGAAAGAGGCGGGAGCCCGAAGACAACTACTCACAGACATCAGAAGGAGACAGTCATCAGTTTTCGGCCATGTTATAAGATGAGGGAAAATAGAACATGTTGTGACCACTGGAAATATCTGTGGAAGGATGGATAGAGGAAGGCAACGAGAGAAGATGCTTGACAGTCTTGTTCCATGGCTTGGAGGTGTGTCGGCACACGAACTGATAAATGCTGCAGGAGATCGCAGATTAGGGAGAGGCATGATCGCCCACACCAGTCGGCAAGGCACCTGATGATGATGAGTTTCCATAACATGTGCACGCATGTGTCTATAATCAGTTTAGATCTTCCACTGTGGCCTTCCTCTGGAGTGTCTCCAGTCAACTAACAGTGTAATGAGCCTAAACCAGTGTTTCCCAAACATTTCTTAGTCGCGGCGCCTTTTTTCCATGACAATTTTTCCACGGTGCTCTAAACTAAGTAAACGAAAGACTATTCGTATGTAAGATTGAAAAACAATCTCATGTATTTTCGAATATTTCCCGGCGAACCCTGTAAAGAGGTCGCGACTACCCAGGGCGCCGCAGCGCATTTATTTAAATAACTTTCACAATAAAATGCGCCATATTTGTGTCAAATGTTTCATGCACTGACATTATGCATCTAATATTATTTTTATTCCGTTCAAGAAAGAGGGGGGTTGGGAAAAAAGGGGTGGGGGGGGGATGTCCGCTTTTCAAAATGTTTGGTATTGTACAGCTATCTTTGAAAGCAATTTCCTGTCGTGTCTGTAAAACTATCAATGTTTAAGTGGCTCCATTCGGTGCCATGTTTGTCTTCTTGCACATAATACAAACAACGAAACCCCTACATGCGACGAATTTGCCAAGGACACACAAAATTATGCTGTAAACTGTAAACGCTACGTTATGTTATAATTCGCATAGCAACGTCAGTCAATACATTTAGTCAAAGTTCACAAATTAGACAGCTTTTGTGGAATGTATTACAGCATTATAACTGTTCAGTCATCTAATACTTGTCTTGTAAACATATTGCCATGTATATACTATCGTAATGGCCTCATGGGCTCTTCGTTTGTTTAAGAAATTATTAAAATAACATTTAGAAAAGTAACGATAAAGATCCCTTTTCACGCCTTACGTGCATCAAGCATTGAGAAGAGCACCCCCTAGTTTCTACTGATCAATCAGCTCTCGGGGAGGGGGGGGGTAATGTGGACAGCATTGCGCCGGCCGTCTTCACTTCCCCAGGACAGCCATTCTGATACCCATTTTAGGCTGGGTTGACCTGCAACGTCCCATACCATGATAAAAATCCACAAAATAACATTAGGAAAAACTCTAAATAACATAAAGAAGTTCTCTAATAACAATAATAACTTTTTTTTTAAAAACCTATCTATTTTTTCATAACTACCATCTTTCTTATTCTTCAAGCTCTCGCTGCCTTGTATTAGTCGCCATGTCTTCACACAGCCTTCTGTCTCATGACTGCAGATTCCTCCAAGTAGCGTCGGTCGCAATGAAATTGACAAAATACTTATATACAATCAATTGCGACTTAAAATATATGAGAGAGGTAACCAAACAACCGAAAGTCTGATTTTACACTTGTTGTTCTTCCTTCGGAGACAATCAATCTCAGTTGTTTTTCTGTCCACCGATTTTTCGTTAACGATCAGAAGTTATTGAATCTGAGATTCATAAATCAATGGAGAAATCTGCCCTGGCAATCACATGACCTTCCCGGCAGGCACGGCCAGCTCCCATCTCCTCCGGCCCGTTCCGGCCACGTCTGCTCATAATTTATCATCGCACGTGCAGTGGCGGAAGTGATGTCAAAACAGTTGATGAAGCTACTAGTTTTTACAGGCGGCCGACACGGGAAGTGATGGGAAGATTGCGTTTTTGTTTTCGCGCCAGCGTTTTAATTTTGCTGCTGACTTCCAAATCGTGTACGGAATTGTTCGATAGCCATGTTGTCCGTGGAACATTTCTGTGCAAGGAGTTTCTTGGCCCACTCCATCTCGTCGACGCCGGATAGAGCACGGGAGTTATTAGGTCCCACATCTGTAACCTATTGGATTGATCACTTCCTGTCTGGAAAGTGGGTTGAAGGGTTAGCTTGTGGGTATGTATGGGTTGTGGCGTCGCAGCGATGAACCCCCATCCCCCATTTTTTTTTAAAATTCGCAGGCCCTTAGGAAGAGGTTCTCTACCTGGCCCACTTCCGTGATACTTTCCTTGTGTATCCTCACAATTCCGTGCTACTTTCCTTGTATCTCCTCACAATTCCGTGCTACTTTCCTTGTGTCTCCTTACAATTCTGTGCTACTTTCCTTGTGTCTCCTCACAATTCTGTGATACTTTCCTTGTATCTCCTCACAATTCCGTGCTACTTTCCTTGTGTCTCCTCACAATTCTGTGCTACTTTCCTTGTGTCTCCTCACAATTCCGTGCTACTTTCCTTGTGTCTCCTCACAATTCCGTGCTAGTTTCCTTGTGTCTCCTCACAATTCCGTGATACTTTCCTTGTGTCTCCTCACAATTCCGTGATACTTTCCTTGTATCTCCTCACAATTCCGTGATACTGTCCTTGTGTCTCCTTACAATTCTGTGCTACTTTCCTTGTGTCTCCTTACAATTCCGTGCTACTTTCCTTGTGTCTCCTAACAATTCCGTGCTACTGTCCTTGTGTCTCCTCACAATTCTGTGATACGTTCCTTGTGTGCCCTCACAATTCTGTGATACTTTCCTTGTGTCTCCTCACAATTCTGTGATACTTTCTTGTATCTCCATCACAATTCCGTGCTACTTTCCTTGTTGTATATTTGATACTTTTTTTCCTTCACAATTTTCCCCCACAATTCAATGATACTTTCCTTGTATCTCCTCACCATTCCGTGCTACTTTCCTTGTGTGTCCTCAACAATTCTGTGGATACTTTCCTTTGTATCTCCTCACAATTTCCGTGATAACTTTCCTTGTGTCTCCTCACAATTCTGTGATACTTTTACAATCCCTTTGTATCCTTACACTTCCGTGCTACTTTCCTTGTGTCTCCTCACAATTCACGGTCCTTGTGCTACTTCCTTGTGTGTTTCCCTCACAATTCCGTGATACTTTCCTTGTGTGTCCTATACAATTCCGTGCTACTTTCCTTGTGTCTCCTCACAATTCCGTGCTACTTTCCTTGTGTTCCTCACAAATTCCGTGATCTTTCCTCTTGTACGTTCTCCTCACAATTCTGTGATACTTTCCTTGTGTCTCCTCACATTCCGTATACGTTACCTTGTTGTCTCCTCACAATTCTGTGATACTTTCCTTGTATCTCTCACAATTCCGTGATACTGTCCCTTGTGTGCTCTTTCCTGTGGTTACAAATTCTGTGATACTTTCCTTGTGTCTCCTCACAATTCTGTGATACTTTCCTTGTGTCTCCTCACAATTCTGTGATACTTTCCTTGTGGGCCCTCACAATGTAGTGATACTTTCCTTGTGTGTCCTCACAATG
Source organism: Candidula unifasciata (assembly GCA_905116865.2). Taxonomy (NCBI): domain Eukaryota; kingdom Metazoa; phylum Mollusca; class Gastropoda; order Stylommatophora; family Geomitridae; genus Candidula; species Candidula unifasciata. The sequence goes on from CAJHNH020005523.1 coordinate 292,785, forward strand.
TAGTGATACTTTCCTTTTGTGTCCTCACAATTCAGTGATACTGTCCTTGTATGTCCTCACAATGTAGTGATACTTTCCTTGTGTGTCCTCACAATTCCGTGATACTTTCCTTGTGTGTCCTCACAATGTAGTGATACTTTCCTTGTGTGTCCTCACAATGTTAGTGACACTTGTGTGTCCTCACATATACTTTCCTTGTGTGTCCTCACAATTTAGTGATACTTTCCAACAAAGTGTGTCGTCCTTACTAGTGTCCTACGTTTCCTTGTGTGTCCTCACACTTCCGTGATACATTCCTTGTGGGTCCTCACAAACCTGTGATACTTTTCTTCTGTGCCCTCAGAATTTAATGAAACGATTCCTTGTGCATCTTCACACTTGCGTGATACTTTCCTAATGTACCCCTCCCTCTCCCCCACTTCCATGATACTTTATTTAGGTACCACAACCCCCTCCCCCCGCCTTTCCGCATACATAATAATTTGAAACTTGCCTTATGTACCCCCACGCTTCCACGATACTTGCCTTGTATATCCTCAAGCTTCCACGATACTTTACTCGTGTATCCCCCACACCTCCATGATACTTGCCTTGTGTATTCCCACGCTTTCATGATACCTTCCTTGTGTATCTCCACGCTACCATGATACCTTTCTTGTGTGTCCCCACGCTTCCATGATACCTTTCTTGTGTATCCGCACGCTTTCATGATACCTTCCTTGTGTATTCTCACGCTTTCATGATACCTTCCTTGTGTATCTCCACGCTACCATGATACCTTTCTTGTGTATCTCCACGCTTCCATGATACCTTTCTTGTGTGTCCCCACGCTTCCATGATACCTTCCTCGTGTATCTCCACGCTTCCATGATACCTTTCTTGTGTGTCCCCACGCTTCCATGATACCTTCCTCGTGTATCTCCACGCTTCCATGATACCTTCCTCGTGTATCTCCACGCTTCCATGATACCTCCTCGTGTGTATTCCACGTATCTACATTTTCTTGATACCTTTACCTTCCTCGTGTATCCCCACGCTTCCATGATACTTTCCCTATATAAATAATATGCTAATCCGTGCTACACTGGGTCTCCACTCTGTCACCGCTCCTCTTGTATGTCTCAGTTTTTGCCGCCCTGACCTTTCCTTTCTCTCCTGCCCAACTTTCTCCTCCTTACCTTCTGTTGTCTTTCTACAGAGCCACCAACCCCTAACTGGATTAAGCATTTCGCCTTTCAGGAAGCGAGATTATGTGGGTTAGGTTTAACGGTAAATACGCTTGCATGCATGACGTCATCGTTAATTACCCTGCAAACTCTGCTACAGGTGCCGTTTGTCAGGCTACAGACTAAACAAATGTCTTATCGGTTCTGTTAGCAAGCTTGAGTCAGTCACCAAGTGTTGACTGCTAGAACCAGCTATTTATCCAGCTGTTTATTTCTGTGTTCCTGTAGACTTTGACATTTCAAGTACTGTTTACTTCCGTCCCCGTTTATGGTTAAAGAGAAACAGGAAGCTGCAGTTTTAGATGTGCGACTAAAGGCACTAGCTGAGATAAGCGAAGATTGCGTGTGTGTGTGTGTGTGTGTGTGCCTATACTCTTTATATGGAACCAACAAAAACACTCATGACAAAGTGGGATGCAAATGTAACTTACACAATGGGTTTTGTAACTAACTGGTGGAAATTATTGTACTAATTATACACTAACAGAAGTATGCTATTGGAAATGGTGTGCACAAATTGCACTGATAACACTAAACGGCAGCAAATAGTAGTTTTAGAGACGACTACTACCTGTGTGTCTGCGCCTGGAAGCACTCTCAGTATTGGACAAGTATCGACTAGCCCAAAGTCGAGTACAATAGAACCGATGATGGTTCTAGACCACTTCCAACGGCTCACGTGTGTTTAAAAAAGCTTTGTTCGCCATTTCAGATTTGCAGCCTGTAGAGTTAACATCTCAGGGATGAGAACCACACGACACGAATACTAGAAACCGCGTTCAACCGTAAAGCCATATAGGACAGTTATACTGGGGCATCACACCACGGTGACGGGGTCATTTGTAGTCCAGGGTGGCTGGGTGGGGTGGAGGGGGGGGATTTACTTACACTAAGGGACTAGAACTAGTACCCATCCCGCTCCAGAACGTCTCACGTGACTACTTTTACGATGTGTGTGTGTGTGTGGGGGTGTTTTCTCCGTGGGTGTTTTACTTATTCCATACCCCCAAGTTGTTTCATGCGGTGGCTCAGTGTTTGCTGTCCTGTAAGACAGCTGTTCTTGATTGAGTCGCTAGCAGTGACAGAATGACTGTTGTTACCACCGCCGCTCGTGGAGAGACACGACGTGACATGGCCGTGACCGAGCAAATATCAGGTCTAACACTTGATCATTGCCAAGTTGTACATTTGATATTGTTCTCACACAAGTTGTACATTTGATATTGTTCTTACACAAGTTGTACATTTGATATTGTTCTCACACAAGTTGTACATTGATATTGTTTACACACAAGTGTGTACAGTTTGATTGTTCTCACACAAGTTGTACATTTGATATTGTTCTCACACACATTTGATACGTTGTTTCTTACACAAGGTTGTACAGTTGTACACAAGTTGACATTTGTTGTTCACACACAAGTTGTACATTTGATATTGTTCTCACACAAGTTGTACATTTGATATTGTTCTCACACAAGTTTGTACATTTGATATTGTTCTCACACAATTTGATATTGTTCTTACACAAGTTGTACATTTGATATTGTTCTCACACAAGTTGTACATTTGATATTGTTCTCACACAAGTTGTACATTTGATATTGTTCTCACACAAGTTGTACATTTGATATTGTTTTCACACAAGTTGTACATTTGATATTGTTCTCACACAAGTTGTACATTTGATATTGTTCTCACACAAGTTGTACATTTGATATTGTTCTCACACAAGTTGTACATTTGATATTGTTCTCACACAAGTTGTGCATTTGATATTGTTCTCACACAAGTTGTACATTTGATATTGTTCTCACACAAGTTGTACATTTGATATTGTTCTCACACAAGTTGTACATTTGATATTGTTCTCACACAAGTTGTACATTTGATATTGTTCTTGCACAAGTTGTACATTTGATATTGTTTTCACACAAGTTGAACATTTGATATTGTTCTCACACAAGTTGTACATTTGATATTGTTTTCACACAAGTTGTACATTTGATATTGTTCTCACTCAAATTGTACATTTGATATTGTTCTCACACAAGTTGTACATTTGATATTGTTCTTACACAAGTTGTACATTTGATATTGTTCTCACACAAGTTGTACATTTTATATTGTTCTTCCACAAGTTGTACATTTGATATTGTTCTCACACAAGTTGTACATTTAACATTTTTCCAACACAAGTTGTACATCTAACATTGTTCCCACACACGTTGTACATTTAACATTGTTCTTACACAAGTTGTGCATTTGATATTGTTCTCACAAAAGTTGTACATTTAACATTGTTCCAACACAAGTTGTACATTTGATATTGTTCTCACAAAAGTTGTACATTTAACATTGTTCCAAAACAAGTTGTACATCTAACATTGTTCCCACACACGTTGTACATTTAACATTGTTCCCACACAAGTTGTACATCTAACATTTTTTCCTGCACATGTTGTGCATCTAACATTGTTCCAACACAAGTTGTACATCTGACATTGTGCCAACACAAGTTGTACATCTAACATTGTTCCCACACACGTTGTACATCTAACATTGTTCCAACCAAGTTGTACATCTAACATTGTTCCCACACACGTTGTACATCTAACATTGTTCCAACACAAGCTGTACATCTAACATTGTTCCTACACACGTTGTACATCTAACATTGTTCCAACACAAGTTGTACATTTGTGTTACTTTCACTCGGTTTTCTCTTGGTACGTTTAATGTATAATTACACATTCTATCTTTTATTTTAGACATCATTCCTTACAAATCTGCAAGTTTATTTTTATTTATTTATTTACAAATGTTATATTTGTCTCCTTAAGTTTTGCTGTTTTCTAAAATTCTATCAAATAATTTTATCCATTAATTTTACAAGTTTAACGTGTGTTTCTTCTTCAAAACTAAACTTTTTGATTATTTTACCCATTTCTTTTTGCAATAACCTTTTTCTTTTGTCAACAATTTCTTTCAAAAACAAACACTGCACTTTGCTTCATTCCCACATGTGTCCAGCATCATTAGTCTTGTGTTATTTCACCATCCGTCATAATCATATCTTCATATCCCTAGATATTTCATTATCTTCCACACAGCATTTTAACCAAATGCACGGGCGCCGCTGATTATAACCGGGCGCCACACCTCGTAATCGCCCGCCTTTGCTATTATTTCTGATTAGGACCAGATCTGAGAGCTGCCAACCCTGGGGAATTTCCCGGAAACTTCACATCATCGGGAATTACCGGACTTTCATCTAATGAAGAAACATCTTCCCAAAGGACTATACATGAGAAAACTCTTGGATCTGAACTCTAACGAAGATATGTTAATTTATCTCCTCTTTAATATAATTGCATCAATAATTTCTGATATTTTCTTCCTATTACCATCAGACACCCCAGATGATGACCTGACACCCCAGATGATGAAATGTCACCCCAGATGATGACCTTTCCACCTGACACCCCACATGATGACCTGACACCCCAGATGATGACCTGACACCCCAGATAATGACCCGACATAACAGATGATGACCTGACACCCAAGATGATGACCTGACATCCCAGATAAGGACCTGACACCCCAGATAATGACCTGACACTCCAGATGATGACCCGACACCCCAGATGATGACCTGACACCCCAGATGATGACCTGACACCCCAGATGATGACCCGACACCCCAGATATTGACCTGACACCCCAGATGATGACCTGACACCCCAGATGATTACCCGACACCCCAGATGATTACCTGACACCCCATATAATGACTTGACATCCCAGAGGAGGACCTGACACCCCAGATGATGACCTGACACCCCAGAGGATGACCTGACACCCCATATAATGACCTGACACCCCAGATGATGACCTGACACCCCATATAATGACTAGACATTCCAGAGGATGACCTGACACCCCAGAGGATGACCTGACACCACAGATGATGACCTGACACCCCAGAGAATTCGCCTCCGTGAGGACTGGAACCATAAACCGCCAAGTTAGTATGAAAATGAACTAGTGACAACACTAGAGCCACCTTAGTCTTGCACATACAGACACACATTGCAACTGGAAAGTTCTAGAATCCAAGATTGGCCAGAAACGGACAAGAGAAATAAAGACACACATTCAATGTCATTTGTCTGGTCCCTGTTGATGTCTGTTCAAAACTTTTAATCAATGCCTGGCCCGGGCCACTCGTCTGTTCCTTTCTTTCAATCAATCTCCTAATTGAACAAGCAATAACAAATATTCCCCAGACTTCATTTTTGCTTTCATTCTTTGCCTTTTTCAAACTTGCCTTTCACTTTCAAGAAGAACGAGGTATAAACTAATTGTTCCATTAGGGAAAACGCGCTTTCAGCAAATGGCGCTTTTGTTAACCTCTGAAACGACTGGGTTAACTCCGCGACTGCGGCATGATGGGAAACTGAGTAACGGCTGGGTAATTTCGTTAACTGGGTTTTTTTAAGCACTTTTGTTGTTGCCTCTCTCTGGACATCCGGCGTCAGAAGTAGTCTCTGTGGGAACTGTGTGGCCGGTCAGGGAGACATTTACATACAGACCAAGGGAAGGGGACATTGAGGGATGGTCAGAAGATAGAATCAAAAGATGTGAGATGGATGATAGCCATCTGCGGTGCATTGCTCATGTTGGCGCCGATCTTCCCTTGTGGTCAGTTAGTTAGACAGATGGCCAGTTGGGCCTTCTGTTCTATTCTACATTTGAATATTTATTCACTGTCCAGACAGTGAAACTTGTTCTTTGATTCTTGAGTTTCCAGGGTTCCGTATTGCCTACATTATGTTTTCTTGCTACATTGAATTTCTTTTTTTTTTTTTTTAGAACCTTGGAGTACAATAAAACTAAGTAGGGAGAGTAGGCGGCATGCATTGAGAAGGAAAGTGGAAGAAGAAGAAGAGGAGGAGGCAGTGGTGGTTAAGAGGAAGGAACGTGTTTTTAAAAAAAAAGGAAAATTGAAGACATGGGAGGAAAAAAAAACATGGCAAGTAAGGAGGCTAAAGTGGAGGAAACGAAGGGAAAGTAAGATGGTAAATGACAAGAAGGGATAAGGGAAAGAATCTCCCTGTAATGTAAAATTCGTGTTAGGGCAAGTTTTGCGTGAGTTTACCGCCGACGTACTCCATTAGGCAGTTGCCCACTTTCACATTTATGGCTCCCATTAGCTGCAGACGTAAGGCTGTTTGCTGTTTTTAGGGCATCTTGGGAGAAGTTATTGCTGACATTTATCCGCTCACGCGCTAAAATGAGAGGAGACAGAGAGAGGGAGGGAAAGAGAGAGAGAGGGAAAGAGAGAGAGAGACAGAAAGGTGCTGCAATAAAGCCCTAATTGGCTTTGGCCGATGGCTAGTGACCCAGTGATCCGGGTACAGCATGTAAGGCCAGGTGTCCGATTCTTTGTTCCTTGTCGTGGCCATGTGTAGATTTGTTTGTGGTCGTTGTTTGACAAATGTAAAACTTGTGGCCACAAAATGGGTAATATAGTCTTAGCAGGGGTAGAATTATTATAGCAGAGTTATGTAATCCTAGCACGGGTAGTGTAATAATAGCAGGGGTAGTGTAATACTAGCAGGTGTAGTGTAATACCAGCAGGGGTAGTGTAATACTAGCAGGGGTAGTGTAATACTAGCAGGGGTAGTGTAATACTAGCAGTGGTAGTTTAATCCTAGCAGGGGTAGTGTAATACTAGCAGGTGTAGTGTAATACTAGCACGGGTAGTGTAATACTAGCAGAGGTAGTGTAATACTAGCAGGGGTAGTGTAATACTAGCAGGGGTAGTGTAATACTAGCAGAGGTAGTGTAATACTAGCAGGGGTAGTGTAATACTAGCAGAGGTAGTGTAATACTAGCAGGGGTAGTGTAATACTAGCAGGGGTAGTGTAATACTAGCAGGGGTAGTGTAATACTAGCAGGTGTAGTGTAATACTAGCACGGGTAGTGTAATACTAGCAGGGGTAGTGTAATACTAGCAGGGGTAGTGTAATACTAGCAGGGGTAGTGTAATACTAGCAGGGATAATGTAATACTAGCAGGGGTAGTGTAATACTAGCAGGGGTAGTGTAACACTAGCAGGGATAATGTAATACTAGCAGAGGTAGTGTAATACTAGCACGGGTAGTGTAATACTAGCAGGGGTAGTGTAATACTAGCACGGGTAGTGTAATATTAGCAGGGGTAGTGTAATACTAGCAGGGGTAGTGTAATACTAGCAGGGGTAGTGTAATACCAGCAGGGTAGTGTAATACTAGCACGGGTAGAGTAATACTAGCAGGGGTAGTGTAATACTAGCACGGGTAGTGTAATACTAGCAGGGGTAGTGTAATACTAGCACGGGTAGTGTAATATTAGCAGGGGTAGTGTAATACTAGCAGGGGTAGTGTAATACTAGCAGGGGTAGTGTAATACTAGCAGAGGTAGTGTAATACTAGCAGGGGTAGAGTAATACTAGCAGGGGTAGTTTAATACTAGCAGGGGTAGTGTAATACTAGCAGGGGTAGTGTAATACTAGCAGAGGTAGTGTAATACTAGCAGGGGTAGAGTAATACTAGCAGGGGTAGTGTAATACTAGCAGGAGTAGAGTAATACTAGCAGAGGTAGTGTAATACTAGCAGGGGTAGTGTAATACTAGCAGGGGTAGTGTAATACTAGCAGAGGTAGTGTAATACTAGCAGGGGTAGTGTAATACTAGCAGTGGTAGTGTAATACTAGCAGGGGTGGTGTAATACTAGCAGGTGTAGTGTAATACTAGCAGGGGTAGTGTAATACTAGCAGGGGTAGTGTAATACTAGCAGCGGTAGTGTAATACTAGCAGGGGTAGTGTAATACTAGCACGGGTGTTGTAATACTAGCAGGTGTAGTGTAATACTAGCAGGGGTAGTGTAATACTAGCAGGGGTAGTGTAATACTAGCAGGGGTAGTGTAATACTAGCAGGGGTAGTGTAATACTAGCACGGGTAGTGTAATACTAGCAGGGGTAGTGTAATACTAGCAAGGATAATGTAATACTAGCACGGGTAGTGTAATACTAGCAGGGGTAGTGTAATACTAGCAAGGATAATGTAATACTAGCAGGGGTAATGTAACAAGGGTAATGTAATATTAGCAGGGATAATGTAAAACTAGCAGGGGTAATTAAGTCCTAGCAGGGGTAATGTAATACTATCATGTGGTAATGTAAAACTAGCAGGAATAATGTAATACTAGCAGAAGTTGTGCAGTACGAGCAGGGGTAACAAATTCCTAGCAGGGGTAATATACTCGCAGGGTTAATGAAGTCGTAACAGTCGTAATGAAGTTTTAGCAGGAGTAATGAAGTTCTAGCGGGTAGGTTGGTGGTGACAGAGACATGTCGGTAGGTTGGTGGTCACAAAGACATGTCGGTAGGTTGGTGGTCACAGAGACATGTCGGTAGGTTGGTGGTCACAGAGACATGTCGGTAGGTTGGTGGTCACAGTGACATGTCGGTCGGTTGGTGGTCACAGTGATATGTCGGTAGGTTGGTGGTGACAGTGGTATGTCGGTAGCTTGGTGGTCACAGTGATATGTCGGTAGGTTGGTGGTGACAGTGACATGTTGGTAGGTTGGTGGTGACAGAGACATGTCAGTAGGTTGGTGGTCACAGAGACATGTCGGTAGGTTGGTGGTCACAGAGACATGTCGGTAGGTTGGTGGTCACAGTGATATGTCGGTAGGTTGGTGGTCACAGAGACATTTCGGTAGGTTGGTGGTGACAGAGACATGTCGGTTGGTTGGTGGTCACAGAGACATGTCGGTCGGTTGGTGGCCACAGTGACATGTCGGTAGGTTGGTGGTCACAGTGATATGTTGGTAGGTTGGTGGTCACAGTGATATGTTGGTAGGTTGGTGGTGACAGTGGCATGTCGGTAGGTTGGTGGTCACAGAGACATTTCGGTAGGTTGGTGGTCACAGTGATATGTTGGTAGGTTGGTTGTCACAGTGATATGTTGGTAGGTTGGTGGTCACAGAGACATGTCGGTAGGTTGGTGGTCACAGTGATATGTTGGTAGGTTGGTGGTCACAGAGACATGTCGGTAGGTTGGTGGTCACAGTGATATGTTGGTGGGTTGGTGGTCACAGTGATATGTATGTAGGTTGGTTGTCACAGTGATATGTTGGTAGGTTGGTGGTCACAGAGACATGTCGGTAGGTTGGTGGTCACAGAGACATGTCGGTAGGTTGGTGGTGACAGTGTCATGTCGGTAGGTTAGTGGTTACAGAGACATGTCGGTAGGTTGGTGGTCACAGAGACATGTCGGTAGGTTGGTGGTGACAGTGTCATGTCGGTAGGTTAGTGGTCACAGAGACATTTCGGTAGGTTGGTGGTGACAGTGGCATGTCGGTAGGTTGGTGGTGACAGAGACATGTCGGTAGGTTGGTGGTCACAGAGACATGTCGGTAGGTTGGTGGTGACAGAGACATGTCGGTAGGTTGGTCGTGACAGTGTCATGTCGGTAGGTTGGTCGTGACAGTGTCATGTCGGTAGGTTGGTGGCCACAGTGACATGTCGGTAGGTTGGTGGCCACAGTGACATGTATGTAGACAGGTAGTCGGGCACTGGTATGTAGCATGCAGTACCGCAGTTAGGCTAACAGGTCGGAGGATAGTTTAGGCGGGTAGAATGCCGAAAAGGTGGGTGGTTATGTGGGTAGACAAATACGCAGACAGACAGTCAGACGGACAGACAGACAGACAGACAAGCAGGGAGATAGGCATGTGGGAGGAAGCATACGTGGACAAACAGACAGACTGGCATGGATAAACTTAGATGGGTAGATAGACAGACAGACTAGTAGCAGGAATTTACAGACAGGCAGACAGACACTCACATGTAACTTTAGCGGGCTACAAGACAAACTGACCGACCGATTAAGCAGTTTACCTGCTGTTTAATTTGGATGTTTTTAAATAGACAGAAAATAAGAAAAACTCAAAACACTG
>CAJHNH020005523.1:305522-465452 GCA_905116865.2 Candidula unifasciata
TATGTAATCTGCATGTAATCACAGAGGGGATTTTGCTTACATCAGTCCCCTTGTAATTGCAAGGCAGCGCCTCTGAACGGGCGCCAGCAAGGGGACGGAATCAGGCACTGGTAACTCCGAATAGATGCTCTCCCTTTGACAAGAGCTCATCTACCCGAACTTTGACAACTCCATGTTTCTTCATAACCACTGAGGCTAGAGATCTGTTAGATTCGAGTTCAATCCTTTTGAATCAGCTCATTGTATCTCTCAGTCTTCGCTCTCCACATCTTTTTCTGTTCTCCTCTCCATCATCTCTCTCTTCGACCTCTACATGTGTGTTCTCCCCTCCATCATCTCTCTCTTCGCTCTTCTCTATCGTTTGACTTCTTCCATCACTGATTATCTTATACCCCCCCCCCCCCATTTTCTCTCTCTCTCTCTCTCTCTCTCTCTCTCTCTCTCTCTCTCTCTCTCTCTCTCTCTCTCTCTCTCTCTCTCTCGCAAACGCGAACGCGCTATCAAAAAATGTCACTTTATAATTTACATATCAAACTAAATTATGTTGTATACAGATATCCATAGGCGATTAAATGTCTGCATTACTTCTTCTTCTGCGTTCATTCGAAGACGTAATTGCGTTGTGTCCGTTTACAGCATGGCTGCGATATTTGCGCCTTTTGGCCAACACAACCGACTTCTGTGGGCATGTGTTGAGCGGGTTAACCTCCCTGGTTATTTTCAGAGGACATTGCAGTCTCACTGTTGTGTGGTCATCTTTGCTTCCCAAGTCACAGGTGGTGCCCCCCACATCAGGCCACCCAGAGAAGCCACGTCATGCTGGTCAGCATTCAAGGTAGGTAAGTATGTTGTACCCCACCAGGACATCACACAGAGCGATAAACACCCGGTGACAGAAAGTGCCACCATGCAGATAAGGATCGCCCCTGGAGAGGTCCCAGAAACCCCGTTCAGCCGTTAGACCATATTTAAGGCCTGGCAGGGTGGGGATTCAAAATAATTAAATTGCATCCCACAAGGCGTGGGTCTAGAGGGGTCCAGTGTGGCAATGTATGGACAGAAGGTAGCAGTGTACAGACAGATGGTGGTAGTGTAGGGACAGATGGTGGTAGTGTAGGGACAGATGGTGGTAGTGTAGGGACAGATAGTGGCAGTGTAGGGACAGATGGTGGTTGTGTACGGACAGATGGTGGTAGTGTAGGGACAGATGGTGGCAGTGTAGGGACAGATGGTGGTAGTGTACGGACAGATGGTGGTAGTGTAGGGGCAGATGGTGGTAGTGTACGGACAGATGGTGGTAGTGTAGGGACAGATGGTGGTAGTGTACGGACAGATGGTGGTAGTGTAGGGACAGATGGTGGTAGTGTAGGGACAGATGGTGGTAGTGTAGGGACAGATAGTGGTAGTGTACGGACAGATGGTGGTAGTGTACGGACAGATGGTGGTAGTGTACGGGACAGATGGTGGTAGTGTAGGGACAGATGGTGGTAGTGTACGGACAGATGGTGGTAGTGTAGGGACAGATGGTGGTAGTGTAGGGACAGATGGTGGTAGTGTAGGGACAGATGGTGGTAGTGTAGGGACAGATGGTGGTAGTGTAGGGACAGATGGTGGTAGTGTAGGGACAGATGGTGGTAGTGTAGGGACAGATGGTGGTAGTGTAGGGACAGATGGTGGTAGTGTAGGGACAGATGGTGGCAGTGTAGGGACATATGGTGGTAGTGTACTGACAGATGGTGGCAGTGTACAGACAGATCGTGGTAGTGTACGGACATATGGTGGTAGTGTAGGGACAGATGGTGGCAGTGTATAGACAGATGGTGGCAGTGTACGGACAGATGGTGGGGGTGTAGGGACAGATGGTGGCAGTGTAGGGACAGATGGTGGTAGTGTAGGGACAGATGGTAGTGTAGGGACAGATGGTGGTAGTGTACAGACAGATGGTGGTGTGTATGGTGTGTGTATGGTACAGATGGTGGCAGTGTAGGGACAGATGGTGGTAGTGTACGGACAGATGGGGTGGTAGTGTAGGACAGATATGTGGCAGTGTATGGTGACAGATGGTGGTAGTGTACGGACAGATGGTGGTAGTGTAGGGACAGATGGTAGCAGTGTACAGACAGATGGTGGTAGTGTAGGGACAGATGGGGGCACAGACAGATGGTGGTAGTGTAGGGACAGATAATGTGTAGTGTACGGACAGATGGTAGGTGGGACGGAGTGTACGGACAGATGGTGGTAGTGTAGGGACAGATGGTGGTAGTGTACGGACAGATGGTGGTAGTGTAGGGACAGATGGTGGTGTAGGGACAGATGGTGGTAGTGTAGGGACAGATGGTGGTAGTGTACGGACAGATGGTGGTAGTGTAGGACGGACAGATGGTGGTGGTAGTACGGGACAGATGGTGGTAGTGTAGGGACAGATGGTGGTAGTGTAGGGACAGATGGTGGCAGTGTACGGACAGATGGTGGTAGTGTACGGACAGATGGTGGTAGTGTAGGGACAGATGGTGGTAGTGTAGGGACAGATGGTGGTAGTGTAGGGACAGATGGTGGTAGTGTAGGGACAGATGGTGGTAGTGTACGGACAGATGGTGGTAGTGTAGGGACAGATGGTGGTAGTGTAGGGACAGATGGTGGTAGTGTACGGACAGATGGTGGTAGTGTACGGACAGATGGTGGTAGTGTACGGACAGATGGTGGTAGTGTAGGGACAGATGGTGGTAGTGTATGGACAGATGGTGGTAGTGTAGGGACAGATGGTGGTAGTGTACGGACAGATAATGATAGTGTACGGACAGATGGTGGTAGTGTACGGACAGATGGTGGTAGTGTACGGACAGATGGTGGTAGTGTACGGACAGATGGTGGCAGTGTAGGGACAGATGGTGTTAGTGTAGGGACAGATGGTGTTAGTGTACGGACAGATGGTGGTAGTGTACGGACAGATGGTGGTAGTGTAGGGACAGAAGTTTCAGTTTCTTTCCAGTCTGTATTACGATCACTTGACTTTATTTAACTTCCATGGCCCCCTCATCCCATAAGACAGGAAATCAGTCCAGATCAAAATCAGCAGGCTTCATCTAAATGTAGATTGAGTAACCATCGCAGTTCATCTGTGATTGTGGTTTGATTGTGGCGCTGGGAAAATGCTTGGACGCATGTTTAAACAGGCAGACTGGCAGACAGACGGTCATTTAGAGAGACAGAGATACAATAATAGATGAGTACACAGACAAACACTCTACGCATGTGTATTTATTGCACAGACAGAAAACAGGCAGGGCTGATTTCTCGGATGGTTTGCTAGTTCGTTTGCTGGATGGATGGTTGGTTCGTTTGTTGGATGGTTGGTTTGTTCGTTGGATGCTTGGTTGGTGAGGCCCTTCATTTCAGGTTTTTTTGAAAGATAAAAATTATTCCAAAAAATGCATTGCACGTGATTTAACAGTGTGAACATGTTCTTTAAGCCAAATATTAAGCGAGTACTGTCCACGTCTTTAGCAACTTGAAAGAAATAACTTGTGAACATGGCATCGGATGTAAGTCAGTTTTTTTCCAAAAATATATTTTTACATGTGTCAGTGTGTGTGCGCGCGCTTATCTTTCTACATTTCTGTCTGTTTAATACTTATCTTTGTACGTTCTCTCTAAACAAGTAATTCTCTGACTTCATAATTGTTAGTCGTTATGTTCTTTAATCTGTCTCTATTTATGTCTGTCATTCTATTCAAACATCTTCTGATAATTCTATTTGACCACTACAACAACCACCACCACTACTATGGTGGTGATGACGACGATTATAACAGAATCTTGCCGTCGACAACCCACAAATCCACGAGCGGAATAAACGCAGTCTCACAAACAACAACTGCAAATCAACAGCAATAAACCCAAACGATGAAAGCCAAAATAGCAACAACATTCTTTAACAATCTCTGGGGTCGCGACATTTCCACGGACATAATAAGAGAATTCCCGCATAAAAACGGAGCCAAGTTTGGGACATTTTGTGTGGCTCCTGCAGTCACAATGGAGGCTTACAAATCCCCACAAGGACTTGTAAATGGCGAGCTCCCAATTTCCGGTTCGTTGAGACACAAAACTATGGCGTCTGAAAACTTCCAGTAATTGAAAGAAAGCCCAGCTCGTGGGTTCCCGTGGGGAAAATGGCGAATCTCAGACCGCCCAGCTCTGCATTTAAAAATGCTTAGAGATGTCCCCGTTTCATTTATTCGAATCGTTTTATGTAAATTTCCCTTATCAAGCAATCGTCTTGTGGAGGGTTCAATTTCTTATCAATTTTCTTCCCGATGTCTGATAATATTCCGTGCAAGTAGGGCATGGCAAATAGAAATCTAGAAGCAAAACCGGAATGATCTTCAGTAAGAAAGGGAACAAAGTAGCATATTCCAAAAGACCAAAGCTGACAACACAAGCTGGCTGAGTAAAGGGTCTCAAATATGTAGACATCAAGGTTACTGCATTTGCTTGACAGAACCAGCGAACGAACTTTATTTTCAAAAGATCACACATTGGACACGCAGGCCCGCCTTACATTTGGCCCTTCCAAACACCCATATTTCACACCGCAGTTGTATTTTGTCAATGAAGCCTGTGATGTGACTCCACTGACCGGACAGTCAAACCAAATGGTAACCCAGCGACATCCGGTGTCACGGTATTATGATGACAAAGACGATGATGATTATGTGTCAATTATGGTTTTTAACAGGCAAATTGTTACAGGTGTCGAAATCACCCCCACCCCCTTCCCCGACCCTTCCCCCGTGCCCTCCTCCGTGAGTGGAATTTAACTGACACAGCTGCAATTTAACATTGATCGAAGCATTCGTATATTAAATGTACAGTCAATTATTTAACATTATCGAGTTCCTTGTTGACTGGCGTGAACGCAAAAGCTGATGGTTGTCCAGATGTGACGATCATATCTATATCTTCTCTCCAAAATCTCTTTCGTAGCATCAATGGCAACTCACAGCCACAATGTCCATTTTTTAATAAGATTATGAACAGTTAGTGCGTTCATGTGAGTGTGTGTATGTGCATTGTGTGCGCACCCGCAGTCGCCTGTCTGTCCTGATAACATCTAGCGTGCATTTGCATTTATATAATGTGACCAACAGGCAAAAAGATTAAAACAAGCAGTTCACAAAGGTGACGACCACAATTACGATGAAAATTCGAAGAAGAAATACCAAAACTAAATGCAGATTTGCAAGACTGGTCGACATTAAAATGTAATTGACCCGGAAACAACAGATGACTACTGCCACCATCTTGGTTTCTGCAGGCGGCAAATATGCAAATTCATTCATAGGGGTCACATCCGGGAGCCAGTTTGCCCAACAAAAGATAGTGCTGGTTAACTGGTTCACAACATGGGCCTCTGAATATGGAACCTGTTAGGTTTCTCTCTAAATATTTGGGAAAGCTGGTGTAGAAATGAGTATTGCTGAAGAAACTCTCATGACAGTCACAAGTATCTGTGGAATATTTTTGTTTTCTAGAGCACACTCTGTCAGAAATAGGGGTGACTGATCAGTCAGTGAGGTTTCGTCTCTACAATGAAGGTTGGTTCCATTGGATCTCTATTTCATGTCCTGATAGTTCGTTCTCTCAGACTTGTATTATTATCAACCTTTTGCTCCATCTTTTGATGTTTCCCATCTTGTATTGATGTCTAGTCTTTAGCCTTCGACTTTTCCCTTCAGTGTGTATTTCATAGATGTGTAAAGTCTTTTTTTTGGGGGGGATAAAATACTTCAGTAACTTCTTTTTTGTTTATTTCAGATACAAACAGTGACTTGATATCCTCGACACACTGTAGAGCAGACACAAACAGTGAATCGATATCCTCGACACACTGTAGATTAGATACAAACATTGACTCGATATCCTCGACACACTGTAGAGCAGATACAAACAGTGACTCGATATCCTCGACACTCTGTAGAGCAGATACAAACAGTGACTCGATATCCTCGACACACTGTAGAGGAGACACAGACAGAGACTCGATATCCTCGACACACTGTAGAGCAGATACAAACAGTGACCCGATATCCTCGACACACTGTAGAGCAGATACAAACAGTGACCCGATATCCTCGACACACTGTAGAGCAGATACAAACAGTGACCCGATATCCTCGACACACTGTAGAGCAGATACAAACAGTGACCCGATATCCTCGACACACTGTACAGCAGATACAAACAGTGACCCGATATCCGCGACATACTGTAGAGCAGATACAAACAGTGACTCGATATCCGCGACATACTGTAGAGCAAATACAAACAGTGACCCGATATCCGCGACACACTGTAGAGCAGATACAAACAGTGACTCGATATCCGCGACATACTGTAGAGCAGATACAGTGACCCGATATCCGCGACACACTGTAGAGCAGATACAAACAGTGACTCGATATCCGCGACATACTGTAGAGCAGATACAGTGACCCGATATCCGCGACACACTGTAGAGCAGATACAAACAGTAACTCGATATCCGCGACACACTGTAGAGTAGATACAAACAGTAACTCGATATCCTCGACACACTGTAGAGCAGATACAAACAGTAACTCGATATCCTCGACACACTGTAGAGCAGATACAAACAGTGACTCGATATCCGCGACATACTGTAGAGTAGATACAGTGACCCGATATCCGCGACATACTGTAGAGTAGATACAAACAGTGACTTGATGTCCTCGACACACTGTAGAGTAGATACAAACAGTGACCCGATATCCGCGACATACTGTAGAGCAGATACAAACAGTGACCCGATATCCGCGACATACTGTAGAGTAGATACAGTGACCCGATATCCGCGACATACTGTAGAGTAGATACAATGACCCGATATCCGCGACATACTGTAGAGCAGATACAAACAGTGACCCGATATCTGCGACATACTGTAGAGCAGATACAAACAGTGACTCGATATCCTCGACACACTGTAGAGTAGATACAAACAGTGACCCGATATTCGCGACATACTGTAGAGCAGATACAAACAGTGACTTGATATCCTCGACACACTGTAGAGCAGATACAAACAGTGACCCGATATCCGCGACATACTGTAGAGCAGATACAAACAGTGACCCGATATCGGCGACATACTGTAGAGCAGATACAAACAGTGACCCGATATCCGCGACATACTGTAGAGTAGATACAAACAGTGACCCGATATCCACGACATACTGTAGAGCAGATACAAACAGTGACTTGATATCCTCGACACACTGTAGAGCAGATACAAACAGTGACCCGATATCCGCGACATACTGTAGAGCAGATACAAACAGTGACCCGATATCCGCGACATACTGTAGAGCAGATACAAACAGTGACTTGATATCCTCGACACACTGTAGAGCAGATACAAACAGTGACCCGATATCCGCGACACACCGTAGAGCAGATACAAACAGTGACCCGATATCCGCGACACACTGTAGAGCAGATACAAACAGTGACCCGATATCCGCGACATACTGTAGAGCAGATACAAACAGTGACTCGATATCCGCGACACACTGTAGAGCAGATACAAACAGTGACCTGATATCCGCGACACACTGTAGAGCAGATACAAACAGTGACCCGATATCCGCGACATACTGTAGAGCAGATACAAACAGTGACCCGATATCCGCGACACACTGTAGAGCAGATACAAACAGTGACTTGATATTCTCGACACACTGTAGAGCAGATACAAACAGTGACCCGATATCCGCGACATACTGTAGAGCAGATACAAACAGTGACCCGATATCCTCGACACAATGTAGAGCAGATACAAACAGTGACTCGATATCGGAAGAAGAAAACAACTAGGAAATGTCGGCGACAGAAAATATTTGATGACAGCAAGCGAAAGTATCAAACACGAATACATTACTAACAAATACAAAGATCTCACAATAAAGTTATTTATATATATATATATATAATATATATATATATATATATATATATATATATATATATATATATATATATTATATATATATATATATATATATATATATATACTAGCTGTACCCGGCTACGCGTTGCTGCGGCATAGTTTGGCTAAATGGAAAAAAAAGAAAATAGAAATCGCACGTGTCTAATATGGTTACTGTCGCAATCATTGTCTGCGCACATACAGAGATAGTCTCCCCCCCCCCCCCCCCCCCTTCCCGAATTCACCTACTACTCGCTTCTTCATCAAAATCTTGGGGAAAAAAGACAATAGAAATCGCACGTGTCTAATATAGTTAATGTGTAATCATTCTCTGCCCAGATATAGAGATAGTTTGGTTTGCCACTTTAGAACACGCAACATATAATTGAGTCTTTATATTAGTGGTCGTTTAAATGGTATTATTAGCACAGTTTAAAAAAAATGGTTATTTGGTTATCACATGCTAAAGCTGTTTGTATTTTTTTTTTAAAGGCGGAAGTAAAGCTTACTACTGTACTTGTAAATAACCAAGTAAGTCGTTAAAAAAAAATGAGAATAGCGGAGGTAGCGTTAGTAAAATATAAACAAATTAGGAAATGAAAACTTTAAAATCATGCGTTAAGCTCTTTAAGTTAACAGTTTCTGTCGTCACCCCCTCCCCTCCCCCATCTGCTCTCTCTCTCTCTCTCTCTCTCTCTCTCTCTCTCTCTCTCTCTCTCTCTCTCTCTCTCATCGAAGGATTTGAAAGTCATCACCCGACGATATTTTTTGTAATTGACGTTGATACCCCTGTCTATCCGGACTAAAATAGGGAGCATGAATTGTAATTAGTAGTAAATGTGGCTAGTGTAATATATATCACACTATCCTTCAAGTACCAGTACAACTACTACCACCACCGCTACCACAATAACTAAAATAATGTCACTGCTATCTGTTTTACCGTTGGAGTAGACAAGGAGTCGTGAGCCAGAGGATTTGGCGCCGCTAGTCTAATGCTGTCAGCACAAACTGGTCAGGTTAGGATGTGTAATTTCGCTCCCCAACAGAAAAATGCCATCACCTTACCGGCGGTCTCCGGCATGACAGCACTACGGTGTAACCGCTCAATCACAACAACTACTACTACTTTGAGTGGGTAAGGCAGTTATTTTGACTTGAAGCTCTTTCAGTTTACCACCCCCCCCCCCCCCCCCCCCCCCCCCCCCCCCCCCCCCCCCCCCCCCCCCCCCCCCCCCCCCCCCCCCCCCCCCCCCCCCCCCCCCCCCCCCCCCCCCCCCCCCCCCTTTCCAAATTCACCAACTACTCTTTCCTTCATCGAAGTAGTTTGGAGAGAAAAACCAAGTGAAATGCAACGAAAACAGGGAAAATACACAATAATTACGAAATGAACGCTATGATAAACAACACAGCCTAATTCCAACGCAATGTCAGAAGAAATAATTAAACTGAAATGAAAATAAATGGAAATCTACGAAAATTCAGCGTTACCATGCGATCAGAAAGTTTGAAAACAAATCATAAGTATGCGAAATGGTCAAATTTAATTCTGGTTTACCCACATACCTGTATTTTTTTTTTTTTAATAGTTTTTTATGGCCACATGTCTATTGTTGTCGCCACGACAGAGCAGGCCTGGATTTAATTTTGCTACCGGGTTTTTAAAAAAAAAAGGAAACTGTCGTACTGGGAATTCGAACCCTAGTCTCCCGCACGGAAACCCAGTGTGCTAACCATTCGATCAGCCAACCACTGCTTCTGAATAACGAAAAGATAATAACACTTCGCAAGATGTGTATCCCCATTCTAACACAGCTCAAAACCGCAGGCAATTGTTTTCTCATTAACAGATATACCAGATATAAACTTTAAGTATTGTTGAAACGGCACAATAATGGAAATCGTACGTGTCTAACACGATAAAAGTCGCAAAATTTATCTGCGCAGACATAGATCCCCCCACCTCACCCCGCTTTCTCTTCCCCTCTCTCATATCCACCGACTACTCTCTAACTCATCGAACGTTGTTTGAAAAGTAAGAAAATAGAAATCGTGTATAATATATTTAACGTCGCAATCAGCGATATAGAGATAGTCTGGTTTGCTGTACTGGCGGATGTAAAAAATGGAGGGTCCCGTGTCTACTGCGCATGCACTGTGAAATCGATCGCGCATGCGCATTTACTAACGTGGCTATAATTAAATGCCACTAAAAATGGAAATATTAGTTTCAAAGATTTTTGCAACAAATGTGGTCACCTATCTCTAACAATGACAGGTAGAATTTCAAACTATGATGGGTAAACATCCGGTATCAAAACAAACATATCCTGAAAATTTCAGCTAAATCGGTTTAGTAATTTCCGAGTCTATAGCTCATAAACAAACACACAAACATTGATTATATATATATATCAATGTTTGTGTGTTTGTTTATGAGCTATAGGCTCGGAAATTACTGTACCGATATATATATTGAAGCTGTGAGATGTGAATTTTACAAAATAATCCTTACAACCCCTAGAATTACTACAAAAAGAGTGACCCAGATGTTTTGAAAGAGGGAAGGCCTTGAAGAAAACTTGTCACAAAACATCATAAAGAGACAGTCGTCACTGTTTGGCCATGTTATGAGACAAAGGAAAATGGAACATGTGGTGACCACCGGAAAGATCTGTGGGGGGAAAAGACAGAGGAAGACAAGACGAGGCGTATCTGAATAGGGAGGGGTGTCAAAACATCAAATAATACATGCTATTGACGATCACATATTGTGGAGATGGATGATCCCCTACGTCAGTGTATAGTGAATCCTAATAGGAACCTAATCGTTGTCTAGTGTTCGGACAGAGGATTTCTTCCATCAACTACCGCAACTCCTCCAAATAACAGTCGACACTAGTTGATGGCAGTTTCACGTTTAATGATCACAACACATGAGCTACGACAACCTTGTCTTCCTTCCCAGTCTGGCTACCAACTGCTGATTATCGTTGGTCTAACAAACAGCCTAGCAACAGTTTACAGCAGCCACTTACTTGACACATCCAGGTTCTACGTATAAGCACGTGGGATCACACGGCCCAATCCTCAACGTCCAGCGGTGACGTGTACACGAAAACAACCCTCGCACATTTTGGACACTTCACTGTCGCCTTTCACTCAGGCTTCATTCAATGTAGATTTTTATACGTATCTCCAGCTTTCACATCTTCTAACTTTGGGAGCCCTGTCACAAAACGATTTTTCTCTCCCTTTTCGACTATTCCTCTGTTTTTTCCCGTGCTGCATATATTCGCTCACAATGATACGGGTTTTCCCCGGCACACACTTATTTCATGCCTTGCAACGTTGTATCAACCTTGGGTTTGTCCTAATTCTAAAGACCAACCAAAACCTTACTTTATTAACTAATTTGTATACACACACACACGCACACACACACACACACACACACACACACACATATATATATATATATATATATATATATATATATATATATATATATATATATATATATATTCTTCCAGTCAAGACCGCCGTGGTTGACCAAGGAGGCAAAAAAAAAAACACACAACAGATCTAGAGGAGACAACCTCAATTTAAAAAAAAAAACGAACCTTACGGAGTACCTATGTGCCTATGGGCTGGAATGGCTCGAGGTTATACAGTCGTGAACGTGGAACGTCTGGTAAGCGGGTAGGGCGGCGCCAGGCGTATGGACTCCTATAGGAAACCCATTGCCTCTCCCCTAGCAAGCAGGCAGTACTAGGGTGACCGTTTACTTCATGCACTGAAAGAATATTTTCTATGGATTTTGAACTTATTAATAAAAAGAATCATCGCCGGAGCTACGGTGTTCGTGCTCCCTGATTGATACCATCTTCATGTGACAACAACAGGGAGAGCCGAAAGAGGAAAAGACAAGGAAATGAAGAGAAAAGAAGGCACAGAAATAGAAGAGCCTAAGCCCAGATAGTCAGGCTAAAAACGGAGCGTCTGGGATTAAAGAATATTAGAGTGGGTTACTGGAATTCTCGTAGGCCAACAAGAGAGGACCTGTATTGGAGATACTGATTTATAACTTTGATATCATGCTGCAGGAATTAAACATAGATAGATATAAGTGTCCTGGATACATTAGTTATATAAATCCTACCTGACAGGGAAGACACGGGTAATGTCTGCTGGTGAAGAATGGGTTGAAGCATAGGGTTCTTGTCCTGGACCAGTGGAATCATAGTTACACTAGAGGTTTAGGGTATACAGATAGATAATGGGGTAACAACCTGGAATTTAGTAAATGTTTACGCTGCTGTTGAATCCTTTGTCACAAAGAAACATTGAGACTGGCTCAAAGAGTTGGAGGAAATCCCTGGTTATAGGCTTCTCGTTTGTGGGGATTTCAATGCGCGGAACAGAGCATGGGAAAATAGTAAGGGGGGAAAAGGCAAGGAAATGCTTTAGCAGAGGCTATGGTGGGTGCAGTCATAGTCTGTGTAAACGACGGTAGGTCAGCTAGAAAGGTAACGAGGCATAGCGATGCAGACACGGCCATTGATTTGGCTTTTGTTACTCATTCAGCAGTACTGGGCACAAAATGGAGTGTCCTAGGCGATCATGGAAGTGACCATATGCCATACTCAGTGTTGATTTCTAAAGCTAGCAAGGTCAGGGCTGCGAGAACGCGCAAGACTTTTTAAGTATGAGAGGGACAATACCCTTCTCGGACACCTTCGACAGAAGGTATGCGACAGAACCACCACTTCTGCTTTTGTGCAGCCTCCATGGTGGACCCAAGAAGTAGAACAGGCATGGAGAGCAAAGCGAGCAGCAAACAGTTAAACAATTACATAAAGTGCGTAAGGCACTTTACAGGTTACAAAAGGGTGTAGAGAAGATAGAAAGACTTGAAAAAGAAAAAGTAGAAGAGTTCAAGTCGTGTGCAGCAGATGTAAAAATAGACTTAATGGAAATATTTTATGAGCGAAATTGGAGGAGATAAATCACCGGGTAGTTTCTGGAAACTTCACAGACAGATTCAAAGAAAGGATCGGTCTATCGCATCAGGAATTATATACACTGATAATGGTATGCCAATGACAACAGACAACGAAAAGGGGGAAGCATTTTTGAAGAGATTTATAGCCCAAACGGACCATAGTTATAGGGAGCTTAGAAATTCAATTAGAGATAATCTGTCTAATACTATAAATGATAACAATTTTCAGGATATTATTAGGATAGAGGATATCAAATGTATATTGCAAAAAGCAAAAGACGCTGCGCCGGGGCCAGACGGAGTCAGGTACGTCCATATGAGGAGCATGAGTGATGAAGACTTGAAATGGCATTCCACTTCAACCAGAGCATCAGAACAGCTTCAGTACCCCAGGATTGGGTACTCAGCTACTAATCCCACTTCCAAAACCAGGCAAATATCATTTCAGACTTGGCGGTTTCAGGATTATCACTCTACAAAATACTTTTGACAAGGTGCTAGAGAAGATTATTGCTGTTAAACTACAAATGTTTTTTAAAAGGGAAGAGATCATGTCAAAAGGTTTGGGTAAGTTACCGGCCACAGAAAGATACATGGTCTAATGCAGCTACTTTTGCTTTTGATGTTTATGAAGGCTACCAGAATAGACAAAGATAATACAAAGATTTCCAGCCAACAAAATGTCCCTTTCCCCTTGCAGACATTAGACCCTAATACATACAAGATGCAGACAGACCCAAAACCACAGCAGACACAAGACCCCTACAAACACAAGACTCCAGTCAGACACAAGACCCCAAAGAGACACAATACTCCACAGCCACAAGACCCCAAACAGGCAAACAGACTTAAGACACCAACAGACATAAACCCCAAAGACCCCAAAACACAGACTTTAAGCACAGACACACCATGTTAACAGACATAAACAAACCACAGATACACCAAACAATCCCACAGATACACCAAACAATCCATTCACAGATACACCAAACAATCCATTCACAGATAAACAGACAAGCACAGATCCATTCACAATGTCCATTCACTGATAAAGGCAAACAACCACTAGATAAACCAAAGCATCCTCACAGATAAACGAACAATCCATTCACAGATAAACCAAACAATCCATTCACAGATAAACCAAACAATCCATTCACAGATACACCAAACAATCCATTCACAGATACACCAAACAATCCATTCACAGATACACCAAACAATCCATTCACAGATAATCCAAACATTCCATTCACAGATACACCAAACATTCCATTCAGATACACCAAACATTCCATTCACAGATACACAAACAATCCATTCACAGATACACCAAACAATCCATTCACAGATACACCAAACAATCCATTCACAGATACACCAAACAATCCATTCACCGATACACCAAACAATCCATTCACAGATACACCAAACAATCCATTCACAGATACACCAAACAAGCTGTTCCCAAATACACCAATCTTCTCACAGATACACCAAATAAGCCATTCACAGATCAGCAGTGTTTTATTTCAAATACGAAAGTATGATAAAAATATATGTTGTATTCATTGTTTTATCCACATTGTCAAACAGGTGAAGGCATCAAGATAATTCATTCTGACCATTTCTGCTCTGTACACATGTTGTTCTTGCAGAGATATCCTGCCACTTTTCACAAACAAGAAAATGAGTGTAAAGACTGAAAGCGTGGACAACCTTCCATATTCAGGACATATTTCACAGGGCTGAGTGCAAGCTATGCTGGATAGAAGAGATGTGTTCGCATCTTCTGCCTTATTAAATACTGATGCTCTCACAGCACCGTAGTTCTAACTCTGGCATGTTTTGTTACTTCATCATGTTAGTACATCTACAACAATATATCTGGTGTTCTCAATGGCTAACACAAGTCTTACTCTCCCAAAACATCAGGCACTCCAGCGACAAACATACATAGTTCACTATGCCCAAAGATTTCATTACATCTAGTTATCTTTTCTAACTATCTCATTACATCTAGTGCTCTTAGAGTTAACTATGCCTAAAAATCTTGATACATCAAGTGCTCTTACAGTAGCTATGCCTTAATATATCATTGCATCTAGATATGTAAATATCTCATTAAATCTAGTGCTCTTAGAGTTAAATATGCCCAAATATCTCAATACATCTAGTGCTCTTATGTTAATATCTCATTAAATCTAGTGCTCTTATATTTAATATGCCCAAATATCTCAATACATCTAGTGCTCTTATGTAAATATCTTATTAAATCTAGTGCTCTTATAGCTAAATATGCCCAAATATCTCATTAAATCTTATAGTTAAATATTCAAATATTTCATTAAATCTAGTGCTCTTATAGTTAAATATTCCCAAATATCTCATTAAATGAATGCGCTAAAATATCTCAATACATCTAGTGATCTGACAGTTCTATGTGTCTAAAGATTTCATTACATTTTATGCTCTTACCTAACTAGCTCCTTATATCTAGTGCTCTTACTGTTATCTATGTCTACATATCTCATTATGTCTAGTGCTCTTATATCTAACTACCCATAGCACCTCCTTATACCTAGTGCTCATACAGTTAACAATACCTATCAGATTTCCATTTCCTGCAAGAATATCTGTCCCAAGGCCAGCCAACATCACCCCTCTCCTGACACTCACCCTCCTGTGGTACATCAGTTGTCCCAACAACTAAACTCACAGACACTTCGTCAAACACACTGACTCCAGCAAAAGACAACTGGTACTAATATACCTCACATATAACAATGATCAGCATGTAACTCTATAATGTTATATATATATTGTCCATACAAGATTGTGGCTATATTAACCGCTGTGATGTACACATATCACACACATAATAAACAAATGAAAACTTGAATCACTGAATTCAATAATTTTAAATTGTTTAAAAAAAAAAATTTAATATGCCATAGCCTGCACAAATAATATGTTTTGGGTTACACCTGCTACAGTAAAGTGATCATGACCAGTTTAAATATTTGATCATCTGTTAGTGTCATTATGTCTGGCCAACTGATACTTTGTCTGGTTGTCATGTGTTGAAGGAAAGAAGAAAGGAATGAAGCTCCAGCAGAAAGTTCTGACTGTTCATCCACTTCTGGAGTTTACCCATGCTCCAGAAGAGAGTTTTGTATGCCCATCTGTTTTACAGACGGCTTATTTTTTTGCAGACTGTTAGTTCCTGGCCTCTTAGGCAGATGCACTCTGAGGGTAATATTAAGTCAGCTCTAACTGCTGCAGCCGCACAGAGGTTAGTCAACCTGCCTACAAGCCAAATAACCTTAGGGTTAAATCCATAACCAAACTGGACATTTACATTACCACAGTTCTAGAGAATGAGGCACCTGGGTTAACCAGAGGGTCTGGCCAGCTCACTACACTCAGAGGAAAGGCAAGACGGACATATAATCAGATTGTGACCGA
This sequence comes from Candidula unifasciata, assembly GCA_905116865.2. Classification (NCBI taxonomy): domain Eukaryota; kingdom Metazoa; phylum Mollusca; class Gastropoda; order Stylommatophora; family Geomitridae; genus Candidula; species Candidula unifasciata. The sequence continues at coordinate 322,007 of CAJHNH020005523.1, forward strand.
TACCATCACTATTGGAACTCTGCACTGGCTGCTGAAGATGAAGACAGAGCATGCAGGGGAATGCCCTGAGTGTCGTGATGTCAATTTATGACTTAACTCAACTCTAGGATAAAACCCACCTCACAAAATAGATCTACACCTGAGAAACCAGATTAATGAGCCAGAAGTCATTGGATATTTCATCTGAAAGGTGCAAATATTGCAGCTCTGTTTGAGGGAAAACATGAAGGCACATTGCAGTGTTTCAACACACGCACACAAATTAAACATAATCTTCTGGAAGATTGATTGGTGAATTACTCTCCACATCAGCCATCTAGTGCTGTTTAGTCAAGTATATGTAAGCTGAATACTACATACACAAACTACCACACTCTCGATGATGTGAAACCCTGCTTTTTTACACAAATGTTGACTGTGAGTGTGAAACATGTACACCTGCAGTGAATCAGGCTCTACCAGGTACATCTACAGTGAATCAGGCTGTTTCAGGTACATCTGCAGTGAACCAAGCTGTACCGTGTACAATGACTGTATGGGAAGCCTCTAGTTCTGTCACTAACAACGCAAGCATACATACATGGACTCTACATCCTGGAGTAGAAGGGCACAAACAGCCCAGGCTAGCCAGTGTCTATATATATATATATTCTATATATTTCTATATACAAGCTGTGCCCACAGTGTAACACAGCAAATATGTACATAACACAAGATATGTTGCAAATCCAATTGTTATTTGTAGAACATCCATCAAACTGCTGATATGTCAATGATTGAAATGTTTAGTTACGGGACAGTTTTACTGTGGTATATGTGTACATGGACCGGATTCATTCACACAGTCATAAAGCAGTGATACATTTATAACTGCCAAACATAACAAGAATGAGTTATTCTTGGAGGTATTCTTGTTATTATCTGATCATACCCACTGCCAGTAGCTGTGTGTGCTAATCTTCAGGTCTCCTGTCTCACATGCTGGAAAACCTTGTGTCACAAGACATCCTATGTCCATCCAGCTGCCTAGACTATCCTCCACAAGACATCCCCTGTCCATCCACCTACCTAGACTATCCTCCACAAGACATCCCCTGTCCATCCACCTACCTAGAATATCCTCCACAAGACATCCCCTGTTCATCCAACAGCCTAGAATATCTTCCACAAGACGTCCCCTCTCTATCCAGCTACCTAGACTATCCTCCACAAGACATCTCCTATCCATCCAGCTGCCTAGACTATACTCCGCAAGACTTCCCCTCTCCATACAGCTACCTATAATATCCTCCACAAGACATCCCCTGTCCATCCAACTGCCTAGAATATCCTCCGCAAGACATCCCCTGTCCATCCAACTACCTAGACTATCCTCCACAAGACATCCCCTAACCCCCTTTCCCCTCAAACTCTGCCACTGCACGGACATATTCCAGTTCCCCATGTCTCATGTGTCAACAGAATGTGTGCACCATCAATACCTGATATGGATCACCTCTGGCAGCTGTTGCTTCCACACATGACACTATTTCTTCAAACATCTGTCCCTGAGGTTCTCAACCTTTACCCAAGGGACCACAATCACTAAGACCTTCATGTCCCCTCCACACAGTCAATGTCCTTCTCCACATTGTCAATGTCCTCTCCACACTGTCCATGTCCTCTCCACACTGTCCATGTCCTCTCCACACTGTCCATGTCCTCTCCACACTGTCCATGTCCTCTCCACACTGTCCATGTCCTCTCCACACTGTCCATGTCCTCTCCACACTGTCCATGTCCTCTCCACACTGTCCATGTCCTCTCCACACTGTCCATGTCCTCTCCACACTGTCCATGTCCTCTCCACACTGTCCATGTCCTCTCCACACTGTCCATGTCCTCTCCACACTGTCCATGGCCTCTCCACACTGTCCATGTCCTTCTGCACTGTCCAAGTCCTCTCCACACTGCCCATGTCCTCTCCACACTGTCCATGTCCTTCTGCACTGTCCATGTCCTCTCCACACTGTCCATGTCCTCTCCACACTGTCCATGTCCTCTCCACACTGTCCATGTCCTCTCCACACTGTTCATGTCCTTCTGCACTGTCCATGTCCTTCTGCACTGTCCATGTCCTCTCCACACTGCATGTCCTCTCCACACTGTTGATGTCCTCTCCACACTGTCCATGTCCTCTCCACACTGTCCATGTCCTCTCCACACTGTCCATGTCCTCTCTACACTGTCTATGTCCTTTCCACACGGTATATGTCCTCTCCACACTGTCCATGTCCTCTCCACACTGTCCATGTCCACTCCACACTGTCCATGTCCTCTCCACACTGTCCATGTCCTCTCCACACTGTCCATGTCCTCTCCACACTGTCCATGTCCTCTCCACACTGTTGATGTCCTCTCCACACTGTCCATGTCCTCTCCACACTGTCCATGTCCTCTCCACACTGTCCATGTCCTCTCTACACTGTCTATGTCCTTTCCACACGGTCTATGTCCTCTCCACACTGTCCATGTCCTCTCCACACTGTCCATGTCCTTCTGCACTGTCCATGTCCTCTCCACACTGTCCATGTCCTCTCCGCAGTGTCCATGTCCTCTCCACACTGTCCATGTCCTTTCCACACTGTCTATGTCCTCTCTACACTGTCTATGTCCTCTCTACACTGTCTATGTCCTTTCCACACTGTCTATGTCCTCTCTACACTGTCTATGTCCTCTCTACACTGTCTATGTCCTTTCCACACGGTCTATGTCCTCTCCACACTGTCCAAAACCTATCCATAATTGATTCTCACATGCCTAGATACTTTTATAGAACACTAAAAGATCATCTATGATTTCCCTCCATGTCTAGACTGGCCACTAATTGACTATTTCAGATTGTCCATGATTCACTCCCAAATATTAAGATTGGTTCAAGCATAAACTAAGAATTCTTCTTCTTCTTCTTTTGTAGTTTATTCAATGGTCCATTGAGTTTACATTCCACTGTTGTTCTTTCTGGTCGTAAGAATTCCATTTCTCATTGTCCCTCACAAAAATATGTATATAATGTTCCACATTCCATTGTTATTTTATTACAGCAATCCTTGCATTCAAGACAAATCATTTACCAGCTTCCAATACTGGACTACATGCTGAGGTGTCGTGTCATTAACCTATAAACAGTCAGCACGAAGAGCACAACAAGGCAATGATCCAGAAACAATATCACCAACAGAGCCTGTCAAAGTCTCTCTTCAAACATAACACAGTCGTGGACCACAGATTCTTTAAGTACTTTAATATATTTATGTACAAATATTAACTGCATTAACAAACTTATTAACAAAACACAAGGAAAGGCAATGATTTCTATAATGATCCGACCTCCCCTCTTATCTGTCATTCATTTTCTGCTGTGGGAGACTAAGCACCAATAGGACCGCCTGGAGGCTGGCAAAGCTGATTCTATCAATAATCGCCTCACAACACTGGGCCACATTCAGAGATCAGTCTGCAACTGTTCACAGACACAGAGAAGAAACACAGAAATGAAGGCCAGTTCTAGAAAGTTGTGCATAAACAGATATATTTGATCAGTCTCTCTGGACAAGCCAGTAGTTATCATGTGCAAATTGCCAGGAAACCTGGAAAAATGTTCCCACCTCCGTAAATCTGTAAGGGAAAAACACCAGCATCTCAAAGAATCCTTGAAATGTTGTCTATGTCACACACAAACCACCGAAAAAATGTGCAAGACTGAACAGATCCTTGAAAAACTGTTTAAAATTCAAGGAATCCTTGAAACAATTTCTGTTTTCAGGAACGAAAGTTCTGTCCCTCCCCCAAAGAAGTTTGTTTGTTAAAATAATGCCCAAGTTCAAGGAATCCTTGAAACAAAGTGGCATCTGAATGAATCATACAAAAATAACAAATATGTACAAATCAGGGCCTGACACTGGGGCGAGTTACCGACACACACAATATTCTAGAAGTAGTTGCAAGTCTTTCGACTGAGCTCAGGACTATACAGACAGCACAGCTGCTGACACCAAGCTGAAACATTTGTCCACTGTTCTCAAGCCTAACATACAGGAAGCCTTGTTATATAAGAGCTATACTGTTACAATGATGATGATGAAACAGGTCGATTTGTTGGATTAAGAGATATCCTATTCGCATTAAGAGATATCCTATTTGCATTAAGAGATATCCTATTTGCATTAAGAGATATCCTATTTGCATTAAGAGATATCCTATTCGCATTAAGAGATATCCTATTCGCATTAAGAGATATCCTATTTGCATTAAGAGATATCCTATAACACAACTGTTCTCAGGGCAGCCCAGAGTCAATAACAAAACTGACAAAACAATTAAAAAAAACACAATGTACATGGACATTACTAATGAAATATACCAGGGGTCAAAGACCACAGTTGTTTATTATGAATACATGTTTATGTTTCTAGAGCCATCAGGTGAAGGTACTAGAGTTATCATGTCTGAACGGTCAGAAATGGAAGACTTAGGAACACACGCTCAAACACCAGAAGGGAGTGCACAACTACACCAACTGCTAAATATTTACTTGTGGACAGTTTGAATGTTTGTTTTGTGTGTGGGTACTTCTGCCCACAAGCGGCGTCCTAAGGCGTTGCGAGTCCGACTCGTGAGCCAGCATACCGCGATCGAAACCCACTGCAGGCTGCGTGGATTTTTGTCGTGGTATGGGACGTCGCAGGTCGACCCAGCCTAAAATGGGTACCAGGATGGGCTGTCCTGGGAAAGTAAAGACAGCCGGCGTAATGCTGACCACATTACCCACAGAGTGCTGATGGTCTGTAAAAATATGGGACGCTCTGCCCATATGCCCGATGCGCCGAAAGGCGTGAAAAGGGATCTTTACTTAACTTTACTTACTTCTGCCCACAATGTGACGTACCATCACCCACTAGTTGGATGTGGAGTGGGATGTCGAGGGGCTGATGTATCAAACTCATGGTTTATAGCAAGCAAGACCTCTCTACATGCACATGGGACATTGTGGAAAAATATGTGTACGGGGAACATCATGGATGCTAATAATCACAGAAGGAAAGAGGGAAACAAACCACTGTTATACATCCCTAGCATACTGTTGACAACTAAGCCATCACCAGTCCTCAACTCATCAAATCATACACAACTGAATAACACAGGTCACCAACAAGACGGATTGAGAGAGGACTTTTGTTGTGTTCTCTCATGTTTCCTTGACCCCTGCAGTTCACAATCAATGTATGGACCAACATGCCAGACCACCAGTTCACAATCAATATATGGACCGACACTGAGACCACCAGTTCACAACCAATGTATGGACTGACATGCCAGACCACCAGTTCACAATCAATGTATGGACCAACTGCCAGACCACCAGTTCACAATCAATGTATGGACCGACATGCCAGACCACCAGTTCACAATCAATATATGGACCAACTGCCAGACCACCAATTCACAATCAACGTATGGACCAACATGCCAGACCACCAGTTCACAATCAACGTATGGACTGACATGCCAGACCACCAGTTCACAATCAATATATGGACCGACTGCCAGACCACCAGCTCACAATCAACGTACGGACCGACACTGAGACCACCAGTTCACAATCAATGTATGGACCGACTGCCAGACCACCAGTTCACACAACCAATGTATGGACCAACATGCCAGACCACCAGTTCACAATCAATGTATGGACTGACATGCCAGACCACCAGTTAACAATCAATGTATGGACCGACATGACAGACCACCAGTTCACAATCAACATATGGACCGACATGACAGACCAATAGTTCACAATCAATATATGGACTGACACTGAGACCACCAGTTCACAACCAATGTATGGACTGACATGCCAGACCACCAGTTCACAATCAACGTATTGGACCAACATGCCAGACCAACAGTTCACAATCAACGTATGGACCAACATGCCAGACCACCAGTTCACAATCAATGTATGGACCAACTGCCAGACCACCAGTTCACAATCAATGTATGGACCGACTGCCAGACCACCAGTTCACAATTAATATATGGACCAACTGCCAGACCACCAGTTCACAATTAATGTATGGACCAACATGACAGACCACCAGTTCACAATCAATGTATGGACCGACATGACAGACCACCAGTTCACAATCAATGTATGGACCAACATGCCAGACCACCAGTTCACAATCAATATATGGACCGACATGACAGACCACCAGTTCACAACCAATGTATGGACCGACATGCCAGACCACCAGTTCACAACCAACGTATGGACCAACATGCCAGACCACCAGTTCACAATCAACGTATGGACCGACATGACAGACCACCAGTTCACAACCAACGTATGGACCGACATGACAGACCACCAGTTCACAATCAATATATGGACCGACACTGAGACCACCAGTTCACAATCAATATATAGACCGACACTGAGACCACCAGTTCACAACCAATGTATGGACTGACATGCCAGACCACCAGTTCACAATCAATGTATGGACCAACTGCCAGACCACCAGTTCACAATCAACGTATGGACTGACATGCCAGACCACCAGTTCACAATCAATATATGGACCGACTGCCAGACCACCAGTTCACAATCAATGTATGGACCGACACTGAGACCACCAGTTCACAATCAATGTATGGACCGACTGCCAGACCACCAGTTCACACAACCAATGTATGGACCAACATGCCAGACCACCAGTTCACAATCAATGTATGGACCAACATGCCAGACCACCAGTTCACAATCAATGTATGGACCGACATGCCAGACCACCAGTTCACAATAAACGTATTGGACCAACATGCCAGACCACCAGTTCACAATCAACGTATGGACCAACATGCCAGACCACCAGTTCACAATCAATATATGGACCGACACTGAGACCACCAGTTCACAACCAATGTATGGACTGACATGCCAGACCACCAGTTCACAATCAACGTATGGACCAACATGCCAGACCACCAGTTCACAATCAATGTATGGACCAACATGCCAGACCAACAGTTCACAATCAATGTATAGACCGACATGCCAGACCACCAGTTCACAATCAATATATGGACCGACATAACAGACCACCAGTTCACAATCAATGTATGGACCGACATGCCAGACCACCAGTTCACAATCAATATATGGACCGACATAACAGACCACCAGTTCACAATCAACGTATGGACCGATATACCAGACCACCAGTTCAGTACATTCAATACTTCAGGCAGAGAAAGCCATAAACACCACCGATATCACAAACCTGTGCAATAACAGACACCAGACTAAAATTATTCTTCTGATCAAACTCTATCAAACTAAATTAGCATCAACCACTCACAAAAGAGTTCACATTTAGAAACTGTAAACAAATCCAATCCAGTAATAAAACAATATTTTATAGTTTTTCTGTATTCAACAAAAAAATAAACAAGCATCTCTATAAATAGAATTGGTTTGTCATTCATACATTCAATAAAAACACCATTTCATTCAGTAAGTGACATTCTTCCAAGCAGTCCCCCATTCTGCCAGAGAAGCACAAAGAAAAATTAAATAGATACAGTAAGAGTCAACATTAAACAAGCACCAATCAAAGACAGAGAGAAAGTATAATAACAATATGCAGACTTCACAGGCAGTCTGTTACAGTATAGTTCAGCACGTACACTGGTATACAAAATTACCACTGATATGTGCACCCATACAATCATGAGATAAGTCTAACACAATGGTGGCTGACCAGACTACAATCTAGGTGCTTGCTTGCAACCTAAAGGTCTGCAACTGAAACCATCATGAGGCAGATTGATTTTTTTTTTTCCATTTCAAATTTGATCTTGGCTCCTGGGTCAATGCAGATAAAAATGGGTACCAGGTAATGTCCGGGTGGGAGGGAAGTAAACACGGCAGGTATCACGCTGACCACTTTATCCACCTAAGGCCGAGTGGTCTATACACAAATGAGTCTAGCTCCATATACCCAACACCCCAATGAGGTAACAAGGCTCCTTGACCTGACCCCAGTGACTACCAAGGGCCCAAACTTGTATCATAATATTCCAACAGTTCAACTTTATTTCCTCGTCTTCCATCGGGACAACAAGCCACTTGCACATACAGCAGATGTTGTGGGTGGGTGCTGGGCTGACTGTTTACGCAGACATCACCAACGCACCCCCCCCCCCCTCCCAGGAACTAACACAGCAAGCTTCGATACATTTACTGTGGCATCTTGGAGGTTACAGTTCACCGCATGAGGCAGCAGCCATGTTTCTTTTTTCTACTGTTAACCTGTACACAAATGTGTCAGAGGAACCTCTTACAAGTTGTTTTCTGTGTGTGTACGCACACACACACACACACGGAGATATATATATATATATATATATATATATATATATATATGTGTGTGTGTGTGTGAGTCTGTCTCTCTCTGTGTGCCTAAACATGTACAGAAATGCATATATATATGTATGTATATGTGTGTGCACGCCCGTGTGTGTGTGTGCGCGTGCGTGCATGTGCGTGTTCCCATCCAAAGTTAGACATGATCAAACAGGAGTATTGGTATCAAAACAATTTTCTGTACCTCTCCCTATGTGTTCTAGGGTCACATGGTAAGGAAGCAAAAATAGGGCCACTGTAGCCCTAGACACGTCGCAATAACAGACTAATTACAGGCGTTTCCTTTGATGTCAGAGTGCATCTGCCTGAGAGGTGTGGAACCAATAGTCTACACTCAAATAAGTCACACCCGTAAAACTGACGTGGCACAAAACTCAACTTCTGTAACAAGACTAAAGCCAGAAGTGGAGGTACAAGCTAAACTGTCCGCAGAAGTTTGCAGCTGGTGCATGCAGAGAAACAGAACAGGTACCTCATACTTTACAACACCCGTAAGATACCTGACTGTCACTGCAGGCATGCGTCTACAGTTTAACCTCAGGTCATCAGGCTTCTAGCTGGCTTGGACTAGGCATTCCTACACATGTGTGGGTGCATGTGTGGGTACATGTGTGGGTGCATGTGTAGATGTGCACGCGTATGTGTGTTCCTACAATGTATATAAAACTGAAACGTGATTGTTTTCTTGTTCACGGAGGCTAGAAGATAACTTTTTAAAATCTAAGAATATCAATGTAGCGGTCAATAAAAATATGTCGGTCCTCCTCCCCCCTCCCCTTTCTACCCTGTGGTGCCATGCTAACCTTAGGGTCATGACTTTGATGTGACATAAACACAAGGACTTCACATGCCAGTAAGGCAAATCTGGGGCAGTGAAACCTACACTTGAACGTTAGCCGGTGGGTATGCCTTCTTTAGACCACAGATACTTCCGCAATCACATTTAAGTGGGCAGCTACAAGCTGACAATATAAAATTCTCTACTGGCTAACAGAGAAACAGCGATTGTCTCCAGAGAATGTTACTGGCCATTGAGTTGAGATTCAATTTCCCTAAGTGTCTTTGATGCTTTCGGCTTCAGTTTAATTGTATCATCCTGATTAAAATATTTCATTTTGTCCCTAAATGACATCCTGTCCATACCCCGGGTGGCTGACTGCGATGCGATCTTGGCCTCGATCCGCGAGCGGGGGTCTCGATAGAATTCTTGAGTGCCGATAACATTTGGGGTTCCGCTGGAGGCATTATAGCCAAACTCTGCCCGTTTGCTGTCCAGGGATGTGCTGTTGATGTTATGCAGAGGGTGGGAATCTGGGTCAAAGACATCAGTGTCTGGGCTATAATTGGAAGCAGGAGGGAACCCTTGGTCAATGGAGACCGACCCGACAGGTGACCTGTAGGAAGACACCGAGTGGTTGGGTGTCCGCTCCTTGTAGGTGTTCATGTCCGTGTTAAATGACACAGATTTCTTGGCAGGCAGTGGCGGCTCCTGAGAGTTCTTCAAGGCTGATGGCAGATTGCCACTGGCACTGTTGTTGATGCTCTGGGCAGGTGCAGGGAAATCCATACTGTTACTGCCCCTGAATGAAGCTCTCTGCTGGTGCTGGGTAAATGTGTCATACGAAGACTTCCTCTCGGGAGGGGGCGGGGCCAGACTTGACGGATCAACAGAGACCTGACCGGGAACATTCGCATACTGTGAATAATCTGAGGAACCTTGACCCGGCTGGAGTCCAGGTGGGTTTTGCATATTGTTCAAGGACCCATGGACAGACCGGTTCTCCGTGTATCTGTCCTGAAAGTCTGCAGGCTGTTCTTGCTCCTGAAGCAAACAGATACAGTCAGGTTTGAAATGGTGCATATATATATATATATATATAGTAGATAAAAACTGTCAAATATACCAACGTCAAATATACCAACTGGTGTACAATTTACAATGCACATTTATACAGACTTACAATACACAATATACTTACAATACACAATATACTTACAATACACAATATACTAACAATACACAATATACTAACAATACACAATATACTAACGATACACAATATACTTACGATACACAATATACTTACGATACACAATATACTTACAATACACAATATACTTACAATACACAATATACTTACAATACACAATATACTAACAATACACAATATACTAACAATACACAATATACTTACGATACACAATATACTTACGATACACAATATACTTACGATACACAATATACTTACAATACACAATATACTTACAATACACAATATACTTACAATACACAATATACTTACAATACACAATATACTTACAATACACAATATACTTACAATTCACAATTTACTTACAATACACAATTTACTTAGAATGCACGTTTACAAACTGTAAACTGAAACTATTCCCAGTTTCAAATTCACAGCAGCTTTAGACTTAAACTCCAAAGATGTATTGATACAGATACGAATCAAGGAATATTTCACAACCACTGAGGACAAGCATTGGGAGCCACTGAACTTCAATGTTGAGAAATATTCTTGAATATTGTGGATTAAATGAGTGAGTGACGTCCAACCCCAGCAGCACCACACAATGACCGACAAATGCCAGCTGATGCAAAGTGCCACTATTTGGACAGATGGGGTGAAACTTTAAAATAAGACAAGAAAAGAACTAACAATGTACAAGATCTGGACATCCAAGAAAGCTGATGAAAAAAACAGAATTGGAGGGTGAGGTCTTTAGAAGGAGAGGCAGGGCCAACCACCATGAACCTGGACATAGGACATATACACGCCTGACTTGAGCATTCATTAACTCTCATCTCACCTGGTGTCCCATGGTTCGTTTCTCCTGTTTTTTCTGCAGCCGCTTGGCAATCTCCTCTCTTTCTTTCTCATATGCTTCTAGTCGGCGCTCAAGTCTGCAGTATCAGATAACATGCAATGTGAATGAACAACGGTAATGGCAGTATCTTCTGTTAGGTCAATTCAATTTTTATTTTTCTGTTTCTGCCTTTCAGCTCCCAAAGAAGCACAGGCCTTCAACTCATGCCAAGCTATTAGCCAACTTGTGCCTAATTTTGTTGGATTTTGTAGCTAGCGTTTACAAAGTCCAGCAGCACTACAGCTGGCCAGGATGGTTGTCTGAGGTGACAAGGGAGGGCTGGTCTTGGGGTCAGCTACAGAATGCTGCAGCCACAAAAGCCAACCACCCAGAAATAAGTCCAAGGAAACAAGAACAAAAGAGATAAGATACTTAGAGGACACTGAGTGACCACACAAGACAACAACGGGTTGCAGTTAGTTGGTCACAGGTCTACAGGGAATAAAAGGAAGGAGGAGTAGCTGATACTCCTTCATGCTCCCTTGGTAGTCCATGGAAATCCTGGCCTTAACAAACCAGGCTGACATAAACACAGGCTAGTTAGTTGCATATCCTTTACAGGACCTCATTAACCAAACCCAGCATTTGCTGACTGTTGGTGTTTTTACTTCAAAATTAACTCTGAGTTGTCTGTCATTGCTTCTGAATGGCTGCTGCTCCAAACCCTTATCTAAAGCAACACAAGGCAGTCTGTTGCCAAACACCCACAGCTAGAACTGAAAAACTTCATTAGTTGTCCAGTTCCTCTCATATTTATGGATGTAAGATTCTAGTGGTCACACAAAAAGAGTCCCTGTTTGTGTGCTTAGTCAACAACATGAGAATACAGTTAGACCTCGTTAACACCAACATGCTTCAGAAAAACAGTTAACAAGTTTACAATCACTGTCCCGGCAGATGTTTATTATTCTTTATCCCTGATTAGCAAAAACTGTTTTTAACACAGACTTGATTTTCTATCCCTTGGAATCTGTATTAGCAAGGTTTTACTGCAGTGAAATGTGACCTCACAAATGGTGAAGCTTTCAAGGATGACATCAACTGCAACAATCTATCTAAATCAACAACAAATCAACCCCCCTATCCCCCCCCCCCCCCCCCCCCCCCCCCCCCCCCCCCCCCCCCCCCCCAATCAATCAAGTAATCCTACTTACACCTGTAGTCGATCATGTTCCTGGCTAGCATCCACTCTCTGCTGGGTCAGCTCGAAATGACGCATCCGTTCCCTGGATTTCTCCAGGTCTTCCTGCAGTGAGTGGATGACATTCTCCCGGTTCTGGGACAGAGAATTAATATTCAGTTGTTACTAAAGAGACTGTCAATGTGGCACTAGAAGCTCTTTATATACTGTAGCTGCAGTAAGTAACTCATGTATGTTGTCAATCAAAACTCGTAAAAATAATTTATCTTTTAGTTTACTAAGATTGAGCTTTCATTGAGACAACAAGGTACAGGTATGTTACTTATGCTGTCTAGAATTACTCCAATCCCCCTACCCCCAGTCTATCAGTCTGTCTGTCTGTCTGTCTGTCTGTCTGTCTGTCTGTCTGTCTGTCTCTCTGTCTGTCTCTCTCTCTCTCTCTCTCTCTCTCTCTCTCTCACACACCCACAATACCAGCAGAGGATGTGTGAGAAATGAAAAGATTAGAAGAACTATGAGAACAATACCCATAACTTGTATTTTTTTTTATTCAGGAAAACAAAGACGGAAAAGGTTCAGCATGCTAGTGACAATGAACCTGACGATGCCGGCAGCAAGACATACAATATAAAAGTGGGAACAACAAAAACTAGAGGAAGACCTCGAAGAACATGGATTGATAGAACACTGGCAGCTTAAATAAAGAATGGAGCAAGAGATGGTCATTGCGGCCTTCTGTGTGCATGAGAACCAGCTCCACATACATGTGTTGTGATTGTAACTGACTGGCAAAGCAAGCTGAGATAAGTGGAGACAGGTATGCTCTGTGCAGAGTAGCATCCCTTGCTTCAGAGGTCCAGGGTAGTTAGCATTCTTGAAAAGGCAGACACACTAGCTAGTTGTGCACCACTCGGTGGAAAACTGATTCATGATAAGCTAGATGTTGTCAAGGTCTTATGGGAGCAAATGAACAGGGTGGGGTACAATCACGGTCTGAAAAAAATGGTGCAACAAAAAGTGACAATCTACACCCAGAGTAGAGGCAAGACGGGCAAACAATCAACAAAAAGTGACAATCTACACCCAGAGTAGAGGCAAGACGGGCAAACAATCAACAAAAAGTGACAATCTACACCCAGAGTAAAGGCAAGACGGGCAGGTAAACAATCAACAAAAAGTGACAACCTACACCCAGAGTAAAGGCAAGACGGGCAAACAATCAACAAAAAGTGACAATCTACACCCAGAGTAAAGGCAAGACGGGCAGGCAAACAATCAACAAAAAGTGACAATCTACACCCAGAGTAAAGGCAAGACGGGCAGGCAAACAATCAACAAAAAGTGACAACCTACACCCAGAGTAAAGGCAAGACAGGCAAACAATCAACAAAAAGTGACAATCTACAACCAGAGTAAAGGCAAGACAGGCAAACAATCAACAAAAAGTGACAATCTACACCCAGAGTAAAGGCAAGACAGGCATAGAATCAAGAAAAAGTGACAATCTACACCCAGAGTAAAGGCAAGACAGGCAAACAATCAACAAAAAGTGACAATCTACACCCAGAGTAAAGGCAAGACGGGCAGGCAAACAATCAACAAAAAGTGACAATCTACACCCAGAGTAAAGGCAAGACGGGCAGGTAAACAATCAACAAAAAGTGACAACCTACACCCAGAGTAAAGGCAAGACGGGCAAACAATCAACAAAAAGTGACAATCTACACCCAGAGTAAAGGCAAGACGGGCAGGCAAACAATCAACAAAAAGTGACAATCTACAGCCAGAGTAAAGGCAAGACGGGCAGGCAAACAATCAACAAAAAGTGACAATCTACACCCAGAGTAAAGGCAAGACGGGCAGGCAAACAATCAACAAAAAGTGACAATCTACACCCAGAGTAAAGGCAAGACAGGCAAACAATCAACAAAAAGTGACAACCTACACCCAGAGTAAAGGCAAGACAGGCAAACAATCAACAAAAAGTGACAATCTACACTCAGAGTAAAGGCAAGACAGGCTAACAATCAACAAAAAGTGACAATCTACACTCAGAGTAAAGGCAAGACAGGCAGGCAAACAATCAACAAAAAGTGACAATCTACACTCAGAGTAAAGGCAAGACAGGCAAACAATCAGACTGCTACTGGTACTATAAGAGTCGGAACTCTCTGCCTGCTGCTGAAGATGGAGATGGAGCAATTACAAGAATGTCCCAAGTGCTGGAATGTTGGTTCTTGAAACTCAACTAAACTTGGAGCCTAAGCCTTCACAACACGATAGCATACCAAGCTACCAAGCGGCCACTAGCTCAGCTATCTATATCCTGTAACAGTGACGGTGAAGAAGCAAGAGGAACATCTCAAGATAAAACAAAAACACTAAATAGCTCTGGAAATGTTCATTTTTATCTGAGACTAACCTCAAATATGAAATGTGTTGAACAGGCAATGAGATCTGTACATGAGACAGGCTGAGAAAGATACTCACAAATGACCTCTCTGTCAGTTCATCGTCATCATTGTCCACCTCTCCTGTTTCAGACACCTCCTTGACACGTCTCTGAAACTCATACTCCATTTTCAGCTTGCGCAACCTCTCCTGCTCCTGCAGTATGGAAGATTCAACAGATCTGTTTAACAATGAGGTTCTAGTGGTCAATGAGTGGACAATTATCATGTGTGACCAAATCATGTCTTCTCTCTCTCTCTCTCTCTCTCTCTCTCTCTCTCTCTCTCTCTCTCTCTCTCTCTCTCTCTCTCTCTCTCTCTCTCTCTCTCTCTCTCTCTCTCTCTCTCTCTCTCCATTCCCAAATGGAGCAGCAGCTCTCTGCCAACACTACACAGTATTGACTTGATTATGATTTAGCAGAGTCTCTCTTGGCAGTGGTGAAATGTTGCAAGCCAGCTTGGTTTGCGCACGTGGTGAGACATGATTCAATTGCAAAGACTACTTCAAGGAATGTTGGGGGGTAGTCAAAGAAGAGGAGGGCAAAGAAGAACCTGGAATGACAACATCAAGAAATGGACAGGACTAAGTTATCATACACTTATTCATCAAGCGGAAGACAGAGAATGACGACAGGTTTTATGTGCTATTGCTTCCATTAATACACCTCCTCGACCCTAATGGGTCAAGGGTTATGTTATGTAGCGGAGTCTGCAACCAGTGTTCTACAGAATAAAGGAGCCAGACTTTGGTAACCCTACTCAGATACCTCATATGACATGCATGACATGTTACATTATTACCATTATTTGCTTTCCATATGGTTCCCACCAACACAAGAGTGTTTGTCATGGGATCTCAACCTTGTACAATAAACAACCACAGTGTTTGCTTGTGGCATCACATCCTACCCTGTCTCTCCTCACTGATCTAAAATACCAAGCTCTAGCAATTCATCTCTGCTGATCTTTGCCCTCCATGTCCAGTCTTTACACAGATAACATTGTTTGGGGAAGAACACGCTACACAACAATGTTTTCAGTTTCTAGTGTGCATGGTATAAATATGCTTGTACTAGGCCACATTTGTACTGGATGGTTGCAAAAACTATTAAAGTTCATGTACTGGCCAGCCCAAGCATCTTTCCTATACACTGATTGTTGAATAGTGCCATCTTCTCTTTATCTTATCAGGATGTCTAAAAATGTGATTGGGTTATTACATTTATGTTGTAGGGACAGTGGGATGTTTCTGTGTGCCCGGTTCATCTGAATCTGTAATAATTTTGCTTGTTGTTTGTCAGCGGCAACAATAAAAATATTGTCTACATAATGCTGGTAACACATCACCAAGTTATCACAGTCTGAAGAGAACGGTGTAGCTAGAGTGACAGGTGACCAAGTTACAGGCAGTTACATTTGATTGTCGTTAAATGTTTGTACTTCAGTTATAAAGGATTCACTTTTCTGCACCTGACGAGATACAGCCAAATATGCCAGGCAATAAAATGTGCAATCTCATGTCTGTGTCTTCTCTGTTTATATGTCAGATTTTTGTTATGTAAATGTTAAATGTTTGTTCTGTAAATATGAGATGTTGTGTAAACGTTCAATGTTTGTTCTGTAAATATTAAATGTGTTGTGTGAATGTCAGATGTGTGTTGTGTAAATGTCTAAATATAAGATGTCTGTTGTGTGTTCTGTAAATATGAGATGTGTGTTGTGTAACACAACAAAAACAGCAGTAGCTGTTGTATTTCTGGACAAAGACATACCTGAGGATTCAAGTACGGCCTGGACTCCAAATCCACAACCTCATGTTCTAGAATCCTAAAGAGCTCTTCCTTCTCCACCTCCTGTGCCTTCTCTTTGGCATCTCTGTCCCAGGCTGACCTGGTGTTGATGTCACTTCGCTCTCGGACTTTAGCCTTGGACACTGGCGCAGAGGGTTTCACCTTAACAAGCACAGACACCAAAGATGGGTTATTGTCAGGCAGAATTTTAACTCTTTTAGTCTCAGAAGCTTACAGCAGCAGCTTGCTGGGACAGATTCTTCTTCTTCTTCTTCTTCTTGTGCAGTCACAGTCTCAGAAACTCACAGCACAGACCAGTGAGGCACAACTGTTTTTCTTCTGAATTGTCCCTTGACAAGGCAGCTGGCATGTTGTGTGGTCAATTTACAGCTAGGTTCTCCCGCCTGTGTGGGCTTCGAGGCCCTCTGCTGCAGGGGCGAGGGTAAAGAACAGCGCCACTGCCCCCAACAAGCATGTCGTAAAAGATGAGTAACTAAGGGTGCTGCTTTCGAAGTCAAAGTACATCTGCCTCACAAGTGAGAAACCCACACTTTGAGCTGACAAAAACATCTGATCTGTAAAATGGGCCTGCAGGCAAAACATAAGTTCGAAACAAGACCACCAAAGTCCAAAAGTGAACAACCAGAACCTTTTGCCAGAGTTTACAGATGCTGAATGCTAAGAAGAAGAAGAAGAAAGAGAAAACAAATTTTCTAGTCAAGTAATCTTGCTGTGTTTGCTGATCAAGACTGATGAAAGTGATAGTTGCATCTTTGGACTTCTTTCTTCTAGCAAAACTCCCATTACGGCACAAGATGATAATTTATTTGTAAAACATCATTTAAGGGGTAAGTAAATTATATCATTTATCATACACTCAAATTTATAATGCAATTCTTTTTTGTGAATTTAATATTTAGAAATTAATTTAATTTTTTTTTTTAAACATGACTTTAAAATAATGGGATACGTAGCAGTCCACAAGTCTTAACAAATTTGGAACCATTTGTCCAACACACGTCCTGAAACAGGCACAACTTTTCTGACAATCACTGAATGCTCACCTGAAAACCCTGAGCTCTCAGAGCAGGGTTACTGAATGAATTACTATACTCTGCTGACGGCTGGGCTACAGAGGGAGCTTGTGGTTCTGGGCCAGTAGTTGCTCTCACATCAGAGACAAAGCTGATGTTCTGGTAGTCCTGGTAGGCTGTAGGGTCGTTGGGTCTGTAGCCATCCTGGATCACTTGGTATCCCAGTGGAGTCACACCCCTGGCATCCACACCTGGGGGAAGAACTCGGTTTATAGCTGGCTGCTGGGGTTGGGACTGGGGCCGCAAGCGCTGCTGCTGTTGCTGCTGTTGGTGGTACTGTTGTGTCTGTGGAGTATGCTGAGGCTGAGGCTGGTACTGTGTTTGGAGCTGCTGTTGCTGAACAATGTTTGGGCTGTATCTACGGTCTCGTCTGTAGAGGAAATACAATAAATGATCATTAACAACTTTTTCATATAGCTGTTTCATAACAGGTTTGCATCCTTGAGAACATTAGGCGAGGAGAGGAGTGGGTCAAAGTGCCACCTGTGCAGTCAGACCTGTGTAGAGTCATAATCACGCTGAGCCGTGAAAGCAGAGACTGGTCAGCAGGTGCCACAAAGGTGGAAATTCAGCAATTAATTCAAGATAATGCTCGCTCGGAGGATTTGATCATTTACACAGACGGTTCAGTGTCAAGAGGCAAAAGAAGTGTGTGGGGCTTCTTAGCAAAAGTTAATGGTCGACGTTTGGTGCAGGAAAGCCTAGCAAATGATACCACAACATCCAGCTTAAGAATGGAGGTGGAGGCGGTCACTGCAGCTTTCCGCTGGCTAGAGAACACGACACACACACATATCGTGATTGTAACTGATTCAGAAAGCATGCTGAGGAAGATCAGAACAGGTATGCTTCGTGCAGAGTGGCATGCTTCGCTGCGGAGGACACGAGTGAGAAGTATTGTCTGGATTTTTTCACCAGGTCACACCGGTATGTTGGGAAATGAACAGGCGGACAGACTGGCTGGCTCTGCACAACTTGGTGGAATACTGATACATGATAGGGCAGACGTGGTTAGTGCCTTGTGGGAGAGCGTGTACAATTCGGAGGAGCAGATGGATCACCACAGTCTGGTGAGATTGATGCAGTTGGGGGTGACGAGAGGTTCTGGCAGAATTTCGAGGCTCAAAGAGGAAAGGCAAGACGGACGTTTAATCAGAAAGCTACTGGCACCATTAGTATCGGAACTCTTCGCTGGCTGCTGAAGATGAGGACGGAGCGCTTATGGAAATGCACCGAGTGCTGTGATGTCGGTTCTTGAATCAAATCAAATCATATAGCTGTTTCTTTAATGTCTCTGAGGAGAAGGCCTTCAACAACTCGCTCTGCATGTCTTTGGACACTCAGCTAGAGGCCTTTAACAACTCACTCTGCATGTCTTTGGGCATCAGCTAGAGGCCTTCAACAACTCACTCTGCATGCCTTTGGACACTCAGCTAGAGGCCTTCAACAACTCACTCTGCATGCCTTTGAACACTCAGGTAGAGGCCTTCAACAACTCACTCTGCATATATTTGGGCATCAGCTAGAGGCCTTCAACAACTCACTCTGCATGCCTTTGGACACTCAGCTAGAGGCTTTCAACTCACTCTGCATTTCTTTGGACACTCAGCTAGAGGCCTTCAACAACTCACTCTGCATGTCTTTGGGCACTCAGCTAGAGGCCTTCAACAACTCACTCTGCATGTCTTTGGGCACTCAGCTAGAGGCCTTCAACAACTCACTCTGCATGCCTTTGGACACTCAGCTAGAGGCCTTCAACAACTCACTCTGCATATCTTTGGGCACTCAGCTAGAGGCCTTCAACAACTCTGCATGTCTTTGGGCACTCAGCTGGAGGCCCTTTAACAACTCACTCTGCATGTCTTTGGGCATCAGCTAGAGGTCTTCAACAACTCACTCTGCATGTCTTTGGACACTCAGCTAGAGGCCTTCAACAACTCACTCTGCATGCTTTTGGACACTCAGCTAGAGGCCTTCAACAACTCACTCTGCATGCCTTTGGGCATCAACTAGAGGCCTTCAACAACTCACTCTGCATGCCTTTGGGCATCAACTAGAGGCCTTCAACAACTCACTCTGCATGCCTTTGGACACTCAGCTAGAGGCCTTCAACAACTCACTCTGCATGTCTTTGGGCACTCAGCTAGAGGCCTTCAACAACTCACTCTGCATGTCTTTGGGCATCAGCTAGAGGCCTTCAACAACTCACTCTGCATGCTTTTGGACACTCAGCTAGAGGCCTTCACACAACTCACTCTGCATGTCTTTGGGCACTCAGCTAGAGGCCTTCAACAACTCACTCTGCATGTCTTTGGGCATCAGCTAGAGGCCTTCAACAACTCACTCTGCATGCTTTTGGACACTCAGCTAGAGGCCTTCACACAACTCACTCTGCATGTCTTTGGGCACTCAGCTAGAGGCCTTCAACAACTCACTCTGCATGCCTTTGGGTACACAGCTAGAGGCCTTCAACAACTCACTCTGCATGCCTTTGGACACTCAGCTAGAGGCCTTCAACAACTCACTCTGCATGCCTTTGGACACTCAGCTGGAGTCATCAAACAAATCAACTCTGCATGCCTTGGGTCATTGAGTTGGAGTCCTTTAATGACTCATTCTGCATGTTTTTTTTTTTTTTGGGGGGCACTGGGTGACTGATAATTAAACATCTAAAACCTGCAAAGATAAACCTGACAATCATGTCATTCATTATCTATGTGCTGTGTTGAGACACGACCTGATCTCATAAGTTTGCAGTAATGCTGGTTTCTGAGCTTGGAGAGGAGATGGGGATGATGATCAGCTCCAGTCAGAAAGTACAGTCTACACAAACCCCACTCTACACAACCAGAATGCTGCTGCATGAACTGCTAGACAACAACACACCTTTATAAACAAAACCAGCAAAACACCTGAAACAAAGCATCTTCAAGTTTGTCTAGCACAGAGTATATGCCAAGAACCGGTGACACTGATGGTTACAAACAATTTCACAGACACATGCCACTGACAGATGTCACAGAAACATGCCACTGACAGATGTCACAGATAATGCCAGACTGACAGATGGATGGGGAAATTGCCACTGACAGATGGATGGGGAAAATGCCATAGACAGATGGATGGAAACAGATGCCACTCATGAGCAGCACACTTTTAAACCTGACACAATATCTTATTCTTTGCATTCGTTGTGGTAAGTTCCAGTTGTTCGTCTACTCCGGTTTAAGTCTTGTTCCAGAATCAAAGAGTTGCGTGTACATCCATTTTACAGATCTGGCTTATTTGTATGCAGACTGTTGGTACCTTGCATCAGGCAGATGCACTCCAACTTTGATAGATGCCCCTAATTAGTTTACCTACAACATGCTTGTTAGGGAGGGAGACAGTGAGTCTATTCTTGTTTCCCCCCCCCCCCGCCCACAATGAGGCCCCGGAAACCACATGAGGATAACACAAAGCCTTGCAAACCCCCACCCTGGGGCAACATCTGACGCCTACAACATGGTTCTCTCACCTGGGATCTGTAGCCAAGAACTGATTGGTGGCATTAATCTGTTGCATCAGTTTCAGCTGTTCCTCCACCAGTTTCTGCTCCACCAGGTTCTCATGAGATGGAGGGGGAGGAAGAGGTGGCAAATCTTCACTGTTGTCATCCAGCTGGGGTGAAGGGACCACTGAGGGTATGTCTTTATGAGTCGGGGGAGGAGGAAGATCCAGTGATTCTACAGAGTAACGATACTGGTTGCTGCTATCCACGAACCGCTGCTGCTGCTGCTGAATGTATGGGTCTTGTGCTGTTCTTATTTGTTCGTGAGAGAGAGGTAAGTTATTTGCTAACTTTTGAGGATTCTGCTGTTGATTGTAGGCATCTCTAGCAGCTGATGGTTGTGAAAATCCATCTCTGTTGTTACCATGATGTTGAGGGTAGCTATCCCGAACCTGCGGCAGGTTTCTGGAATCAGGAACATTGTGCTGATCCTGCTGGAAGCCCCGGTACTCAAAGGCAGGTCCGTTCCGTGGATCGGGGACGACTCTAAGGTCCTGAGCAAACCTAGGATCATTTCTCAGGTCTGGCTGAGACTGGTTTCTCTGGCTTTGTTGATGTGGTCTCTGGTCAAACTGAGAGTTTCTCTGATCATGTGGCATGCTGCTTTGATCGTATGGTGGGTTCCTTTGATCATACTGGTTGTTCCTTTGATCTTTTTGTGTACTTCTTTGATCGTATGATGCACTACTTTGATCATGCTCCGAGTTTCTATGATTAAACTGTGGCTGCTGAACGATGTGTGGACTGCTCGGCTGACCGCTTTGAGGCGACTGTCGTACACCACCAAAGAAATTCGGCTGGCTTTGTCTGTTGTCCACCTTCAGATTCTGCATATCGACATGCTGCACCCGGGGCCAGTTCTTTTTAGCAGGTGCTGCCGCTGGCTTTGGAGCCAGTTTTGGCTTCAATTCCCTTTCACTGGATGGTTTCTGAAGCTGGTGGAATGGTGGTGGAGGTTCCCGCTGCAGGGGTATTGTGTTCTCGTAGAAATTAGGCTGGCTGTTGTATGTGTTGATGTTGACCTTCTGTGGAATGGATGGCTGGCTGAAGAGTCGCTCGTGAGCTGTGGGTTTTGGAGGCGGGTTGTGTGTAGGCTGTGGTGGTGGTTCCCGATTCTGGGCACCAATATTGCTGTAAGGTGGGCTTTGTCTGCCAGGACTCTGTCTGCTGCCTACACGAGGGTCTTCATATTTATCCTGCCACTCCTTCAGTTTACTGCCTACATCTTCCGATCGAGGTCTGGAGGAGAAGTCTTGATTTTCTTTGGCCACATTTTCAGGACTGTAATAAGCAGAGGTTGGTCTAGGATCCTTGGCGCTGGTAGTTGATGCTCTTGATGACAATGATGATCTGTCTGAAGTTTTGAGATGCTGCTGCTGCTGCTGTTGCTGGTAACCCTGAGATGGATACTGATTGTGCGATTTCACTGGCTGCTCCTGGTACTGGCCTATTGCCTGGGGATACCCTGGCTGGTTTTCATAGTCATTGGGCCTGATCTCTGGGCGCTGGCCATAACCCTGAGAAGGATGTAAGACACCAACTGACTGAGCCGGTTTCATATTCGGGCGCACATCATTGTGGTCTAGGTTTGTTTCAACATGAAGGTTGGATGTTGATTTGGAACGAGACTCATCGCGGCGATAACCGTAAGGATCAGCTGGTCCTCCGGGCCTTGACTCTGTCAGGTTCCCAGATGATGGTGCTCGCATTCTGTCTGCATTCCCAGAAAAGAGAACAAGAAAACATTACTACCATCTCATCATGTCTAAACACATAAAATGAGCTATGATAGTGAGGGAACAAATACACTATAAAATCTGATGACATATCCGATACCCTCAAACCAACCCAGACACTATCCTAGCGAGTCTGTATAGTTACAGTAGTCATCATCATCACCAGATGACATCCTAATGTACCTCTCCACACATGTTAAGTTCCAGTTAGTCTGGCACACCTAGCTGGCTTCTGAAAATGACTCCAGCAGTGAAGACTGAGCCCACATCCAGGTGCTGCAGAGTGGAGGAGGCAAAGATTGGAAGTAGAGCTCAGCAACAAATCTCTAAGGAAATGAGTCTAATGTTCAAGGACATGAGGCAAACACTTACAGCACACAGCCCATGTCATAACCCAACAATAATAATCCCCTTCCTCTTATTTTCTGATGTTCTGATACTGTATGCACAAGATATCCCAGCTTCTCAGAGGTTAACTGATTGATACTCCTTACCTAATATTAAAAATTCAGTTCAAAAGTGCTTCGATCCCCCTCTTTAGTACCTCCCTCAGCGTGTTGCAAATGACAACACCAGTTCTGGGTTAGTTTACTATTCTCCTCAATACTCTGCACAGTGCTTGTCATCTGGTTTCACCAATTTTAACCTGCTGTTCTTGCCCAGCAACAAATACCAACTAAAGCCAAAGTACCTGAGCATACAGGCAGATCAGTGAGAGGAACGCAATATGGAACAGTCACCTACCATAGCCATTGACTGCCTTTGGATCTCTTCCATTGTAGGGAGGTGGACCTTCATCACTGAATGTCCTGTTTGGACCTGGAGCTCTGGTCTGAGCAGCTGTATTTATCAAGGGAAAAACAGATGAGAGGTTACCATTCTGCCCCCCAAAGGTTTAACATAAACAAACTGTTATCTGTTTAATCAAATATTCATGGAGAACAAATTACAGAACGCCACACATTGTTTTCTACAACAATCATGTCCATAATATTGCTAGAACTGTCCACAGATTTTAAAACACACATGTGCTACGCCCCCCTTCCGCTTTTTATCTTCACCCCACCCACACACAATTATTAAATGGAATACAACCAAACTGACCTCTTTGGCTGGTTGGCGATGGCTGGCTAAGTAAAGATCCTAAATTATGGTATAAAACAGCTCGTTTGGCCACTTTTAGCTTGACAACCTGGCCAGTTTTAGTCATCATTTCTGCTGCCCTGTAAGGAAACATATTATGAATTATATTTAAATAATCAATGAATGAAAGAGATCCAACCTGAACAATGAGCATACTTTTGGAAAGTTGAACTGAGGTTCTGATAATGTGCATAAACAGAAGAATGTAAAATATTTCACACATACAAAAATATCACCAAATACAGACTTCCTAGAGAGACTATCGTGCAGAAACCTGATGTCAGAAATAAAATAAATGTAAACACAAACTAGTTATACATGCTTTATAGGACATTGCAGAACCAACAAAAGCATTTTTTTGAGATACTGCTTTGGGTGGGGGGAGGGGGTGGGGCTGACAAGAAATAAAAGAACAGCAGGCAGAGACAGACAGAGGGTATTGGAGATCCAGTGTTGCCAACCTTTACTGTGAAGATGACACCTGACTGATAAGCAAATCATAGAAATAACCCATTGTGAATGCTGAAAGTTGAGTTCTACACAGCCTATCAGCCCAGTGACCAAGTTGCATGCTGGTCCATAACTTGGAGCATCACCTTGTGGCACAGTGTCTCTACAGACTGGCTCTCCAAACTGACCAACCTCCCACAGGGCACCATTATAACTTGGAGCATCACCTTGTGGCACAGTGTCTCCACACTCTAGAATCTGACCAGCTTCCCACAGGGCACCATTATAACTTGGAGCATCACCTTGTGGCAGTGTCTCCACAGACTGGCTCTCCAAACTGACCAACCTCCCACAGGGCACCATTATAACTTGGAGCATCACCTTGTGGCACAGGGTCTCCACAGACTGACTCTCCAAACTGACCAACCTCCCACAGGGCACCATTATAACTTGGAGCATCACCTTGTGGCACAGTGTCTCTACAGACTGGCTCTCCAAACTGACCAACCTCCCACAGGGCACCATTATAACTTGGAGCATCACCTTGTGGCACAGTGTCTCCACACTCTAGAATCTGACCAGCTTCCCACAGGGCACCATTATAACTTGGAGCATCACCTTGTGGCAGTGTCTCCACAGACTGGCTCTCCAAACTGACCAACCTCCCACAGGGCACCATTATAACTTGGAGCATCACCTTGTGGCACAGGGTCTCCACAGACTGACTCTCCAAACTGACCAACCTCCCACAGGGCACCATTATAACTTGGAGCATCACCTTGTGGCACAGTGTCTCCACAGACTGGCTCTCCAAACTGACCAACCTCCCACAGGGCACCATTATAACTTGGAGCATCACCTTGTGGCACAGTGTCTCCACACTCTAGAATCTGACCAGCCTCCCACAGGGCACCATTATAACTTGGAGCATCACCTTGTGGCACAGTGTCTCCACACTCTAGAATCTGACCAGCCTCCCACAGGGCACCATTATAACTTGGAGCATCACCTTGTGGCACAGTGTCTCCACACTCTAGAATCTGACCAGCCTCCCACAGGGCATCATTATAACTTGGAGCATCACCTTGTGGCACAGTGTCTCCACACTCTAGAATCTGACCAGCCTCCCACAGGGCACCATTATAACTTGGAGCATCACCTTGTGGCACAGTGTCTCCACACTCTAGAATCTGACCAGCTTCCCACAGGGCTACATTCTACTATAAAAAATGTGAAGTTCTAGTACCAGTCTTGCACAGTCACTCTAGAATCTGACCAGCCTCCCACAGGGCACCATTATAACTTGGAGCATCACCTTGTGGCACAGTGTCTCCACACTCTAGAATCTGACCAGCCTCCCACAGGGCACCATTATAACTTGGAGCATCACCTTGTGGCACAGTGTCTCCACACTCTAGAATCTGACCAGCCTCCCACAGGGCACCATTATAACTTGGAGCATCACCTTGTGGCACAGTGTCTCCACACTCTAGAATCTGACCAGCTTCCCACAGGGCTACATTCTTCTATAAATAATGTGAAGTTCTAGTACCAGTCTTGCACACTGGTTTCTCGTTTAGGAGAGGGAAAGAAGAGCAGTCGTTTGGTAGAAATGTAATTCAAAGGGAGAGTTTCTAAACTAAACTAAACCCTCAAAAACTGGGTACATGAAAACACATGAGACAGGGAAAATGGTCAGAAACTGGGGACAGGAAATCACAGGACAAGGGAAATGGTCATAAAGTGGGTACAGGAAAACACATGAGAAAAAGGAAATGGCCAGAAAATCACAGGAGACAGGGAAAATGTTCAGAAACTGGGGACAGGAAAACTCATGAGACATGGGAAATGGTCAGAAACTAGGGACAGGAAAACATATAAGACAAAGGAAATGGTCAGAAAATGAGGACAGGAAATCACAGGAGACAGAGGAAATGGTCAGAAACTGGGGACAGAAAAATACATGAGAAAGGGGAAATGGTCAGAAACTGGGGACAGAAAAACACATGAGAAAGTGGAAATGGTCAGAAACTGGGGACAGAAAAACACATGAGAAAGGGGAAATGGTCAGAAACTGGGGACAGAAAAACACATGAGAAAGGGGAAATGGTCAGAAACTAATATGAAACATGACATTATACTGGTCCGTCTCCTCTTGCAGGTAAGTTACCACTCATTCAAGGATGGCTGATTCACCAGTTAGCACTTTTAGATAATGACAACGTAATAAAAAAAATTACATGTGTACAATGAGAATGGTAAAGATTCTTTAAATGCTGAACATTCTGAAGAGCAGGTCTTAACTGGCGACTGCCCATGCAAGATCACAACACCAGTTATCAAAACTTTCTGTCCCAACCACCATACAGTCTGTGATCAGCTACAGTCAGTGTGTACCAAACAATGTGTGTAATTATATATTTTATATTTGGTTTGAACAGACTACAGAAATCTGGCTAACTTATAGCACAGTACATGTCTTTTTACAAGTCACTAATGCTCTTGTCACTGTATCTGTTATGTCCCTACTTATTGCAACCAAATCTTCTAGTACTAAGTCACTGCACATGGTGGTGCAGCAATCAGTGCACTTGCACACCAAGATAGATGGCTGCAGTTTAATCCCTCAGCAGTTGAAGGAGTCATGTTCTCTGACCTGTCCTGCTCTTAGGCGGAGCCAGCTGTGTGAGATATGATCAGGTGCAACGGCACAGGATGAGACACAGACTTACTTGTCTTGAGTGACACCTATCAGAGACTTCCCGTCCACTTCCAGTAACTGGTCCCCAGCTTGCAGCCGTCCATCCTGGAAAACATTCACAATAGAAACATATTTACAAACTGTGTGGCCAATTTGTCATTTTAAGCCAACTGTTGTTGTTTTGTTGTTGTTGTTTCTGCTGCTGTTGTTGGTGGCAATTTTAGTGTAGTTGTACAAACCCTGTAATTTGAGTTGTTTAATCATGCACACAATTATTAATTAAAGAAATGGTGATGACTTTATGCTGGCAAACAAACAGCAAGTTTGATCATTAACTTGGAGAAGACGCAGAGAAATCACCACCTCATTCGAGTGTCCGCTGCCATACAGCAGGGCATTTGAAACAGGCTAAAATCTTCCAATGGCTAGGTAGGTTTGGCCAGTGTTGAAAAAACTCTGCACACACACACACAGATACACACACAGAGACAATATCATCTACAGCAGGGGCTCTCAACCTGCCTAATGCCGTGACCTTTTAATACAGTTCCCTCATGTTGTGGCGACCCCCAAACAATTATTTTTCTCCCTAACTTCGATGAATATGTGTGTTCCGATGTTCCCTGTGAAAGGGGAAGTGACCGGCAGGATGAGAACAGCTGATCTATAATGACCAGATTTTCTCTGTCTCCTCTCACAATAGGCCTGTAATTATTTGTTTCTCCAGAATTCAAGGGCATCGAGGCTTCTCAACCCTTTCTGCCCTGAGCAAAACAGGACATGTTATTTTACTTTTAGGGCCTCAGAATCCACATCGGGAATCCAGTATTAAAGATCTCCTATTGCTTATCCAAACAGAAAACCCCTTAATGTTTATCCAACAAGCATACAAACTGCATGTTATACTGATCCCTGATACAAACAGACACAGAAATCTAGCAAGTACTTACCAAAGCGGCAGCACCACCTTCCACTACAGATTTGATGTAGATCCCTTGTTCAGGCTGCCCTTCACCCTACACAATGATAATGATGATGATGATAATAATAATAACTATAACAAAAATTTGTCATAACCCAACAATAATAATCCCCTTCCTCTAATTTTCTGATGTTCTGATACTGTATGCACAAGATATCCCAGCTTCTCAGAGGTTAACTGATTGATACTCCTTACCTAATATTAACATTTCAGTTCATAAGTGCTTGGACTCCCTCTTTAGTACCCCCCTCAGCATGTTGCAAATGACAACACCAGTTCTGGGTTAGTTTACTATTCTCCTCGATACTCTGCACAGCGTTTGTCGTCTGGTTTCACAAATTTTGACCTGCTGTTCTTGTCACCCGGTCATAGTTACTTATTTTGTGATCACATAAATGAACTTTAAGACACACAGTACATCAGCTCAGTCCACTGCTTCACAGCAGATCAGCCAGCAAGTCTATCAGCACGTTAATTTCCTCTAACACTTGCACACCCAGCACAAAGAAGAAACTAACTTCAGCCAGTGATAACTTCCTCAGAGATTCCACACACAGTGGGATGTATGTTGGTGTATTCTAGAGCTCACTTGGGGCTGTCTACCTTAAATGTGTCAGAAACAGGATATAG
Organism: Candidula unifasciata; assembly: GCA_905116865.2. NCBI lineage: Eukaryota > Metazoa > Mollusca > Gastropoda > Stylommatophora > Geomitridae > Candidula > Candidula unifasciata. The sequence goes on from CAJHNH020005523.1 coordinate 351,036, forward strand.
ATGTCAGGGCTGTGAGAAGACATGAGACAGGAAGAACTGGCAAGGGTGCAGTCTCCATGGTGACAGTGCCGAGAGTGATATTCAACATAGATCTTGCTACTTGCTGGCTGAATAAGTAAATGCAAAATGTAGTAAATAATTTTTTTTTTTTTTTTAAACATGGATACTTACAATGGCTGCAACAATACTGAGTCCCATACTGCCCTTGACCTTGTTGAAAGCGATTGTGATGATCTCTGGGGTCGGTGGCAGGGCCAGGTCTGGACTTCCTCCCGTTCGCTGCAGGATGAAAATATGAGAAATGTCATTGACATGTGCAGAGTTACAATGGCTGCTTGGCTGTCGACCCTTGGGAAGACAAGAGTTTTCACTCCCAAGTTCAATACACTGGCAATCATGCTTGACACCACAAGGATGCAGACATTTGAACAGAAATCACTAAAATATTAATCCTCATAGTAAATCAGTGGAAAACATTTCACATCCTTTTTTTTCCCCAAAGTCTAGAAAAACACAGTAAATGAAGAAAAAATGAGTGCCACATATGTCAAACATACCAGGTCACATATATTCAGCATACCAGGCCACATATCTCCAACATGCCAGGCCACATATATCCAACATACTAGGCCACATATGTCCAATAAACTAAGCCACATATATCCAACAGACCAGGCCACATATGTCCAATAAACTAAGCCACATATATCCAACAGACCAGGCCACATATGTCCAATAAACCAAGCCACGTATGTCAAACATAACAGGCCACATATATCCAACATGCCAGGCCACATATATCCAACATACCAGGCCACATATATCCAACATGACAGGCCACATATATCCAACAGACCAGGCCACATATGTCCAATAAACAAAGCCCCATTATGTCAAACATACCAGGCCACATAAATCCAACATAACAGGCCACATATGTCCAATTTTTTTTTTTTTTCCATCGAACACCGGCTGTGAATTCCAGTGGAAGGTCAGGTAATCGTCCGCTTGGACTTTTGGCTTTCACCTGGGCCTGATTTTTGCGTGTACAACCGTTTTTTATTTCCCTGCCTCATGGGCAGCTGTACGCCGACTTCGAAGGAAGACGTCAGGCCTATTTCTAGGGTGACTGTGGCCATTGTTTTGTGTGGGTCGAGACGTTGCCTGATTTGTGTGGTGTCCACTTCGTCTCCTTTGCTGCAGGTATAGCCCCCGGAATACCCCTTTGGGTCGGCCCCCTGTGGAACAGTTAGCCCTCAAGGGAAGGCAGGGGCAGATCTTGGGCATTCCCCGCCATCCAAGGAGGCATCCATGTATGCAGAGCCGACACATGGCGCTCTGGTTCTGGGCTCACCCAAGGAATCGTCACGTCCTGCACAAGCCTGCTTAACCTCACAACTGTATCAGGCTTCCCGCTCGACAGGGGCTGCGCCCTCTGGGGGTCAGCGGGGAGCAGCCCGCGGGTTTTGGACTTTTGTAACCACACAGATAGGTACATTCTTTTTTCTTCGCACGTTAGATTTCTTTGACGAGCCGTTAGCCCGACAGATTTTACATCCTGCATCAGGCATATCGTTATCAGTTTTGTCCCGACACTCGGGCGAGTGGTGTCCTTGGGTGTGGACATTTGGTCTTTTTCAGTTCAATTCTAATTTTGAGGTCAGATTTTGATCAGTATGATCTAGTTTTGTCGGAAATTTAGGCTTAGCCATCCGATCGATGGATGGTTGCTGTTGTGGTGTACCACAGCGCGGTGACGACGACACTGAGGGTTTACCAAGGACATGAATGGCCAGCCTATGGATGGTTGCTGTTGTGGTGTACCCCAGCGCGGTGACGACGACACTGAGGGTTAACAAAGGATGTACATGAATGGCCAGCCTATGGATGGTTGCTGTTGTGGTGTACCCCAGCGCGGTGACGACGACACTGAGGGTTAACCGAGGATGTACATGAATGGCCAGCCTATGGATGGTTTCTGTTGTGGTGTACCCCAGCGCGGTGACGACGACACTGAGGGTTAACAGAGGATGTGCAGTGAACAATGTTCTCTTTATTCCGCCGTCTTTTAACCAAGGGTTGTAATTTTGGCTGTACGTTTGGCAGACCTGCTCATGTTCCTAATGAGTTTTGATAACAATTTTTCACCCAAGCGTTTGGGGGCGGGCTGATGAGAGCCACAGGGACACATCACCTCTGGGGGCCGCCAAACTCCGAGATCCCCTGGCAGCTCTGTTAATGCTCATTTGAGACATTATCCGTGGCGCACGACGAGGACGTGCTGCCGGGGTCTTGCGTGAGGTTCCGTACAACCTGGATATTAAAGGACTGGCGCCCGAGTGACGTACGGAGTATCTCCTTATACACATCATGTTGGACTTAACTTCCCCTCACGCCTGTGACATAAATCACCGCGCCACCGCATATGTCCAATAAACCAAGCCCCATTATGTCAAACATACCAGGCCACATATATCCAACATGACAGGCCACATATATCCAACAGACCAGGCCACATATGTCCAATAAACCAAGCCCCATTATGTCAAACATACCAGGCCACATAAATCCAACATAACAGGCCACATATGTCCAATAAACCAAGCCCCATTATGTCAAACATACCAGGCCACATATATCCAACATGACAGGCCACATATATCCAACAGACCAGGCCACATATGTCCAATAAACCAAGCCCCATTATGTCAAATATACCAGGCCACATATATCCAACATAACAGGCCACATATGTCCAATAAACCAGGCCACATATGTCCAATAAACCAAGCCCCATTATGTCAAACATACCAGGCCACATATATCCAACATGACAGGCTACATATGTCCAATAAACCAAGCCCCATATGTCCAACATACCAGGCCACATATATCCAACATGCCAGGCCACATATATCCAATAAACCAAGCTCCATGTGTCCAACATACCAAACCACATATCCAACATGCCAGGCCACATATATCCAACATGCCAGGCCACATATATCCAACATGCCAGGCCACATAGTCCAATAAACCAAGCCACACATATCCAACATACTATGCCATATATGTTCAATGTACATGTCACATATGTCCAACATATCACATATGTCCAACACACCACAAGACATATGACCTACGCACCACATCACAAATCTTAACTTCTAAACATGCGACCTGTCAATACTTTACGAGGGCAAGAACTACTTACATCGGACATGTGCTCGTCCCCCATATACACAGTCCAGCTGCCAGACGCAGCACTGTTGATGACAAATCTACACAAGCCTGTTTTCAAACAGAATAAAAAACAAAATCACATTTGAGTAAGAAGAGTCAGAATCTCTAGCCATAAATCTTAATCAGCAGCTGGGGAAACACTGGACTGGTTGGCTGGGAAAGCTCAGCAAATGCTCTAGAATTTTCTTCTTCTTCTTTGCATTTACTGGCGGAAGGTCCTGGTTGTTTGGACTTTGGCCTTGTACCAAGGGCCAACTGTTTCAAGTACATCTATTTTACTGGCTTGATTGTGTGCCGTTCTTGTTCTCTGCCTCTCTGGCATATGTACTCCAAGGGAAGATGTCAATCCTATTTCTAGGATGAATGTGACCATTCTTGAGTTTATTAAAAAAAAAAAAAAAATTCTTTGTCGTCGCCACAATAAAGGTGGGCTGCAGTGTACCCACAGATAACCGTAGAAATATTATGTGGTGGGGCCCAATCTCTTCCGTGATGTGATTCCCATACCACTGTCAAAATGCTAGAAGAACACTTCCATTTTTAAATAATATGGCGGCCACAGACTGATGGTCATGAAACTGTCATGATATACAGGGATAAAAACAAATATGGAGAAGTACATTAGAAAGATAGACAGGCAGCATGGTAAAGGTGGGAAGAGCTTTAGAAGACAGAGCATTTGAAGCTGGTATGGTTGATCAAGGGTTTACTGTAGGTAAAACACTGTGAGCTAGCATACATGTCCAAGAGATGAACTGGGAAGTCTGGTAAAGGTGGGAAGAGCTTCAGAAGACAGAACATTTGAAACTGGTACGGTTGATCAAAGGTTTACTGTGGGTGAAACACTGTGAGCTAGCATGCATGTCGAAGAGATGAACTGGGAAGTCTGGTAAAGGTGGGAAGAGCTTCAGAAGACAGAACATTTTAAACTGGTACGGTTGATCAAAGGTTTACTGTGGGTGAAACACTGCCTGATGCATTTCCAGCACCAAATGGTGTGTAAAAATAACTTCATACTAAAGAAATCTGGATTAATGTGTCATCTAGCAGCAGACCATTTGTTGGGAATTTGAAAGTAGGGGATTGATTCTATTTTACTGTCATTACTATTTCATTTGGGATGTTGACCTGTGGAAAATCTAGGACTGAAACTGATCAATAAATCTAAAAAAGGCCAGTATGAAGTTGTTGACGGCTTGCGTACCCTGGCAGTTGACAGTCACAAGAAGTTCAAACTCAAATGTTGTGTGACAAAATGAATACAAGGTTCTCTGTTTTCATTAATAGTGCGACTCTTAACTGCAAGACAACCCTTTACACATATTTATTTCACACAAAAGAAAACTTTCGACAAATCCTGAAAACACTGTAGAAACAATCTGAGTCTTACCAGAATTTTCCAGCTGTTTGACAAACTCTGGCAGCCCATTGGGGATTCCCCGAATAGTGTCACAGGAATATCCATCTTCCGGCAACAGAAATGGCAGGTGAAGGTCACTGTCCTCCTCCAATCGGATCTCCCGTTCATCAGAACGGGCTAATTCATCGGCCATGTTTTCTGCGATGGACACCACCCGCTCCACAAACGCTGGAGATACGGGCGGCTCGTTGGGCTCGGGAAGGTAGCGGGTGAGGAGACAGCGCAGCTGGACGGAGTTGAGCTTGAAGCAGGTGGAGCTGATGTTGGTGATGTCATCAGGGCTGGATTTAGAAGCTTGCAGGAGATGGGCTGCCTGTGGGAAGGTTGAGGAAAATTTATATTTGGTTGATACAATGTCCTCTCAACTGTAGGAAAGCAAGAGTTATACATTATGGGGTACTTATTGGCACTCACAGAAGTGAAGGAACGAAACTGAGATTAGAGGACCCACTAAACAACATTAAAAAATAAAACTGTTTGTGACTACATCAAAATTAAAATCTTGTCACTTTCAAATGACAACAATGACTTGTAGAAACAAGTGTATTTCACTGCTGTGACCCTCACACAGCCAAGTTATCTATGACTATATATATATATATGTATATCCCAGCCAGTCCTAGCACATGTCCAAGCCATCTCCATCTTCTTCCTCCGAGAACGTTTGTCAGAGATGATCATTTTGTCTGTCTCCTCAGTTTTTCATTTACGATACTGTTGGGCAATATACTTGCAGGATTCTGCTTAGACATCTATTGTGAAAAGTCTCAAATGTATCTGTCCTTCCCGATATCATTTTCCAAAACCTCTCTGACCTGTATTTACAAATGATACCTGTGATAACAAACGCAATCAAAGGAACATGAAGGCAGTTTACCTGAATAATTCTACATAAATGGCAGTCAGCAGCCAGCTCCAGACCTTGATTCTCCGCCCAGGTTTCAACACGGCCGAGCCGCCTCTTCAGACGAGAGCCCCAGGCCCGGGTACACAGCTGCAGCTGTGGCTCGCTGACCAAGATGTTGAACAGCCACATGTTGATGAAGTGAAACAGCTGGGAAAACAGCTGGATGGTGAGGGCTGCGTTGACCCGGCAGCGTCGAAGCAGGGTCATGGCTGCTGACAAGGTGTCTAGGATGTCGTCTATGGTGGGGCGACCCATGTTGTAGCGATGTCCCGTTTCTGAAATAAAATTCTCAAGATCAGTTATCAGGAAATTATTACTAAAATAACTTCCCGTAGGACACAATGCTCTGTCTTCACAAAAGATTCCCTTATCAGGAAATGATAACTACAATAACTTCACTTAGGACACATTGGCTCTGCTCCTTCACAAAAGATTCCCTTATCAGGAAATGATTACTACAATAACTTCACAAAGGACACATTGGCTCTGCTCCCCCACAAAAGATTTCCCCAACTCTGACATCTGATATGTGGCCATCTCCTTGCCTGCATGTATACTGTTGCTTGATCTTGGTTCTCTCATTACCTCTGTTTACTTGTCTACAGAATGTGCTATCTCATTCCTTCAAATGACTCCACCAACAACACTGTACTGGTTACTTACTGTTCAACAGAAATGAGATCATGGCAGTCAGGACATACATAAAAAGGCTCAGTCTCTGTCAGCAGCTACTGACGTGTACGGACAATAACTGAGAACCTTAACAAGACATCTCACTTACTATCATCACCATCGCTGGCATCTGACTGATCCAGGAAAGCAGGCATAATTCTCTGAAGGTCGCCCTGCAGACACCTGACCAGGTGATGGAAGGCTGCCTGCACAGCCTCGGCCAACATCTCCTGGGCCACGCCACTCAGCGGGTGGATATCCCTGTCCTGTTTGAACATGTGCAGCAGCTCGGAGGAGTTAGCCATCCAAAAGGCTAGAGAAGAAGGGTCGTTGTGGTGATCCTGGGGACAGGCAATTCAAAAGTACATTTTAAGACTCCTAGTGTTGTCTTTGTATATTTCCACAGTACAAAATCAGGGGTACAATAACTGTGACAGATATTCCATGGTTGTTACATTACATTCACAAAGTCTGCAGTTGGTTTCAGCAGTTACAGTGACAACAGAAAATAAATCAAATAAGCTACATCTCAAAAACCTTCCCATTTTCACTTTCAGGATCTAACAACCCTACTCATACACAAATCTGAAACTCAAATGGAGAAGACAGAAATAAAGATCAAGCAAACATGAACAAAATCCCCCCGCTGAAACCTCTCTCCAAGCTATCACAGCACTAGCAGGAAATCTGTGAAAGCCATTATCATTTAAATGTATGAACAAAAATATTTACCACGGCCAATAAACTTCACACTGGCATTAACTGGCAGCTAAATAAACAAAACAAATGAATGAACCACTGTATTTTTTAAAGGGTTAACAACATTGTGCCTTTTGAAGAAATTAAATGGTATGAGAGAATCAATCACGTCGAGCTCTGCGAGAGATCTTTTTGGGTAATTTCAATAGCTGTGGGGAGAAAGGAATCTGATACTGGATAAGAAACACACTGAAACTACCTAATAATAGTATAAATTGAATGTCTTTACACTGGAATCCACAAAGCAAAAGAAATTAGGAACACCTAACAACACATGGAGAAGTGTGAACCGGTGTGGGAATTACTGACTATATATGAACATGATCTAAACACACATGAATGAACCTATAGTGTTTACACACACACATAAAACAGATATAAAAAGATCTGCATTCTTACCTGGATGCTGCGCTGAAACATCTTTGAAGTCTTGGTGACGAAATCTGTGACAAGCTGGGCTCGGTGAGTCACCGGAGATTTGGGAGACAGCAGATGTCTGACTGACATGTACAAAGTGTAGGTCGGAGCCAGCTTAAACTGGACCTGTTTGTTCTTGACCTCCAGGATAGAAGCTTGCAGCAAGCGATCTTCAGCTGTCAGATAAAGGTCAGATCAATGATGTCTAGCTGACCAGTGTTTTGGATGAAAAGCAGTGTTTTGGATGCCCACCCTCCCCCAGTTAGAAACCAATGACAGAGAGCACAGACTCTCAATCATCTTACGCTAAACCCTTTATGATCTTATCCAAGGCCAGTTGGCTTTTCTTCTTGACGTTCACCGGCTGTAAACTTCAGCAAAGTTCTGGTTGTCCATCCACCTTTGGACTTTTGTCTTTTTCCAGAACCTGAGTGTTGTGTGCATATCCATTTTACATATCTGACTTATTTATGTGCAGACTGTTGGTCCCTTGCCTCTCAAGCAGATGCACTCCGACTTCGAAGTAGCCTCCAGTTTGACGACTCTTGCAACATGCTTGTTGGGGATGCAGTGGGTCTATTCTTGTTTTGCTCACAATGGGGTCCCAGAACCCACAGGGGGAGGTGGAGTTTTGTAGCTAGTTTTTTTTTACTGTATGAGGTACTTTCAGGACACAACATGTATGGTAAGTGAGAGTGGTGCTTTTCTTTGCCTCCCCTACTGACCTTTGCAATACATGTGTATAATTTCAAGAATGTTCTAAAGGGATCTGATCAGGGAAGGTGCTGAGATGGCATTTAATAATGAAATCTAAATCAAGTGGTAAACAACTGCATTTAATAACATTTCAGTGGAGTCAAGACAAGCAGTGATGAAATCTAACAAGTGGTAAACAACTGTATTCAATAAAGTTTCAGTAGAGTCAAGACAAACAGTGATGAAATCTAAATCAAGTGGTAAACAACTGTATTCAATAAAGTTTCAGTAGAGTCAAGACAAACAGTGATGAAATCTAAATCAAGTGGTAAACAACTGTATTCAATAAAGTTTCAGTGGAGTCAAGACAAACAGTGATGAAATCTAAATCAAGTGGTAAACAACTGTATTCAATAAAGTTCCAGTGGAGTCAAGACAAACAGTGATGAAATCTAACAAGTGGTAAACAATTGCATTCAATAACGTTCCAGTAGAGTCAAGACAAGCAGTGATGAAATCTAAATCAAATGCTAAACAACTGCATTCAATAACGTTCCAGTGGAGTCAAGACAAACAGCTTGTATTATATCAAAGCCTCACCGTCCAGTCCAAACTCAACAGCAGCAGGCAGGTCCTCTGCTCCTTGTGACCTCAGTGATGAGCCAGATCTCTCTGAACCACTCCTGAAATAACATTCAGTCAACCACATGTTTACAAAAATGTATTGTTTTATTTATTGTATAACGACAATCAGTCAACCACATTGTTTACAAAAACATATTGTTTTATTTATTGTATAACGACAATCAGTCAACCATACTGTTTACAAAAATGAATTGTTTTATTTATTGTTTAATTATTTTCTTTGTAAATACATATACTGCATGAACAATAACTCCTGGTCGAGGCTGCTGGCTATCTGACAACTGTTTTCTTCCTCTTGTCTATGCTGTGTGGAATGGTCTTCATACTTGTCCCCAGCCTGTTTTTCCGTCTCCTGGCCTTCAGAATCTTCTCTGACAACAAACCTATGCCCTGCCTCCTTTACAGTGCGGGTGCTACACATAACAGCACGGCTATTCAACAAAGTTTAACCAGGAGCCACAATTTTGAAAATGGGGACCATCGTGGGCCAGAGGTCCCAAGCCCTAGCATACGAAGATCATTAACACAACTGGCAATGATCCATGGGCCACTTGCTAGGCTTCCGCAGGCCACATTCGGCCCGTCATTTGAATAGCCTTCATATTAGGAATAATACTAGCCTGTGAAGGCACACTAAAACAAGTAAACAGTGACATTTCAAACATCAATCTTCTTCAGAGAATTTTTCTGAAACATTGCTGTTTATTACTTCTGTTGTGACTGATCAGATCAGTACTACATAACAGAACAATTACAGCTCTTTGCTAAGCTGACTTCAAGTATATACAGCCCATACAAGTGTACGACTGCAAACTTGGCATGCATCTCATCTGTAGTCCAGATCCTGCCACCAGGAGAGAGTGCCAGTGGCTAGACTTCAGTTGTCATGCTGATAAAACCTTGCTTCATGAGCACCAAGACAGCAGAGGCTTCAACTCCACACCAGATGTGACAACAATTTCAGACATTTGGTAACACTGAAGGATACGGCGCTGACAACCCACAACTGTTATGTTCGAGGTGTGCTAACTCAGAATGTCTCATGAAGTGTTAACATAAGTTGCAGCCTATGTTCTAGTGCTGGTGAAATGTAAGCCAGTATCACTTTGTGCTGATATTGCTCGCCCATCTGGTGCTTGGTCTTCCTCATGTCTCATCCTCTAGTCTCCTACAGTTGTTGGCACAATACAGAGTTGGTGTAGTAGGTTCCATTCTCATTCAAATAATAAAATGTACAGAGAGTAACCACCTCAAAGCTCAACAGACCTTCTCTGCTGTGTCTCCCATGCCAAAGTCCCCGGCCGGGGTGAGGGTCCCGCACTGACTGTTTCAATGTGCCCATCAACGTCAAAGTTGGTCTCCTGTGGATGCACACGCTGCTGGCCTTTGTTTGGCACTTGGTAAGGCTTTGCAGGAACCTACAAATAAGACAGAATACAATTTATAATGGGACAATTTACATATATCACAAGCTGAAAACAAACATGATTCTGGTCAACAGTGACCTTTCATCTTTATAGATTTAGGGTACTTTGTTGTTAGCTAGCACACTAGAGGAAATATTTCTAAACTAAAATTAGCTACTGAATAACAGCTTCTTGAAAAATGCTCTATTAAAAGGCAATTTCCTGAAACGCACATTATTGAAAGATAATGTTCTGAAAAGCTCTATTAAAAAGCAATTTTATGAAACATGCTCTACTGAAAGATAATGTTCTGAAATGCTCTATTAAAAAGCAATTTTATGAAACATGTTCTACTGAAAGATAATGTTCTGAAATGCTCTATTAGAAGGCAATTTTATGAAACAAGTTCTACTGAAAGATAATGTTCTGAAATGCTCTAATTTTATTAAACATGCTCTTAGTTAGTTAGTTAGTTAGTCTTTCCTCTTGTGTCGAGTGCGGCACATAGGGCAGAGGTCATGACTCTCCATGCATGGCGGTTTGTTGCAATCTGTTGTAGGTCTTGGATGTTTGAGTGGCCCATGAGCGAGCCTTCCCTGATGATAGTTCTACGTAGGGTTTCCCTTGGTCTTCCACGAGGTCTTTTCCTCTGTGGTGTCCAAATGAGGGCTTGGTAAGGAAGTCTTGATTTATCCATTCTAAGGGCGTGGCCGACATAGTTCCAGCGGCGTTTTCGTATAAAATTAGACACATACTCTTGCCTGGATTCTTGCCTTATTTGTGTATTGGTTCGAAAATCTGACCATTTGAAATTTAGTATTCTTCTAAGGCATTTATTTTCAAAACTGTCTAATTTTGTGTCTAGAGTTTTCGTTAATTTCCAGCTCTCGCATCCATAGGTTAGTACTGGAATCACACAAGAAGTGAAGATCTTGAGTTTTGTGTGTTTGCTAAGTGTCTTTGATTTGCAGATGTTGGACAGTTTATTGAAGGCACTAAATGCCAGTGCTATTCTAAATGGTATTTCTGGTGCGGTATCTCCTGTAGATGACATCTTGCTCCCTAGATAAGTGAAATTGTTGACTTTTTCAAGGCTGTTGTTGTTCAGCGTGATATCAACTAAACTGTTGGTAAGGTCTAGAATTTTTGTTTTTGCGGTGTTAATTTGGAGTCCAATTTGTTCTGAGAATTTCTGGAGTCGATTGATTTTTTCTTGGGCGTCTGTGTGTTCTGAACTCAGGAGTGCTATGTCGTCGGCGAAGTCTAGGTCTTCCAGAATTTTGAGTAACCAATTTTTAAGATGTCCTTTGAATTTAACAGATTAGAACGAATCATCATGCAGTTAGAGCCAGAAATCTGATTCTACAACAATTGGTGGTTTGCGATGACAGCTTGTCGGACCGTCGATCAACCGATATGCGCCGAGCTAGAGAGAAACACGTCCCGCCATCTTGACACAAACCGGAAACCCAAACATGCTCTACTGAAAGAAATGTTCTGAAATACTCTATTAGAAGATAATTGTAATGATTTCAAGTCCTTAATGTAATAATAAAGTCACACAATAAGAAATGCAGCTAAGGAGATACAGGGGAAAATGCGAGGCAATCAACTTTGAATATATTGTTTGTGACCTCATTATCTAAAAGATATTTTCCTGAAAAATGTCCTGCTGTAAAGAAAGAGTCCACAGAGAAAGACAGCTAGCTGACTGTTAGATAAGACAGGTACCTCATCAAATCTTGGGTCCAGAAACTTGTACACTTTGTCCTTGCCAAACTGGACAGTCATGCCATGTTTCAACATGGTGGTCTCGTAGATTCTCTGCCTCTCCACGTAGGTTTCTGCGTTCTGGCTGTTTGGTGTCACTGTGACGATCCCATCTGTGTGTGCTATCACGCAATGTCTGGGTCGAATGTCTGATCCAGACAGCTGTCAGGGAAGACCATTCAAAAGTTAAATATATATGTGCATAAACACAGCATAAATTTGTAAACTTAAATATTTTTTTCATGACTGCTCAGGGAAGTTTTTGCTGTGTCGGCTTACAGCTAACCTGCAATATTTTCCCCTTTTAGTTGACACATGCAACTTGCATGGAACTTTGACTGGTCAAGATTCAAGAAGAAACTGCTTAACTCACAAAAACATTACATTCAGAAGAAAAGCTGATGCAACAAACTAAGAGACATAAAGACAGCAACATTCAAGAGGAAATACAAGGTACCTGCATTAAAAAGAAAACTCTCATGAGACAAGACTTGATGCCACACAAGATGGGGAGAGAAGGGGGCAAAGAGAGAAAAAAAAACAGATGGATGGAAGGTGGTGGTTGGGAGGGGAGGAGGTGTTGATAGAAACAGACAAGAGATTTGACTACAGAGAAAGACACAGACACCGATATCCTGCCAAAAGACTTCAGCGGACACAAAAGACCTAGTGGGTGTGTATTTGAGTCCACAGACATGACCCAGACAAATCTAGAGGAAGATCACATGTCAGCTGAAATATTATCTATATAACCAAAAGGGACAGGCTCAGAAAGGATGACATAAGAGAAACTGTAGGAGCATCTAATGAGACTGCAAACTGCTAGAACTAGTCTTGTGTCCTTATAATTGTAGAACAAGTGAATAAACGAACAAACAAATTTTATTTTCAAACGGTCACAAATTGGGTACGCAGGCCCGTCTTACATTAACATACACCAGCAGTTGTATTTTATCAAAAAAAGCATGTTATATTCAAATAATAATATGCATATTGTGAAAATCAAGAAAAAACACAAAAGAATGAGGAAGATCAAGAACCAGATGGGTCAACAACATCAACATCTTATAACTAGAACAACAAGTGAGGAAATCAAAGTAGCAGATGGACTGACAACACCAACATCTTTAAAAAATGTAGAACAATGAGTGAAGAAGTCAAAGTAGCTGATGGATCTTCAAATGGATCTACATCACGTCCCTATAACTGTAGAACAAATGATGAATCAGGAGAAAGACCAAGAAGCAGATGGATCGACAACATCAACACCTTACAAAGGCACATGCTACCATTAGCTGACACATCACACCTGGCACTTGGACACAATCTACAGCCCGAAGTTACAGGCTGATGGCCAGGTCACAATCAGTACATGATTTCTGTTTGGTTATTGGACAGGCAAGACAAGACAATGCTGAGACAAAAATGTATTGGACAGGCAAGACAAGACAATGCTGAGACAAAAATGTATTGGACAAGCAAGACAAGACAATGCTGAGACAAAAATGTATTGGACAGGCAAGACCAGACAATGCTGAGACAAAAATGTATTGGACAGGCAAGACCAGACAATGCTGAGACAAAAATGTATTTGACAGGCAAGACCAGATAATGCTGAGACAAATGTATTTGACAGGCAAGACAAGACAATGCTGAGACAAAAATGTATTTGACAGGCAAGACCAGATAATGCTGAGACAAATGTATTTGACAGGCAAGACAAGACAATGCTGAGATAAAAATGTATTTGACAGGCAAGACCAGATAATGCTGAGATAAAAATGTATTTGACAGGCAAGACCAGATAATGCTGAGACAAATGTATTTGACAGGCAAGACCAGATAATGCTGAGACAAATGTATTTGACAGGCAAGACCAGATAATGCTGAGACAAATGTATTTGACAGGCAAGACAAGATAATGCTGAGACAAAAATGTATTTGACAGGCAAGACAAGATAATGCTGAGACAAAAATGTATTTGACAGGCAAGACCAGACAATGCTGAGACAAAAATGTATTTGACAGGCAAGACCAGATAATGCTGAGACAAATGTATTTGACAGGCAAGACAAGACAATGCTGAGACAAAAATGTATTTGACAGGCAAGACCAGATAATGCTGAGACAAATGTATTTGACAGGCAAGACCAGATAATGCTGAGACAAAAATGCAAGAGACCAGATAATGCTGAGACAAAAATGTATTTGACAGGCAAGACAAGATAATGCTGAGACAAAAATGTATTTGACAGGCAAGACCAGATAATGCTGAGACAAATGTATTTGACAGGCAAGACAAGATAATGCTGAGACAAAAATGTATTTGACAGGCAAGACCAGATAATGCTGAGACAAAAATGTATTTGACAGGCAAGACCAGATAATGCTGAGACAAATGTATTTGACAGGCAAGACAAGATAATGCTGAGACAAAAATGTATCACAAAATGGATACAAGATTATTTTTCATAATTATTCTAAAAATTTTCTGGGAATGAAAGGTGTTAATGTGTTCAGGAAAGCAAACCTGCCAGCCTACCTCATCACGCCTAAGCCTAGAACACATCAAGACTTAACCACTGCCACCCCAGCAGCAAGACCTGCCAAAGGACTAGCTTCACTATGGGTCTACGGACAATGTCTCACCTGGAGAAAATGTTTGCCGTTGTAATCTGGTTTATTGTTGGCAACCTCAGTGACATTGACGACCTCTGTGACATTCAGTGGCAGCACATGACGCTTGGGCTTTCCTGCAACAGAAAATATCCATTTCCTGAAGACCGCAAGTGACATGACATTAACTACATTTACTTGTTATTCATATTCTGTCTGCAGCCACTCTTGTAAACCCTGATCATCCTTAGTTGTGTCTATCAACAAGTATGTCCACTTCATGACACTGCTAACACATAAGGCTCCCACAAGTGATCTCCATTGCCTACCTGACTGACGATGGTATCCCATGTCAGTTTACATTTCCTGATGTCCTCCTCCAGGTTATATTCGGTCATCCATGTCTCCTGTTTAACTTTTCCATTGAGGTGCTGTCCTTGCCAAAGTTTGACACAGCATTCTGCCAAGTGCTACAGGCTAGAGTGCATATTTAACTTTCTTACCTGCTGACATATCCTTGACTGCAGATTATTGATGTGATCATGAAAACATCACCCACTGAATGTCAACTTGTCTATAAAAGTATGTGGCAGCATCATATGCCTAACAAACCCAAGACATGGAGAAAAGGTCTCTATGATTCAGACTGAAATGATATTATTGGTTGTGAACATCATTATTCATGCCCTCAGTTATGTCATTTTGGCACGACTACACAAACTGACCTGA
Organism: Candidula unifasciata; assembly: GCA_905116865.2. Lineage (NCBI taxonomy): Eukaryota > Metazoa > Mollusca > Gastropoda > Stylommatophora > Geomitridae > Candidula > Candidula unifasciata. The sequence continues at coordinate 366,316 of CAJHNH020005523.1, forward strand.
TCAGAACAATAGAGATCACTCGAAAATTACCAAGGGGCACTCAGGGGTGTTGAACCACACCTGCTGCTGAACCACACCTGGAGCTGAATCACACCTGCTGCTGAACCACACCTGGAGCTGAACCACACCTGGAGCTGAACCACACCTGGTGCTGAACCACACCTGCTGTTGAAACACACCTGCTGTTGAAACACACCTGGTGCTGAACCACACCTGGAGCTGAACCACACCTGCTGCTGAACCACACCTGGAGCTGAACCACACCTGGAGCTGAACCACACCTGGAGCTGAACCACACCTGGAGCTGAACCACACCTGGTGCTGAAACACACCTGGTGCTGAACCACACCTGGTGCTGAACCACACCTGGTGCTAAACCACACCTGGTGTTAAACCACACCTGCTGCTGAACCACACCTGCTGATGAACTAGGACCAGTGTGAGCCCCCCCCCCCCCCCCCCCAAAAAAAAAAACAGAGATGTGATTTGTATAAGATACAACTGTGGCCATACCTCTGACATTCATTTCAATTAAGTATGGCAGCATGTCCAAGTTTGTATGTCGCTGGTCACTGGGATGAGCCCGCAGGTCCTCATGAGAAACTGATCTTTGCTTCTGCCTCCGTTTCGAGTCATCTGTTCTTTTGCGCAGCTGGAAAATGATGTGCCCTGGAATTTAAAAAACATACCATTCAATTTCTGTCAGACGATGTATAACACAAATATACTACTACTAACAGAACAAATATTAAAAGTGACTGGGCAGCTTCACAAAAATGTGAAACAAATACAATCAGATTCTTTGAGCAAAGACTTCATTAATGAACAATGAACAAGAAAACAACAGGTCACAAAGATTTTGCTGATGACATTTTGATTTATCGACGAGGGCGTGATAGACAGGAGATCGCCAGCACTATGCACAAAGAACTCGATCAAATTGCCGCCTGGTGTGATGGTTCCAATGCCTATGTCAATCCTTCGAAGGCATCAGTGTCATGGTTCTCTTTGAACAATCACATTGTCAAGTCGGACTTACCAGAAGTGAAAATGCGTGATAATGCATTGATCAGAACCAACGTTATGACGTTTCTCGGGGTGAGGTTCGATCGCAGCTTGTCATTCAGGGAACACGTTGACCATGTGATAACAAAAGCACGCAAAGGTCTATCTGCAATGAGGATTATGGCTGCTTCCAATATTGAGCAAAGACTACTAATACTTCTATTCTACGGTCTGGTCCTTTCCCCCATAGAATACACTCTGGCCATCCTCACTGTCAGTGCTACCCAGATTGAACGACTCGAAAAGGTGCAAAATGAAGCCATGCGCATTATTTTGGGATGTACTAGAGACACATCCTGTGGAGCAATGAGGTATCTACTTGACTTTCCAACAATGAACCAAAGGATCAGGATGTGGAGAGCTCGGGCATATCTCAAAATATGCGCTGATAAGAAACACCCACTGCATCAAGCGCTTTTTAGTGAAAAGGGCGACAGACTGAAGAGGGGGAAATCGTGGCTAGGTCGGGCAGAAGATGTCATTAGGCAAATATGCAGCCTAACCGACATCATACCTGGTGCAGAATGGATACCTGTGCCTCAGGCGTTTATTTGTACATTTTCCTGTATTGTCACACTCAACAGGCGATGTAGAGAAGAGAATCCTGTTGCTGTTAATGCAGAGGTCAACGCTCTCATCGGTGAAAATTCAGACGAAGCAGATGCAATAATCTATACAGACGGATCCGTTATACGCCAAAGAAGAAGCGCATGGGCATTTACAGCACGCTCAGCGGGCAGAACAGTCAAAGAAGCCAACGGCGCCTTCTCCATGACAACCAGCAGCGTGACGATGGAGGTGATGGCAGTGACACAAGCGCTTGCCTGGCTTGAAACACAAAAATACACCCGCGTGTGTATACTCAGTGATTCAATGAGTATGATCCGGAGGGTTCAGGCAGGTTCAGTGCGAAGACAATGGCTTGAATCATTACAGAAGTCCACTGTTCGTCGAGTCACCTTTATTTTTGTTCCGGGACACGCAGGCGTCGATGGAAATGAAAGAGCTGACAGGTTGGCTGGATCCGCTATCACTACCGACGGTCAGCCTATGGATCATGCTGATATTATCAATGCCCTCAGAGAAATGGGAAGAATAGAGGACTTTGGTGGCAGTGAATCCACATCACTCGCCAGAATGGCAGACTTGGGAATTAAGATCGGCACAGCAAAAAACGAGACGCACACCAGCTACGCCAGAAGACTTGTTAATCAACATAGAACTGGTACTATTAGCCATCGGACGTTGGGGTTCATACTGAGGGGAGGATCTGAGCACCTATGGACATGTCCGGAGTGCAATGAGGATAACCCAACTAACTAACTAACTAACTAAGGTCACAAAGAATCACGATAATGCCATTTAACCACAAACATAATGTGTATACCTATCCTCATCATGAAGTGCCTCACCGACTGGCGTGAGGGATCATTACTCTGCACTACCTGTGATTTTTCAACAGTATGTATCAGTTTGTGGGCTGACATACCTCCATGCCATGACAAAAGGTTGTCATGAATTGTTTCAGCTTGTCTTCCTCTGTCTCTCTTTCCACACATCTTTCCAGTGGTCACAACATGTTCAAGTTTCCTTCACAAAATATAGCCCAAAAAATTCAACAATTGTTTCTTTCTGATGTTTGTGATAGGTTTTCTTTGAGCCCTCACTTCTTTCAAAACATCTGGATTGCTCTTTTTGGGTTTCCAGGGAATTCTAAGGATTGTTCTGTAAAAACACATCTCCGAGGCCTCAAGAATGGTCTTACTTATTTATTAATTGCCCAGGTGTATACTATAAATACATACACAAAATACAATCCATGTGTTTAAACTGACTGCAATCCGTGAATTTACACAAAAAAGAATGCATGAATTTACACAGAGAACATTCCATGAGTTTACACAAAATACAATGCATGAATGTACACAGAAGACAATCCATGAGTTTACACAGAAGACAATCCATGAGTTTACACAGAAGACAATCCATGAGTTTACACAGAAGACAATCCATGAATTTACACAGAAGACAATTCACAAGTTTACACAGAAGACAGTCCACAAGTTTACACAGAAAACAATCCACAAGTTTATACAGAATACAATGCATAAATGTACACAGAAGTCAATCCATGAGTTTACACAGAAGACAATCCATGAGTTTACACAGAAGACAGTCCACGAGTTTACACAGAAGACAGTCCACGAGTTTACACAGAAGACAGTCTACGAGTTTACACAGAAGACAGTCCACGAGTTTACACAGAAGACAATCCATGAGTTTACACAGAAGACAATCCACAAGTTTACACAGAAGACAGTCTACGAGTTTACACAGAAGAAATCCACGAGTTTACACAGAAGACAGTCCACGAGTTTACACAGAAGACAGTACACGAGTTTACACAGAAGACAATCCATGAATGTACACAGAAGACAATGCATGAATGTACACAGAAAACAATCCACGAGTTTACACAGAATACAATGCATGAATGTACACAGAAGATAATCCACAAGTTTACACAGAAGACAATGCACCCTTAAGAGTGATGCCAAGAAAAGGGCTCTTACCTTGACCTCTGTGCTTGGCATGCTGCATGACAATAGCCAGTGGACACTCATTGTCGTCCAGCACCCTCTCATCTCCTCTGGCCTCTCCATGGTACTCCAGCCCACCAGAGGGCAACAACACCTAGGAGAAAAATGGTCAGCACTGAGACAAGCTCACATACAGTTTCCTGGCTCAGTCAGTGATCAAAGCCCTTTTTCTGTGCTATAGTACCCCAGGAGCCTTAGGAATTGGCAGTGGTAGTGCAGAAGCAGTAGCAAAAGTGGCAGGAACAGCAACAATAGCTGAAGAACACAGCAGGAGTAGTAAAAGTGGAAGAAAAGCAGCAGTCTTAGAAGGAACAGCAGTAGTAGTAAAAGTTATAGGAAAAGCTGCAGTTGCAGAAGGAACAGCAACAGTAGCAGGAATAGCAACAGCAACAAAGGAACAGCAGCAGTAGTAATAACAGGAACAGCAGCAGTAGTAATAACAGAAACAGCAGCAGTAATAGTAACAGAAACAGCAGCAGTATGAGAGGAAGTCAAAACAGTAAGTCACAAATGGTTATGGAATGGCAGGAAAATGTAGTTGGTGGTTTCTAAGTGTGTCATTAGGTGACAGCAACATCAAACTTGATGTCTCTGTTCGTTAGGTGGCACATAATGGCGGCTGTACTTGGGCAGTGTACCCTCAAAGAACAACCTGTTGTTGTAGGGGGTGGGTGAATGATCCTTGTAAAAAAAGGAGGGGCTGCAATGAACATTTATAATGAAATGCCTCCTGTTTATGGTGAAAAATGTTTATCCTGTAAAAAAAATCTTCTCAAGGACGCTCTGCGATTGTTGGTGAAGTCTGATATGGTCGTCCTGTTGACTAGAGGAGTACTGCTTCTTCATGACATTGCCAGAACCACATTCGGCTCAGTTAACTCATGAGGAAATTAACCATCTAGGGTGGGAACTTATGGAACATCCACCTTACAGCCCGACTTAGCCCCTAGCGATTTCCACCTTTTTGGTCCACTGAAAACCCACAGTGGGGGGAGACCTCTTGTAAATGACACAAAAGTTAAATGTGATGTGAAAATATGGTTTCGAACACAGAGCACCCAGTTCGATGCAGCGGGTTTGAGAGGATGGACAAAACGATCGGGACTAGTGCATAAATGTTGGTGGAAATTATGTTGGAAAATAAAGGGACAGTGTATGTGTACAAATAAATGGTTTGCAAGTTGTTATCGTCATTATTTTTTGTTTGTTTGTTTGTTAAACAACCATTTGTGAATTACTTATTGACTTACCCTCGTAGTAGTAACAGGAAACGCAGCAGTAACAGTAGCAGCAGTAGTAGTATTATATGTGCAGTAGTAGTATTAGTAATAGGAACAGCAGCAGCAGAAGAAGTACTAGTAGTAGTATTAGTAGTAACAGAAGTGCTAGGAATAGTAGAGAGGGGGCAGCAGTAGTAGTAATAGTTGCAGCAGTAGTGGTAATAATAGGTGTAGCAGTAGTAGTCATAGGTGCAGTAGTAGAAGTAGTCATAGGTGCAGCAGTAGTAGTAGTAGTCAAAGGAACAGCAGCAGCAGAAGTAGTACAAGTAGGAGTAATGGTAATAGAAGTGCTAGGAACAGTAGAGAGGCAGTAGTAGTCTAGCGACATCAATACAAGTGTGAATGAAACAATGAGCCAACTTACCTCAACCAGGCAGTAATTGTAAGGATCCTCTTTCTCCAGGCCATACTTCTCCAAAGACTCCCTGACCACAGCCGAAGCTGGGTCTGCCGTAGAGAGAAACAGTGTCTTGTAGGGAACATCTGGGCACAAGGACTCCCCATAGATCTTTAAGGTACCACCTGCAATGAAAGCAGTGTCGCTGATATTATTTCAACAACCTCAACCTATGACACCTAACAGTGTAATCACAATGACTTTCCATGACGACTGTGCAGATCAGTTCCTGCATTTGCCATGGGGCTCTCGTGCCCTTCGCATTCCAGTGGACATGTATCAATCAACTTAACCTCACCTTAAGAACTTTGGAAGCGTGTTCATGACTGCTTGGACTTTGCAGCTAAAGTTGTATACGGGATGTGGTAGCCAGTCGCCACAAAACCCTTTTAGTCGCCTCTTGGGACATACATGGTAGGTCACAGTACAGCTACTCTTTGCTTTCCTGGTGGTTTCGGGGAACACAGGGGCGTCATCTGACTGTTCTTAATGTCATACTCAAAAGGCGACCTTTGGGTCAGAACTAGAGCTTTGTTGAATCCACTGACTGAACGTGGTCCGGCAATGTTTCTGCTCACTATGACAGAAAGCTAACAGTATCCTGCTTTTCTATCACCAGATACCTATTCTGTACCAGCAAGTGGCCTGTAGATGACTAAGTCAAGTTTGTTCCGGTTGTCTCTTCTAGTCAGACTGCTCCAGAAGTTTTCAATAACCGTGGGTAATGCCATCTTTTCCAACAAATCTGCCATCATCAAACACTCATACTGTGTAACACTACTCCATACACCAAACGTGGTATATTATCACACAGCCAAACAGCCGACTATCAATACCACAAACAGCAGCAGCATCTGCTCTTCCTATTTCTTCTACAGTACCTACATGCCAGTCCCCCCCCCTCCCCTCCCCCGCCTTATTTTTTTTCTTCCTGCTATCTGATATTTTTATGAAGTTGTTGTTAGCTTTATTTGTTGTATCTTGTTTAAACTCCTGACATACATTTTATGTCTTTACCTGCCTCCTTTCTTGCTAGTGATTATTTCAACTTGGAGAGCCTAACCAGTCTCTTGACTATAACAATGTCCTTTCCTCACACAATGTCCAGACACAGACAATAATCACGGCGCACGGCCGATAACCGCTGGCCGTTCCGCCAATTACCATGACAATCAATCGTGCCCAGCAGAGCTAGTACTACATGAAATCTACGTGACATCGGTGTCTCTAGCATCTCTGACGCCGCCCACCTGGCGCTGGCTGAAATCAGTATTCAGCTAATTAATGTCGGTGTGGTCAGTCTCAAGACTGGGCTTCGCCTGTGGTGGATACCACGATAACTGTGACACAGTCATACAGGTCGCCAGAAGTGGCCAGGTTTTACACCAGACCAGATACCAAAGTCTAGAAATTCAGAAATCCAGCCCTTGTCGGACTCAAGTATGATCGTTCTAAATAAGACTGTTCAGCGGTGTCTGTCGACCAGTGAACGACCAGCAGCCAAATCTTTCTTTGTCTTCTTCATCTGCGCCCTTATTGTACCCCCCCCCCCCCCCCCCCCAATCATGAGGCATAGGTACAGTTTACGTCACGAATCAGTGCACAGCATCACACAGGAAATGAAAAGCAAGCACCTCTCCCTACTCCCCTCGCCCCCAAGACTTACAGTACATGAATATAAATAAGCCACTCGAACCGCCCGGATGCCAGGGAGCTAGCCATGTTGCAGCAACAACCTCACCTGTTGACCTAACTCGCAGGTAAACAAGCAGTGCAGATCAGTATGTGGCCTGCTGTATCGGAGCCACCGATATTATCCATAAGTCTCTACCTACCCGCCCCGTTCGTTCCAGTGGTTGGTATTACAATGCAAAGACAGCCTAAAATAACTAACCAGCGCAAAAAGTCTGATGGTAGCAGAATAGCGTGGGTAGAACTATAGCGTTGAAGCGAACCTAGCTATCGAACCTACAGGTTTCTTCTGCGAACTTAGCCCACTTCCCACGCCGGCGGCATCAGGTGTGTACAGCGTCAATGCATGTTTGACAACAAATTCTCCTTTCATGGTTCCACCTCGACACCAGTCGAGAGCCGATCTTGTCACAGCCTGCCGGCCAGATTTTTCTACAGTGTGTCCGCAAAGTATCGCCACCATTTATGTGATTTCGCCAGGTAGAACTTTGATCGTCATCATTAGCAAGTCCTTTACAGAACGTCGCTCTCTTCACGGCACGCCTGAAAGTATCCCTTTCCCTAGCCAGCTCTCCGGTCCCCCATGTGCTTTCAGTTCCAACGCATCTTCAATGTCCTGTATCCATATTCGCGGTGGTCGACCCCTGCCTCGCATGCCTCAAACTGTACCCTCCATCTTTTGATAGCTTTGATAGCTAATGTATAATGTTTTCAATAGCAGCTTTGACAAGTGTCTCTTCCATGGCCACAGGAATAGTCCAGGCCGCTGAAAACACCCATTCACTGATAATTAAGCATATGATGCAGTGTCAGGCTTTAAGGATCCTTGTTTTCGGAAGTTTTCTATTTTGTCGAAGTAGTAGCAGCCACAGTGGCGGTAAAGTTAGCAGCAATGGTAGCTGTGATATGGGCATAAAACGCTGCGACTGTATTTTTGGTTACTGAGGTGGTTATAGCAGCAGCGGTAGCAGCCTCTAGACAGGGCTTGTCACAGTTTCATTGCTCATAGATATTCAACGTCTGACGCCTGTGAGGCCACTTGCTGTATACCTTGTGCTAGACTGGGGGGGGGGGTTGAGAGAGTGGCTGGGGGGAAAAGAGGGGAAGATAGCAAACAATACTAAGGTACTAGACACAGAAGCTCTCTCCGTCTCTCTCTCCCTCCCCCCTCTTCTCTTTCTCTCTCTCCTCTCTCTAACTCACCCCTCTTTCTCTCTCTCTCTCTCTCTCTCTCTCTCTCTCTCTGCCCGAGAAGACACGAGGTTCCCACACGAGGGTCCGGTACAATGATGTAACCTGATTAACTATCATGTCAGGCAGTATGTGAGACCAGACATACCAGCAGCAGACACAGGCCGACTGTTCTCACTATAACAACCGTACCGGAATGCAAGTCACACGGCGGAGTTCCCTCATATATTCTACCTACTACCTTCCCTTCTCTTGAACAAACTGTTGAGTGACGGCCGTCTACAGCAAATTGACAAGGCCTACAACAACTTGAGTCTCATCAGAGATTATCAGTTGTTTCAACCAGAATGTGGCGTTTTCATTTGTGTGGTTGTGTTAACTGTAAACAAATCTAATCATAGATAAATGCACGGGTACTGGCTGGCACTCACAGAAGTAGAGATTAGTTAACACACTAGACTAGTCGTTCTCAGCGGGTGCACTTCCGGAAGATCGGTGGCTGCTTCACCTGGAATTCAGGAAATTAAACTTGGAAACAAACAAGTAGAATGAAAATTAGAAATAACAGCTGACGGCGCAATAGATATCTCCTCCCATTCTCGGACTATCTACCCTCCACCATTCACTTGTAAGACGTAGGGTACCGTGGGCCTAAGGGGCTCCACCAAAACATTGCTTCTAAACAAATGGCCCAGCACAACAACAAATGTAGGAACCACTGCACGAAATAAGCCGGGGTTTGCTCACGTGATGACACTGCCTTGCTGAACGAACAAGTGGTTATGACGGACTACTAATGTGTTCTGTAGGAGTTACTGATCGGGGCTAAACAACACGTCGACCCAATGAGCCACAAGCTGGATGTTACAGTCATTCACACAGAGAGATACTATAGATACCGTTCAACCTTTCAGATGCTTATACAGCAAACACTATCGTTACATTCTGTTGAGGTCGGGTTGGACAGGATGAGTAAGCCAATCACACGCCAACCTTCCTTAGTCGTCGTCTCTTACGCTGAGTTATACAGATAACATTTTCGCTTCCCTTAACACAGCCCTAATCGACCCTGCCTTAATGGCGCACGGGTGAATTTCTGGGAAGTAAAGGTGGCTGGCGCTGACCACATAACCACCGAGTGTCGACTTGGTCTATAAAATAAGTCTAGCCATTTGTGCCCAATACACCTGATGGCATGGAAAGGGTATCTTCTTTGTAGGTGCTGCAGACATATCATTTGGAATCTGAACATGAATCTTCAAACAAACCCTACGAACACAAAACTGCAGCAAGGCCTGTCTGTGTTTTCCGATAACTGGTCGCAGGCATGTAACAATCAGCAGCGATCGCCGGGCGCCCAGCAAACCGCATCCAAGTAGACTGATGTATTTGAACAGCCGTTAGATGTCCCGTGTGAACTAGATCATGCTTTCGGTACATGTGGGGTAATATTGTGTCATCGATACCAGCACATGGCTGGGTCCCGGCCGCAGTATTCATCCGGTCCGACACATGTACCATTAGCACAGTTTGTCACGGACACCAGTGATTCGGCTGTGGGGTTCAATAGCGGTTCAGACAATGGTCTATAGTTCTTGGCAGCCAGCAATTGGTGTAGGACACGTCCTCGATCGAACGTTGTTTTCATAGGCAGAGAAAGAGGATGGCCAAGCAATAATAACAATTGTATCTATCTTCGCTTATTTCTCGTTCTCTTCGTTTTCTATCATGCTCTCCTGTTGTGGTTCTCCAGACTCTGCATCTTTGTGCCTCACTCGTTCGCTCACTCACTCACTCTAACATTGTGTCTCACTCACTCTAACATTGTGTCTCACTCACTCTAACATTATGTCTCACTCGCTATAACATTGTGTCTCACTCGCTCTAACATTGTGTCTCACTCACTCTAACATTGTGTCTCACTCACTCTAACATTATGTCTCACTCACTCTAACATTGTGTCTCACTCGCTCTAACATTGTGTCTCACTCGCTCTAACATTGTGTCTCACTCGCTCTAACATTGTGTCTCACTCACTCTAACATTGTGTCTCACTCACTCTAACATTGTGTCTCACTCACTCTAACATTGTGTCTCACTCACTCTAACATTGTGTCTCACTCGCTCTAACATTGTGTCTCACTCGCTCTAACATTGTGTCTCACTCGCTCTAACATTGTGTCTCACTCGCTCTAACATTGTGTCTCACTCGCTCTAACATTGTGTCTCACTCGCTCTAACATTGTGTCTCGCTCGCTCTAACATTGTGTCTCACTCACTCTAACATTATGTCTCACTCACTCTAACATTGTGTCTCACTCGCTCTAACATTGTGTCTCACTCGCTCTAACATTGTGTCTCACTCGCTCTAACATTGTGTCTCACTCGCTCTAACATTGTGTCTCACTCGCTCTAACATTGTGTCTCACTCGCTCTAACATTGTGTCTCACTCACTCTAACATTGTGTCTCACTCACTCTAACATTGTGTCTCACTCACTCTAACATTGTGTCTCACTCGCTCTAACATTGTGTCTCACTCGCTCTAACATTGTGTCTCACTCGCTCTAACATTGTGTCTCACTCGCTCTAACAGAGTGTCTCACTCACTCACTCTAACACAGACTGTCTCTCTTGCTCGCTAACTTTCTAAACCACTTCAATTTGTCTCTGGTTTCCACTCTATCACCATGTCCTGTCTGGTTGTCCGCTAGCTCTACGGACCCGTACTTGTCGTTTATCCGGCCCGCTCCACCCTATCTGGACCCCATGTCTGTCACATGTCACATGACTGCTCCAACTGATACTATATTATGTCTGGACCACCTGCACGCCAATGCAATAACGGTAAAAGGAACTTTGCCACGCCTTCAGACGTATTGGACATATAGGGCTTGACCTCTATTATAGAGACCCTAGGTGGGTGATGTGGTAAACACCACACGTGCCGCCCTAACTTTCCATGACGTTTACCTGGTACCCATTTAAGGAAGAGTAGGCTAGCCTGGGAGCCAAGGTCGTTTTTGAAGGAAACACAAAGTCGACGTTTACCTGGTACCTATTTAAGGAAGAGTAGGCTAGCCTGGGAGCCAAGGTCGTTTTTGAAGGAAACACAAAGTCCGGCTTCATTCGGATGTGAACCCAAGACCTTCCGATCCGCAGCAAAGCGTCTAACCGTTACACCATGCCGGTTTCCCCCACGCAATCGATTAGATTTGCGAATTTTAACTGTCTCCACAGGGACTGCTACCCAACCATGCCAGGTGGGTCGGCGAGGGACATCAGGTTTTCCTAATCAGGCTGCCTGTCCCTTTTTTAGCGACAACCTACATTGCTGGATGCGGCTTATTTATTACCTTGTTGACAACCTCACGAGAGGAAATCCCCCAGAGACTGGCCGACCAGCAGACAAATCTAGACCAGGTTATATGGTAGGCAGACAATAAAAATAGTCCTGTACTTTTTCGCCGACAGTTGACAAATGGACTGACCTAAATAGTAGAAATGGTCCGGCTAACTGACGACAAATGTCCATTACATGTTGTCACCATAGGAAACAAATATAGAACAATTTCATTACTCTGTCTGGTGGGATGTCCTGCTCGACTCGTTCTATCCATGTGGTGTTGACAGCTATAGTTGATAGATATCAATGCTGGGTTTCCATGTGAGGGTTCTGAGGCCCACTTTTAAGGAAAAGGGGGTGTAGACCCATTGCTAGTTAGCAAACATGCCGTAAAAGGCTAACATTTAGCATTTTCCCAGTGTGCATTGATACAGTGAGTAGCACGAAATAACAAACACTGGAACGACCTCTGTAGTTCTTTTGTTGCTATGGCCCTTAAAGTCGACGTTACGGCCCTTTTGATGCCATCAGTTTCGTTAAAAAAGCGTCCTTTCAGTAGTAACTTTAATTTTGGGAATAGAAAATAATCACATGGGGACAAATCTGGGGAATAGGGTGGATGGTTGAGAACACACACTTGTTCTGGGGCCAAAAATTCCTGTTTTGATGATGTCTCATGGGTTCTCAACCCGCTGATGTTGTTGGCCATCAGAGTAAGAATGCCGTACAAACCTGCAAACCATTTTTTTTTTTTTTTGGTTGGGGCCACAATCTTGCACACAATTTTTTCTCTATTAACACAAGATTCATCTGCCATCATCCTCGCAGTAAAATACAGATCTTCTTGTATCCGTTCTGAGACGTTTGCAATGAGGTTCATCATCACAAACAGCAATTGGGCGTTCATGTCTATTTGCATTAGTATTCAATTCTACACCACTTTTAAATCGTGAAAACCACCTGAAAATCTGTGCAGTAGATAAACAATTATGCCCATAAACTTGTGACTTCAATTGAACTGTTGCAATTGCGCTTTTTCTGAGTTTTAAACATAATTTAATGTTACCATTTTGCTCCATGCTGATTTCGTTACGATGCACATCTAACTAGGTCAATAAAATGGCCGCCTGTTTATCGTCTGCTCATCAGGCGGCGATGAAACGTTGCCAGATCATAGATGAAGGTTGCCTTTTAGAATTCCATGCTTTGCTTCATAGATGGCACATTTATCCTGGCCGTAATAAAATCAGTCTCGTTACTTAATTGTCAGACCTTGTATGTTTGTTTCTGCCCGTCTCATACAAGTGTCAATCAACACCGTTCGCTGATGGCTGCTAAACTTGTCGAGGGGAAGGCAAGCTCAAGGACACAATCGTCTGCTGGTAATGGTACTGTGGTGCTGGGTGGAGACGAGCGGCACAACACCCACCTCACTCCAACGAATGCTGGACTGTCTGTAGGTGTGAACTCTTTTGCAAGTTGGCACTCATCCTTCGGATGCGGATCCAACACGCAAATAAGAGACCAAGCAAGAAAATTTATCAAATTCTGTAAGAAAGCGCCGCTGGAATTACATCGGCCATGCACTCAGAATGAATAAGACAAGACTCCTATCCCACATCAAGCCCTCATATGGACATCGGAAGGGAAAAGAAAACGGGGAAAACCAAGAGAGAGACTGTGTAGAAATATAATCAGGGAAGGCGCAACTATGGGCCTAATGAATTTTCAAGACCTAAATCAGGTGGCAACGAGCCACCAGACATGAAGAGTTACGACCTCTGCCCTATGCGCCGCCTCAGGCCTAATAGGAAAGACTAACAACTCATCCTTCACTCACTGCCGTCTCAACTGGGAGGGCCACCTGGGTGTGCATGTCCAGGCATCATTACTGACGTAACAGACATGATGCTGGTGGGGACACACCCCTGACCTGATGCCATGCAAGATCACGAGGCACATTGACAGGCACCGATCGGCACTGACGGATATAGAGAAGGAAACCCTATCTGAGGACACACTGGACAATGCACTAGGAAACCCCTCAGGTCAACACACCCTCCATCTCCGTCCACTGATTCTATGAGAATCTAGCAACACACGTTCAGTTACTAACACTATACAAAAGTGAATTACCTCTTGCCCAGCCAACAATGACGGAGGTTAGATGATTCTCTATTCTGGGCGGTACAGTTAAGTACCACACACTCATCTCATTCTGCTTGCGTTTTCTTGTTTCGTGTTGTTAAATTTGCGAATGCCTTAACTCTTTCGATCCCATGCAACGCTGGATGTGTCAATGAATCCCGCCACCCCGAAATAGCTATTTCACTTGGTGAGAACACACTAAAGAAATCTGGCTTTCCCAAACAGCCAATACTACTGTGTATATTGCCACCCTAAAAATAATGCATACAAGCTTCATCATTATGGCTTTTCGTTGCTGGAATCTCGTGAAACCTTTTGGTACCGTAATTAATAAAGGTACTGCCTTATTTAATTCTTCCTATGAAGGCCCGTCTCCACTTGGTCATGTGTAGCGAATGTAACTGTATATAGCCGAGCTATTCTTGTATGTTGCCACTGTTAACACTGACAACGGCCTACCCCGGCTGGTCTGTTCACCGCGCTACTGGCTCACCTCCCACCCAGTTCACTGTTGCTTCCCATCACACGTCTATTGGGGTTGTGACAAACGGCATTCTCCATTTGTTGCACTCGTTTAAGCTTGGATGGAGACGACACTTCAGTTAGGTAGTTTTTGTTTTCGGCGCCAATTACAGAAACAAAAACAGAAGGCATTACACATGAGGGAACTGTCTACAGCGAACACAATACTTAGCAATACGCACACACAGAGAATGTGCTACATACATGCAGCAACAGAAGATACAAGGTAGGAACTGATTGGAAGCGTGGGTGAATATCCCGGGAAGTAAAGGTCGGTGGCCTAGTCTTCTTCTTCTTCTTCTTCGATCCTTCTGTCAGAAAACTTATATCAGGAGGCCGGTAGCCTTTATGAAAGCTATCGTGCAATCCACATCCTCTCGTGTCCCATACAGTTTTGTCTTCATTGTTGTTGGAAAAGGCCAGATTGCGTCTCTGTTGACAGCATACAGTTGACAGTGTTGGAGCACATGCTCAGCATTTTCGGGTGCCACGCTGCAGGGACATTTCTCCGTATTTCCTACACCGAAAAATTTGAACATTTGTTGACGAAATCTGTTCTGCCCAGTCCTTAGTCTGAATATAATACACTGTCCCTCTCTAGAGAGGCGATGAAGTGAGTCTTGGGGAGAAAATCTGGCGTGGGTATCCAGCCACCTTTCTTGGATACTAGATTGTATTAATGTTTTCGTCTCTTGGTGGGTTAAGTCGTTATTTGGTTGTACCATGTCACTGCCGCTTCTGGCCAATCTGTCCGCTATTTCATTGCCTTCCAAGCCACAGTGACCTGGAATCAACTGCAGCACAGATTGTTCTACTGAAGAGCCTAAGTAAATCAGCTGATGCGTCAAGTCTACAAACTGAGTGTCCTTTGGGTTAACAATTGCTTGTAGCATCAGTCAGAAAGACCACTCTGCTATATTTGCTGTGCTGTTGTCCATTCAGGAAATAACATGCCGCCAGAATCGCTACTGCTCTGTAATTGGAGGAATTTGAACCTGTTGGTACAGTCTGGTTGATT
The DNA here is from genome assembly GCA_905116865.2 of Candidula unifasciata. Classification (NCBI taxonomy): domain Eukaryota; kingdom Metazoa; phylum Mollusca; class Gastropoda; order Stylommatophora; family Geomitridae; genus Candidula; species Candidula unifasciata. Next base: position 381,574 of record CAJHNH020005523.1, read on the forward strand.
TTTACACCATTTGGGCATTCTATGTATATTCCTCCTCCTCCGTCTCTTACTGCTCTCTTGGCTGAAACTACACGTCTAGTAACAGTTTTTCCCCGAAATTAAGACCTGCTTCCAAAAATAAGCCCTAGCAAGATTTGTCAGAATGCTTTAAATACAAGCCCTGTCCTCAGATAAGGCCCTAGTTACGGTCGTCAGCAAGAATGAGAGACTTGCTGCCGAATGGCCAATCGGCGTACAGGCACCATAGGTGCGCACTTGATTGTGAACGGAAGTGGTTCATAATTCAAGGTAGGTCACCTGTGTGAAATGAAGGAGCAGAATTGTGGTGCCCGCATTACTGCCGGACATGAGAGACTGAGGGCCAATAGTCTGGTTCTACGGGACATGAAGTCGCCAGACATTCCAGCCGTAATTCAGGATTTAGAGAGTTATGGCGATGTTCCAGAAAACGATCACATGACTACTTATATATATATATGTGTACATGAATGAATGCAGTATCTAAAGATATCCCGGAAACATAGTTCCTAGTGCATTTTTTGAAACAAAAATTAATAAAAGACCCAGTATTATTTTCGGGAAATACGGTATACATCCAACGCACATAGCACTAAACGATGAGTGTTGGAGTGGATCCGTGTGATTCCCGGCTGGATGTCGAAGAAACAATCCGGAGGACAGCACTATAGCGTCTACAACAACGAGGAGCTCATCAGGCTTCCCTGCTGTGCTGTCTTGCACATCAAGTCATCGGCACAGGCTTTGGGAGATTTAAGCCTGGGGTATAATGGAGTACGGCCTTCCATATTTATCTAGAGAAGGCGGTGAATGGAGGTAAGGGCTACTAGATGAGGCAGGTCGATAGTGCAGTCGGTGACAATGTCCACGCCAGGCAAGAGTACAAAGAGAAGGCCAAGAGGGGGTTATCGCTCCAACACGTGGTAATGAGTGAATATCAAGGGTAATTACCCGGTCAAAAGGCGGGGATGAAGGGTAAGGCAGTTCTTAAATACCTTAGGGGTCTCATTTAATTTGCTGGGCTTCATGATGTACAGGCTTTCATGTGCGCTGGGGGTGAGCCGGGTGAAGCGTGACTATTCAATGATAGAAGTGAGGCTCGAGCTGTTAATAGAGTCGGCCGTGGGCTGGCTTAGATCCACATCTAATCGCGGACATATATGACTTGAGGTGACCACTATTGTATTTCTGGGCTGGAACCACTTGGTCACGTCAAAGTGGTATGGGGAAATAGTTGTTACACCATCACTGTGTGAAGAAGCCTGGTCTGTTCACTGCTTCACCGCCGCTGGCTCCGTGTTTCTTTTTCCCTCAGCAGGAAGGAAACAGCGGTATGTCATCAGAACCGACACGACCGCTGTATTACGGCTATTATTGTAGAGAAGGTATTAGAAGCAATGTGATTACAAAACGAGACAGTATTTTTTTTTATTACCTGCGAGTATGAAAGTAATAAAAGCAAACATAAGGGATAGCTAAGGTGAAGTATACACTTGCGTGGGCTGACAACCTAAGTCACTGTGGAAAGCAACAGCCGAAACAGGAGATCGTGAAGAAAAAGAAGAATAAGAAAGAAGAAGAAGAAGAAGAAGAAAAAAAGAAGAAGAAGAAGAAGAAGAAGAAGAAGAAGAAGAAGAAGAAGAAGAAGAAGAAGAAGAAGAAGAAGAAGAAGAAGAAGAAAGAATAAGGAAGGGGAAGAAAAAAAGGAAGCAGAAGAAGAAGCAGCAGCAAGGAGGAGGGGAAAGACACTAACACTTTGTCAGGCATCATGGCACTGAGCTTCACTGTTGTGAACGCAGTTTCTGCATGTGAACCTTGGCCAAGGCAACGGTCACCAGGTTACAACCATGATGGTTCCGAACCGCCCCCTCCTCCCCTGCTAGTCAACAACACAAATACACTATGCCAGAGAACACACCTACATAACTAGAAAAGGTGGGAAGACTGGGAACTGCACAAGTACGAACCGTTACATGTCTAGTAAGGATCCCTGTAAGGATTTCGCTTTCACAATTATCTTTAAGGGTCAGAGGCACCTGTGAACCAATGCTTCTTATATTTAGAGCTTTTTGTTTCGTAGGACAATAACTTCCGGTGTCTCTTTGTATTCATTTCTTCCTTCCAAGCATTATAAGCAGGTTTTCCGCAATATTGAGCAACTGACAACAATACAATCTAAGACCAGCAACAGACAGCCACAAACAGAGCAGGCTCTGAGAGCCCTGTGCCATCTCTCCAATGTGTGACCGATCGGCAGGATGAATTCTCACTCTGGTGAATATTTCAAGGATCTCTGCCTTTCCATAAATGTAAATAAGAGGTATGAGTATAGCACATCCCATTAATTTCTGTGCCAGGATAGGAAATGTAATGCTCAGCAACCAGTTCCTAGGGATAAAGTACTTCAATGCCAAGGCAGGATAGTCTCTATACCTGCCTCACCTTGGCAGACCCAAGGTCTACTGAGAGTTCAGAGGGTATGAAGATTGAACACAGTCAACTACAGAGTGGGTACTCAAGTCTCTCCTCAGAACTTCTAACGCTCTCCATGTTTACTGCTCGGCATAACGGCTTGCTTATACACTGACGTCTTATTGCCTTAGCTGATGAACTGGCTGTAATCACCAAACGTACTCTGCCATCTGCTACGGTGCTCCTGTCAAACCGCGACATGTGCCTGCCATACGTAGAAACCCAATCCGTTCAAATACCTGTGGTTGGGCCTTGCGTGATCAAACAGGTGTCAGTCATTGATTCTGAGATCGACTTTGCGACCTCTCCGATTGTTCAGCATGTTTCTAAACACGGGGGCTGCTTTCAACCAGGCGTTCCCTGGGCAGACTCTGCAACACAACCGCGCTCGCACATGTTCATGTAAACAGACTGGCTGGTACTATGTGTAATAGTGCTTGGCGCATGCTGCGTTTTCACCAAGCCAAAAGTAGTGACTTGGAAAGAAGTCAGAACTGGTAGGACCATATGTTACCAAATAAATATAATAATAGACTTGAAATAATATGAACTGCATAAACAAATACTTGACAAGACAATGCCGATACTTAGTCACTTTACACAATTATTGGACAGAAGGCTGCAACCCCCACCCCACCCCTTTTTTTTCCCAGTAAACTGCGGCCTCGGCCACCAGATTGTGGCGCCTACGGTAGAAACATTTGACATAGAAATGTACCGAGGTAGACAGAGAAGATTCTGGGCAACCTTTCCTTGTGGCATGGCAGAAATGGCAGCAGGTGACTGGAAACATTCTGCTGAAGATTCACACATGTGGCCATACACGAGAGCCAACCAAAGGCACCAGCATACCGGGATCGTCCCCCGCCACATAACGATGATCTTCGTGCGACCCCGGGGCTTAGAGGCTAGCGAATGCGGTTAACAATTTCATGATCATCGTGTGCTGTGGTTCGTTTCACGCGGTGGAAACGTCGTTTTCGCACAGCGGTACAAGAGTCTCACTGTGGAAGAGACTGAGGCCTCGCCACACTAATATTCCCAGAAATAGGCAGTTGGTGTACTGTAGCCAACCTTCAGTGAGTAGATGACACAAAACGTTTTTTTTTCTCTCTATCTCTCTAGATGTGCCTCCTGGGGTTAAGTTTGACTTTCAGCAGTGAGATATGATGAATCTGACACTGCTGCCTTGGTTAGAGACATTTCAGTGCGGGTCTGAATGAGAGCCACGATACGGAAGGGGGAAGGATAAGCTATCCATGAACAACGACGGTCCGTGGAATCAACCCCGGACAACTAATGCGAAAATATATGCGTATGCGTGTTTACCGATCAAATCCAATGCAGATGGCGTAAAAGCTGTCAGGAAACACTTTTAGACACCCTGTACAGCATGAACCCATCCAACCAAGTCTACTCAGGGGTCAACACTTTGACAAATGCAGAACTTCGAGGGCCAGAAGCCCCAGCATCGAAAGATCCTTACCACTAAACAACTGGAAAGTAATCAGCGGGCCCCTTGCTAGGCCTCCGCAGGCCAGATTTGGTCCCGCGGGCCGCCACTTGAATAGCTCTGCTGTAAACTGACTTTCTCCCGGGACAAACTACAAAACCTGAGATGCCCAACCAGCTTAATCTGACACCCAAGTGGTCCTATCAATGTGCCCTGCTATTGTTTCCATATCCGGCGTTGTCTACTCATTATCTACAGACCGCGCGACAAACGGCAGTGTTGTTCCTGGTAACATGAGACCAGGCAACTACTTGGGTCGCCACACGCTATCTGTCTGAGGCACAAAGGCCGTAGGTCACAAACATACCAAGATCCCCGCGGAGTTCGGTTCAGTTATACTTCCTGTATACTGCCTACATTAGTCACAATTAGCGATCCGCGTAATGGTATTCAAGAATGTACTATCCTCATGTAGCGGGTAATTCGCAAAACGTCGGGTTCTTTTCTGTTAAGTAACCACCTCACGCGAGAATTAGGAAAATCCCGCAGTATAAGGGGGTTAGAGTTAGAGCTAGTGTTAAATGAACCATAACCCTACCCCCACACCCCAATACTATGAGATTTCCCTAAAACTAGCGTGGGGTGGTGACTTAACAGAAAAGAACCAAACGTCGCTCTCACCGCGGTATGCCTGAAAGAAACTCCATCTCTTGCCAGCTCTCCCGCAACGTGCACTTCTCTAGCAAAGGTGTCACCAATATCCCGTGCGCATCTTCGTGCTAGTCGGCCCCTGCCCCTCTTTTCTGGCACCATTCCTTCTGCTATTATTTTCTTCCAATCCCCCGCGCCGCCTGATATGAACACGAGCTCAGTTTCCGAAAAAAAGGTGCTGTTTACTAGCTAATCTTCCTTGATATGGCCACAATAGTTCGGTTTGAGAGACAAAATGCTGTTTTCTAGTTAATCTTCCTTGATATGGCCACGATAGTTCGGTTTCCGAGACAAGATGCTGATTACTAGTTAATCTTCCTTGATATGGCCACGATAGTTCGGTTTCCGAGACAAGATGCTGATTACTAGTTAATCTTCCTTGATATGGCCACAATAGTTCGGTTTCCGAGACAAGATGCTGTTTACTAGCTAATCTTCCTTGATATGGCCACAATAGTTCGGTTTGAGAGACAAAATGCTGTTTTCTAGTTAATCTTCCTTGATATGGCCACAATAGTTCGGTTTCCGAGACAAGATGCTGTTTTCTAGTTAATCTTCCTTGATATGGCCACAATAGTTCGGTTTCCGAGACAAGATGCTGATTACTAGTTAATCTTCCTTGATGTTCAGATCTCTAAGGATGTCAATATTGCTGTTCTTATGTGTCCTCTTTCTACGGCAAGTCTACGATGGCAGACAGTAACAGGCAAGTTTCCCCTCCTCATTTCTGCAGATCTCACCTTCATGGCCGAAGTGACTTCCAAGTTAACGAGTTCATGACGGTACTTGCAATCTCCAGTAACACGACAATTCAATACCCCGTTGTGTTGTGTGCATGTTACCCAGGCCTAGGAGACTTTTCCGCCATCCCATATTATCCTGTACAATTGTATATCATTTATGACATCCAGCTCTGGTGTCAACCAGATGAAAGCTACAGACATTCATTCTATAAACGTTTGAAGATTGGCTGTCGTTTAGAGAGAACGACCACGGACGGGGATCGGCAGAGAAAAGGGACGGGGATCGGTACAGAAAAGGGACGAGGATAGGTAGAGGAAAGGGACGGGGATCGCTAGAGGAAAGGGACGGGGATTGGTGGAGGAGAGGGAAGAGGATCGGTGAAAGAGAGGGAAGAGGATCGGTGAAAGAGAGGGACGGGGATCGGTACAGGAGAGGGACGGGGATCGGTACAGGAGAGGGACGGGGATCGCTAGAGGAAAGGGACGGGGATCGCTAAAGGAAAGGGACGTGGATTGGTGGAGGAGAGGGAAGAGGATCGGTGAAAGAGAGGGACGGGGATCGGAACAGGAGAGGGACGGGGATCAGTAGAGGAAAGGGACGGGGATCGCTAGAGGAAAGGGACGGGGATTGGTGGAGGAGAGGAAAGAGGATCGGTGAAAGAGAGGGACGGGGATCGGTACAGGAGAGGGACGGGGATCGGTGGAGGAGAGGGACGGGGATCGAAGAAGGACGAAGAAAGAGAAAGGCCATCAAGAGGGCAGTCTACTTTCTTACATTTGTCAATGGTCTATTTTCATCAGTGACTCACAGCGCGTTCATCCAGTTGATTAAGTGATAGCAACGCTAGGGTCGTCAATGAGCACAACCTTTCTGCCGGCAAAAATCCGTGACCAAACCACATGTACCCTCATCTGACCCAAAAGGATCTCGGGTCTCTTTTCAGACCTCTAACGTAAAACAGAAACATCAAACTTCATTGTTAAGTTTAAATGTTTGCCCAGGGATTTCATTATCATAATTCTATCTGCGCTGAAGACTGCACCCCACTCCCCAAAAACCCGGCTTTGCCACGTAAGGCACTGAGAATTTCCTTCCAAGTCGGAGTGCATCTGCCTGAGAGACAATAAACCAACAGTAGTGCGCATACGAAAAACTCAGACATGTAAAACCGGATGTGCACGCAAAACTCAAGTTCTGGAACAAGACCAAAACCAAATCAAAATTGGACAAACAACCAGAAAATGTCGGCACAAAGTTACAGAAGGTGAACACAAGGAAGGAGAAAAAAGAAGAAGAAGAAAAGAAGAAGACCGCAACACTGACGACACACGCAGGACAATCTAGCCAGTACTGCTACCGAAGCCTCTTTTCTCCATATTATGGCGACAACAACAATATTAATCCCAGGAAGACTGGGAGAGATGACAAGCCTGACCTGAAACCCAATTATACGGCCCATATAAAGCCCAGATAACCAGGCAGGAGATCGGATTAGGGCTCTGGCTGACAGCTGGCGTGTCCGACCGTCATCCAGCGATTTGACAAACTAGCCAGTGGCATGCAATGCCAAAGATGGCATTCACCTATTATGTGACCGGCGGCTCCCATAGAGCAGGCATTTATTTGTAGCCTATGCTCCAAGTCGGAAACTGCCTTCAGTCAGCACCGACCTTTCCGTTTGTCCCCGTGTTCTTCAACTCTTTTTTGCTTATTATATCAGCAAAGCACACTGTTTATCTTCTTCTGATAGATTCTTAGCTGCTGACTATATGTGGAACCGTTGGGTCTTGATTTTCACAACGGTATTCCACGTGTGGGTTTCGGGGTCCATATGGGCAGAGGGAGGGGGAGAGAAAAATACTCCAACTAGCCCTCTAAGAATCACGTCGTACTAGGCGACTAAAATATGGGTTTCTTTTTGCCTGTGAGGAAGGAAACCAACAGTTTGTATACAAATAAGCCATATCTGAAAAACGTATGTGCACGCAAAACTCAAGTTCTGGAAGAAGAGCAAAAGTCCAGAAGTGGACGAACAACCATAACTTTTCGATGGAGTTTACAGCCAGTGAACGCGAAGAAGAAGAAGAAGAAGAAGAAGAAGAAGAAGAAGAAGAAGAAGAAGAAGAAGAAGAAGAAGAAGAAGAAGAAGAAGAAGAAGCAGACAACAGTATAAGTACACTGTGGTAAAGAAGAACAGCCAATAACACATGTCGCGTTGCTTGGAACAGAACCAGTTATAGAGCATAGAGTGGACTAGTGTAAAACTAGCTAGCTAGCTGCTGCAGGGCGGGCGGGGGCAGACCGTTCGAATGGAAGCTTCACACTGAATGATCGCTTCAATGGATCATCTGACAGGTCAAGGGTTACACTCTTCATGTCGACATCATGTCTATTGTCCAAGTCTAAGCTCAGGTGGATGATGCATTTTCTATTCATCTCTTGTAAAGCTCAAGTACGTGTGTGTGATGCAAATATGTGTGTGTGTATGGAAGGGGGGGGGGGAGAGAAAAACACAGAGAGGTAGAAGAGAGAATGTTACCGATGTATAGAATAAGAGTAGAAGAAAGGGACACACACACACACACAAACAGCGGATACAATAGAAGACAGTGAGCAGGTAGAGACAAAGAGAGAGGTGACAGACAGAGGGAAAAGGAAGGAGGAGGAGGTCGGTGGGTAGAGGTGGTGGTGGTGGTGGAGGGTGGGTGGGTGTATGGTTGAGTCTAATCATCATCAAATGACCTATGGACAGGAGTAGAGGGTCATCGTTCATGGCCCCTCAAAATTTCCCAAACACGAGTCAAGTCAGTTTTCTTCTCCCAACCCTGCCATGTGTGCAAGCACACATTCTGGCACATTCTCCAATATCACCACCATGTACTGTCATCAAGTGATCAAGTGTCATCTGCTGCAGTAATCACCACAGATGACTGGCTACATATTTCACTAGAAGACCGCAAGTGTGGACACTCACTGACAGCTGACACGTCTATATTACTGACGTCATCAATATATTGCACTGTACTCTGTGCACACCAATAAATGCTCAGTCTCACCCAGCAGCTAATGATAAGTATGTATACTATTTTCTTCCAGCGAATGGAGAAGGCTCAGCAAGCAAATCACTGGAAAGACTTTTTATGCCTGAATTGGCTAAAAGGAAATAACTGAGATGGCATTTTTTTTTAAAAACCAGAATGATGGCGGGGTGTTATTTCAAAATGACCGATTGATTCAGGGAGGGCACAACTGTGTGAAACCATCACCATCATCATCTGGCATGGTGTTTTAGAGAATATCCCTTCCATGAAGGCAAAGTGGGGCAGCAAACAGTAGCACTCTAATGTACCTTACAAACCTAGCTAGGGGAGGTAGCTACTGAGGTATTGATCAGACTGTCTAACTCCTCCTATAACCCATCCCACACAAAGCTAATGGAGGCCTATGCTTCACTGGAAGCAGCACTGAAAACAGAGATGGGTAACTCTCAGTATACTGTATGCCAATAGAAGTGGCTCACAAGCTGGCCCACAGGGACACCACTTCCCCCACAGTGAAACCACTCTGCCCACAGGGACACCACTCTGCCCATAGTGACACCACTCCACCTACCAGGACACCACTCCGCCCACAGTGCCTCTAAGCTTTTAGTTCCGGTATTTCTGGAAGCCATGTCTAGCATCTATGTGTTGATATTTGGTAACATGATTAGTGATCAGCTGATCTCAAACGATAGTTCTTACTGTCACCAGTTTTACTCACAAACCTGATCTTCTACACTGGAGAGTTTCTAGGGTCAAACTTCAGAGTTGAGAAAGTCACTGGCTTGCACAGCAAGAACAATACCATCAAATAAAGAGATGAACTAAACACACCACGACAAAAATTTAAAGTTCACAAATCAGAGGGAAACGAAAGAAACATGAAAAGAAAAGTATAAACATGAAGAAAAGATACAGGAACCTAAACATTAAAAAAAAAACACAGGGTGATACAGTATAAAAAAATGAGGTAAAGAGGTTTTTAAAAAACATAAAAGGGATATGGTAGCGCATTAAGCAAAGACACAATAAAATTGTACACAATGAAAACAATGCCACAGCTGTCACAGCAACAAGAGTGAAAACAATCAAACCAACAAACAATCAGAAGACTCACCACTGTCAGCTCCACCCTCTGTCGCATTCATCTCTGCCAGCTTCTTCTCCAGCTTCTGCTGCCGCCTCCTCCTCATCACCGCTTCAGGGTTAGAGATACTCCTGGTGAAGCTGGTCTCTGGGGCTTCCTCATACAATTTGTTAGCCACACTCTCCTCTCCATTGACATTCTCCTTCCCTTTCTCTCTCTCCTTTTTTCTTGATTTCTTTCTTCTCTCTCTTAGAAAGCTTTCTCTTGAAGCCACTCTGGTCTTGCTGGAGAACGGCTTTGTCGAAACCAAGGGCAGGGTCCTGAAACAACAAGCACCAAGACTGAAAACTGACAAACTCATCTCCATGGTGACTGATCAATAATCTTATATCTCTTACCTTCCCAACATGGAAAGGGCCCTTAACCAACCTACAAAAAGCCTTGTCTAGGGTTGTAATGACAGAATGTACCATCAGAGATACTATCACATGTCTGCTGCAGTGGAGGATTGAGTAGACATGGGAATCTGCAATGTGCCCATCAATAGTGACAACACATAACTGATGCGATTGTTTTAGCTCCAGTTTTCTTTAGTGTCATGAGTCAGCCAGGCACCCACGTCAACCTTTCTCAGTCAACTCTGGCAACATACACAATAAGTTAGGATGCCAATATTCTTGGCTTCATGCCCAGTTCTTGTGTAAACTAGCTCTCTTAGTCATTTCATTTTACAGCTACAATGTTGGCAACACTTTCCACTTGAGCAGCCCTTCTTAAAGAATCAAATTCTATGGCACAGCCCTTTAGGCCTAGCACAGCCTATGTCTGACAAGTTAATGATCAGAAGTCATGATGAGGACCTGAGGAAGAGGGGCTAGATAGAATGGGATTTTAAAGTTAAATAAAGAGATATCCAAACTATGTCAACACTACAGAAATCCACCGTGAGGTCACACCCTGTCCACTGGTCAGCTGCTATTTGTTTTGAGGAGATTCCAGGAATCCTCACAGTAACAGTGTTGACAATAAGCTAGAAACTACATAAATGTGCCATTCCAAGATATCACTTAGACGTTCAGTTCCAGCAAGGTCGTGTGGCATACGGTATGGCAGACTCCTCACTCTCGTAGTCTGTCAAGAAATTTGGAACCAGTGCAAGCAGACTATGTTTTGTTTTTTGAACTTTAATTTCATTTTTTTTTTTTGTCCTGCAGTGGCCGCAAAGCCCCTAGGAAGAGGAGCAGTGGCTTGGAACCACTGTAATACAGTATGAGGAATTTATCTCATGCTAAATAGTGTTGTCTGAACAAGAACACAGACCTGATCTCAGACAGTATGATCTGGCCAAATAGCATCATCTGCACAAGAACACAGACAGGATGATCTGACCAAATAGTGTCACACAAGAACACAAGACCCAGACTGCATGATCTGACCAAATAGTGTCATCTGTACAAGAACACAGTCCTGATCTGACAATTCTGTGTGATATCAACAATGATCAACTATGCTGATAAGAGTGGCACATGATGATGATGTCTTTGAGAAGAGGGTAAATAAATATATAACATAAGCAGAATTGTCATATGTGAAGAGCAGTATGTGCTACATGTACTAACTAGTGCCTACAGAGAAAGCTGATGACACGTCTCTATTACCAGATGTATCTCACATGACAGTGGCACGGAACTCACTCACCCTTACATAACAGTGACACACAACTCACTTACCCTCACATAACAGTGGCACACAACTCACTTACCCTCACATGCAGTGGCACACAACTCACCCTTACATGACACACAACTCACTTACCCTTACATGGCAGTGACACACAACTCACTCATCCTTACATAACAGTGACACACAACTCACTTACCCTCACATAATAGTGACACACAACTCACTTACCCTGACTGTGGGGTGGTCTTCATTTCTCAGGAGGAACCTGCCTTCCCGCACATCACTGCCCCAGTTCAGCTGCACATACAGCGGCTTCTCGTCGTCTGCCAACCTTCGCTCCTCTGCGACACACACATTATTCAACACGTCAACGCTTTTTTCACAAACCAACATCATTACCTGACTTTTTTTTTTTAAACAAATACATATACATGGAGACATGCAGACTCCATTGATTACCATTGGAAGTGACTACAATACACTGTTATTTGTTGTACAGTTAATAGCGTATTCTTTACAGCAGGCCTGCTTTACAGGATGTTGTAGAACAAACCGCAGCTTTTTTGTGGCTGTTGTTATTCTGGGCAAAGTTACGTTCTGTACCCTGTCACTGCTTTCTCAACGGTCAACTCTCAATACCAGTGTGGAAACCAAGGCGGTCGCTTCTGGGATCGAACCCGGCACACGAAGCTAGTTGGTAACGCCTGCGCCACAGAGGCTGTTATATAGTGCATACAAAGCCCAAGATATAACTGTGCAGACAATAATTCAAAAAGAACTCCCATACGGCGCTAATCACATATTTTACTGGGAATAGGCGCTCAATGAACGAAATGATTAATATCACAGTAGATGCCTTTGCTTTCCTGAAAATTTCCAGGTACCAATTAAGACTTGGTCGACCACAGAAGCCACGATACTGAAACAACTCCCACATCCAAATGGGGTCGAATATATTACTATCGGACTGTGGGGCAAGTTTACTAGCCACTGTGCCAGCCAGAACACGTACCTCTATAGCAGTACAGCTGTACACATCACACATGCTGATACCTTTACGGACAACCGCAGGAAACCAACACGGCGAAACTCGGTTGTGCCACAGGCATTGGAGGTAACTGGTTACGGGTCCGATCAGCTACACAAGGTGACAGAACGGTTCCTTTTTTTTTTTTTTTTTATTTTTATTTTACCTTATCTCAGGTACTCCTAGATTTTGTAGAGAATTCCCGGGCAAGTCATATTATCTATTGGGGGAGGGGTGTTGGTGTTCATTTTACATTTTAACACCCCCACACTGTTGAACTTTCCCGCCTATTCTCGGGGTTACCGAGATATAGTGTGAAATACAAGAAAAAAATCGACAGGACAACAATGAATATGGCTGGTTTCAGACGGTGACATTTCCCATGTAGGTTACTGGGGGCCGCTTGGAGTTGGGGGAGGGCACATCTTCCTGAGGAGAGAGGAACCAACAATCTGCACACAAATAAGCGTAGGGTTTGTAAAATTAATGTGCAAGAAAAGCTCAAGTTCTGAACAATATCAAAGTCCAAAAGTGGACGAATTACCACAGATCTCCGTCAAAGTTTATAGCCGGTGATCATGAAGAAGAAGAAGAAGAAACACAAAAGATATATCTCCAATAGAACTGACAGAGATCAGTACAGACCTGAATACCACGTAGCCAGCTACATGATGATGATGAGCACGGCATACACAACCGCTTTGCTCGCCACCACATTGATAACGTATTTTTGAAAAGGCCTTTCGTTAGCTGCCCACGAAACTCCACATCCGGCCCTCGGCAAGAAAACCGGTAAGAATCTCAAGGCGGTGCTGTCAGCCTCTGTAACCCCCGTCAATCAGCGCTCCCCAAACTCTGCAGGCGAATGGCGATGCAGATGGGGCGAATATGTGAATAGGACCACCTTATCTTCATGTGCCGTGCCGGTAAGTGTTTGTCGGCTTCTCAATTTTCGCCATCTCAAATGATTACCATTTACAAAAATGATCTTAGCTCCCAGGTCGACCCGGCCTGAGTGTGTACCAGGTGCAGTCCTGAGAAGTAAAGGCGGCTGGCGCCATGCTGACCACATCACCCACCAAGTGCCGATTGTTCTGTAAAAATATAGGTCGATCCCTATATTCCCAAATACGCCTAAAGGCGTTGAAAAGGGACTTTTACTTTACAAATGATTACCAGAATCACAGATCAGTTCAATGTTCTGGTCAGGAAAATACATCTGGCCAGGCCATTCAGGTAGTTATCTCTTTGCTGTCCTCTTTCCGTCAATCCTGCAGGCTGTGACCAAATTCTTAATTTCATATCTTCCATTTGCCTTTTTAAAAAATTCTACTATTTTGGTGGGTTTTTTTTTTTTAAAACTATTTTAATTTTATCTTTTCGTAATATTCTTTGCATTCTCTTTAGAACGCCACATCTGTGTTGCGAGTCCATGTTTTTTCACACCGACTGATTACTGTTCGTGTGGCATGTAACACTTCAGGTTCTACATAACACTTGAAGACTCTTTTTCTCACTGCAAGTAACATCTTATTGGTGAGAATCTTTTGTATCTTGCTTAAGGCTCCCTTTGCCATGGCGATTCTTGTTCTCATTTCTGCATGGTACCTTGCATCAGATGCTATGACTGTTCTTAAACAGATGTACCTATTGACCTGCTGAATACGACAACCCTAACGTCTCATGTGCAGCAACAGTCCTTTAGATGATAAAAGCAAACTACTTATGCCATCCCTCAAGAACAGACCCACAACATTGCTGTTGGTGTTCCAGTAGAGAGTTTGTATTGTTGTTATTGTCATCTCTGTTGTACTGGTTTTCATTTCACTCTTCTCTACTATCAGAGATCCGTTACTAGACTTTGGCAGCAGGGTCAGGGAATGCCTTTAGCTGCGATTTTCACTTGTTAAAGGTTAGTCGCGTATCCTTTACAGGACGTTGCAGAACCAACCCCAGCAGCGCCCGGCTGTTGTGTGGTTTCTCTCTAGGCAAAATTTACGTCCAGTAGTTTGCCATTAGTTTATGGACGGTCGGCTCTCTGATACTACTGTCGAAACCAACGCAAGGCACTTGTTTAAGGCCACCCCCCAAAAAATCACATCAATTCTCCACAACACACCGAAACTGAACATCAATGATTCCGTGAAAACAGGCTGAGAGCTCCCGAACTTGGGGAAACATCTACAAACAGGGAACACGTGTCAGGTGTAATCTGTCATACCTGACGGGCGGAGACGAGTGTTACCTGGATCTGTTACATGGACACAAATAGCCAAATGCCTGGCTGGGTTAGATCAACTACGCGCCCAGGGACTGTTGCTCTTCAATTTCATGGGGTCAGGCCGATGGATGGACGGACAGATAGACAGAAGGTACAGGTAATTCCAAATCGTCTTAGTTTGTCCGCCAACTGTGTCTATTTGCTAAAGAGATCAGATATTTTGACTTCTTTGATCTGTTTTCAACCCTAAAAAACGGGGGGGGGGGGGGGGGGGGGGGGGGGTAAATAAACATCGTTCAGCTGGCCCTTCGTATCCTTTTTAACTGGCCTTCCCTATCCTCTGGCAATGTCCTGTAGTTAACTTCTGTTGAACGCATTTTCGAGAGAGAGACAGAGAGAGAGAGAGAGAGAGAGAGCTCACAAAAATATCCGTATGCAATTATCCTGGTCCTGTTACAAAGCGAAAGAAAACTTTACCAGCCACCCAGAGGAATGAATATTCTGGAAAAAAAAGAAGTCATAAACATGACTTCTCAAGATATACTTGCAGAAATAAACTACGAAGGGAATGAACAGCGCAGACAAAGGCACAAGTCATGGCGATGTTTATTTGAGCCAAACCGCCAAGCATGTGAAAGAGGGTCACCGGGTGGCTGATAGTAGAGGCGCGATAAGACGCATGTACACCGACAACCTGTGAAATGGAAAGTGTACGGAGCAGTCTATGTTTAGCAGAGTTGATTCACCACTGCAGCCAGTCTCTCCTTGTTAAAGGCGATTGTCGTAGCCTGTACAGTGGTAACCGCACGAACAAGAGAAACATCACAATACATTTACAAAGGTGCTGAAGCCACGTAGACTGCTTTGTGTGTAAACTGACGCTTAGCCGCGAAGTTAAATTATAAAGGAAGCTGTTTAAAGGTTGGGGGGGGGGGGGGGGGGGTTGACTTCACTGCACCGAGTTATACCCCACATGGCTCAGTCTGCAGAATGGCTGGTTGCCTATCGAGGTCGTCCCATTCTATCGAAGCACGAAGCTGTAGCTCTGGAGGCGCACGTTATCTCATGTGCACTCATGAACTGAAGACAATGAAACCGAACTCAGAGCCAGAGCAACATAAGCTGAATATATGAGAAACAAGAAAGTATCCAACTAGATGGTGCTGCAGGGGTCACTAGACGATTATCGTTTGAAGCGTGGGTGTGGGTGTGCTTGTTTTTAATGCCCAGTATTTTGTAAATTTGAAGTCAACGACTTTTGATTCTTTCAGACCGGAAAGCCAGAATTGGGCCACAAAAATTTCAAACTGTAATTCTGAGTTGCCAGTTTTTACGTGACGAATAGTTGACTAAATGCTTGCTTCCTGTTAGTAAAGTTAGTTGTACTCATCGATATCCATCAATCAGGTGCCGTCTCCACGATAAAGGTAGGCCGTAATGTCTGTCATCCTTTTCTGACTGCATGTCTGGTTGATTGTTCCCTTGACATTTTACTTTCCCGCCTTCAACACTATTCCCCATTGATCTTCTTACACTGATATAGCTTTCAAAAACGTGCCAATAAATCAGATGCTGTCTTATATTTTAACCATCAGAAATCACCATAAACCAAGCGTAATGAAGAAGCACGACCGTCGCCATGGTTTCAATAAGACATTTCTTCAATGTAACCAAGATAACCGAACTCCACTGGTCTGCCAGAGGGGCAACATTCCTGTTTGTAGTCCCCAGAGCATGTTAAGGCAAAGACACTCGTAGTGTCAACTCCAGCTCTGGGGTTTTTTTTTACTGGATAGTATATGTGCTCAACTCTGTGACTGACCAGAGCCTAGAGTCAAGAAGAGAGACAGACACGGCAGCAAGAACAGCGACGTGTAGGCTCAAGCAGCCATCTACTCCCTGATCCGGGTGGGTTCTATGTTCTATGGTCCGGGTATATAGTGGAAAAGAAATTCCCTTGAAGTCCATCGTGTCGGAATTGTCTGCCAGTGTCCCTCTGCCACCTGCCAACAAAGTCTAACATGTGTCCGATAAACCAACCGTAAGCTTGCCACTTGGTCGTCCAGGTAAGCTGACTGCTCTAATTATGCTACCGCGACGACTTAGTATCTCACAGTACCTTTTGCAAAGTCACCAATTCGTCTTGTCCCTGCCCGATAACATCCGGTAATACCTGCAGCAGGAGAAAATCAACGCTGAGCCTCATGAACTCGGGACCACTCTCTGAAAATGTCTAGGTGCTCGTGGGCCGAAACATTTGTCGACAAGAGATTACTTCTACTGATGATTGGCAGACTCATGCTGTACGTGCTCCCCTGAGGAGTTTCTTCTTATCTGCTGTTGCTAGGCTTGCAATAAAAAATAAGGCTAGGTATGTATCAGCTTCATTGCATTCTGCCATTCTTGCAGACATCTGCTGGGCACGACATTTAGGCTAGAGACCTTCTAGGGGTTATCTGGTGCAATGTCTTTATCTTTTCTACATGTCTGAGCTGCCTGCTCGCGCGTGTACACACACGGTGCTGTAGAACCCACGTGTCCTGTGTAGATGAAGCTATTTTAAGCCTGTGGTCTAATGATAGCCACACTCCCAGCCCTGCCCAACAGAACAGATAAGTTATCCCCTGGTCTCACAGGTGACAGACGTATGTAACATGTCAGGATTGGAGGTATTCTCAACGTTCACCTTGTGCTGGGCATTCATCACCACGTGCTCTAGTTTTCTCCTTCTCATGACATGACCAAAAAATGCAGAGTGCCTCCTAATGCAGCAATCAGTTCTCTTCGTGGGCCAATATCTCTTAAGACATTATTTGTTTTTAATCTGTCGAGAGTGTTCTCGTTATCTGTCTACAAACCCATATTGCTGCACCTTCGACATGTTTCACTAATCGTCCAACTGTCCATGACTAACTTTCGTATGTCAGGATATAATTTACCAAGAAAGACAGCATATAATATTCTTTATTTTGTAAAATGCTGTCTGTGTTTGAGCTAATTTACATTTAACTAATTGCTTTAATATACCTTTCATCTGCTCTTATCCGGGTACCCATGTGCTTCTGTATGCAGACAGGTAAAACGGCAGTTAAATAACTGCTGCAAGAGTAAGCAACATATGCTGAGCAGCACGACAGTTGTGACCCATGCAAGAGCCTTTTGGAACACACTGCAAAATGTCAACAAATTCTGACAAGAGCTATCTTTCAATGTATATAGGTTAGTGCCTGCAGCTGTGGAAAGATCGTCACGGCTGAATGTGTCGGCCAATAAAATAGCGATGTTCTGACAAACATTGATTATATTATGGAATGCTGGGACGGTGCCTCAACTGATTGGATGAACTTCGATTTCTGACGGACTTTGGAGCACTGAGAGTAAACGCGTATTATAATACGGACGTGGCTGAACATTGGTTTACAAGCATCCACGTACCAGGGCTCAAATTACTTTGCGAGCGGTTGTGGCTTTTGGATGGTGGTTGGAGAGTTCCACGGGGAAGAGACTGGGACTTCGCCACATAATCCCCAAAATAGCAGTTTTAGAAGATATCCACTACAGTGGAAACGACAACAAGGAATGTTAACTGCCGGCCGCGTTTCTCCGACTGATGTCATGTCTACCATCACTGCTCATCGACTGGCTCATCAATGTCATGACAAAACATGCCAATGACTAACCCCCTTGTCTGCTGTACTGGTACTACTGCGTTCCAATTTCCATTCAAGCGGGATTTCTTAAAAAGATATGTGCTACCAGATTAATACAGCCTACAAATGTGTGCCGTGAATTGTTCACTTGACACACATTCTATCACTGGGAGACCAGACAGAGCGAGTCAGTGATAGTCTCATTGCAATAGGACGGGTGAATGAGTCACATGCCCGCACACACACAGATACACCAAACGCATCTCTAGCTAACGAGTCTGTTGTTTCTTTACCAGGGTAGGAACGGGGGAAAAATGTGGAGTTGTTTATACAAAAAGGAATTATGTGGAACCTGACCTATAGGACAAATATGTGCACTAAACCACGACAGCCGTGTACACATTCCTGGTGGCCGAGGGTGGGCCAATGAATGGACCGTGTCATCATATGTCACTGTCAGCACAGTGGGTCAACACTGCTGCACGGTCCCTGTATAATATAACAACACATCTCTAAGGTAACCCTCCAGCGCCCCCCTTGGAGGCAGACGGGGAAGAGAAAGGCGCAGATTGTTCCCTCAAATGATCACATTAAAAAGTAAGCAATGAATGTGCCCTCAAAGAGCAGTTGGAAAGCTGTGTTGTCTTTACGTCCGAGCTGAGATACCTGCATGCGCCTTACGACCCAACACATTCCATTCAGGTAAAACCCTAATTAGTCGCCTTCTACCGCAGGTAAATTATGAAGCGGTGTGCCTAATGCTGTGCTTCAGATGGGTCCTTGAACTAACAATGAGTGATGCATGTACATGAAAAGAAAACAATACATCCCAAGAGAGCTAATTTCACGCTAAATAAGTAATGACCCTGCGAGCATATGGCCACAGGACGGGAAACACAAGAGAAGTCACGCGACCACTTACCTCCATTGACATGAACTTCGTACAATGCATATTTGTTCTGAGAGAGCATGCGCATGTCTGGGCGGAACTTCTCGATCAAAACATCGATGACCTCTCTGGTGGTGGCTGTGCTGGACACCCGGATACATTTGGTGATGACGTTGGCGCCGATACCTCCCTGGAAGAAGAACCTCACCACGCCATGAAACTCCAAGTTCTGCAACAAAAAGAGGCAGTCGGTGATACAACAATACGGCAGGAGAATTGGAGCGATGCGTGCAGACATACAACAATGCCGCCTGAGAAGGGGGGGATGCGTGCAGTTATAAGCGTCCGTTCAGTAACGCCTGTCACTATTTAAACTGTTATTACTCTACAACAACTGTTAGAAATAAACTGTTGCAAAGTATTGATTTACTGATTTATGAATCGACACAGCACACTGGGCACACCTACAGTATAGTCTCTAGGAGCAAATGTCTTAGAGTTTTGGATAACTGTTCCCATAGCACACTGACTATACACACGTCTTTCTCTTTCACTCATACACCCCTCCTTGCCCGATCCACACTTAATTCCTCGTTGAGACACATGTCTAAATCACAGCTCAGAAGACTCGCGTTCTGAAAGGATCAATAAATCTGCAAAGAAACAGATGGGCCTTAAAGAGAATCCCATCTGGAAGCGATGCTATGGGACCTCACGGAGTTCTGGTTCGATATATGGGAGTGGGATCCATCTGGTTACAATTCTTCTTGCAACAGTCCGAAACTGTCATTACAAATGAATAAACTGAGCATGCAGGTCGGTCTTTTATCTGCCGGGTGATCCAACAAATTATGCCACAGGCAATTCAGTAATGACAGCAGGCAGGATTTAGACAGTGCTACTCCACAGAAGACCAGACAACTTACCTTTCACAAGAAATTGAGGATGCCTTCCAGGAAAAGAAGCTAGTGCTAACGGCATGGATAGATCTGAAGAAAGCCTTTGACAAGGTCTGGAAAGAAGGTCTACTGAAGAAACTGAGAGACTGCAGGGTGAATGGGAGTATGTACAAATGGGTCAAAGCATACTTGTATAACAGAAGATCCCGAGTACAGATAGGACTTAAGAGCAAGAAAGTTTTGCTGCGCCATGGCGTCCCACAAGGAGGTGTCCTGTCCCCCACACTCTTCCTAGCCTATATCAACGACCTGCTTTCTGAACTACCCCATGGAATTAAAGCTGCAATGTATGCTGATGACTTGGTACTCTGGTGTACAAATGAAAATGCGACAGTGGCCACCAGACTGCTACAAAGAGCCATAGATGCAATGGCTAAATGGGCCGACAAATGGTGTGTCAGCATCAACATAGGCAAATGCAGCACCACTCTCTTTACCCTTTCTCCTAAACAAAAATCAGGCGCCATGCACATAAATGGAGTACCCCTGAGAGAGGATAAGGAGCCCACATACCTCGGCGTAACGTTTGATGATAGATTAACATGGAGAAAACACATCAACAAGGCAGCAACCAAAGCCAGAAGGAGGGTAGCCATTCTGAGAAAACTAAGTGGAACCACATGGGGTGATAGCGGGAAAATACTTAGAAAAGTTTACCAACAAAGTGTTCGACCACATCTTGAATACGGATCAACAGCATGGAGTTCGGCATCAAAAACCACATTGCAAGAATTAGACAAAGTGCAAAATCAAGCACTCAGAGTTACCACAGGCAGTATGAAATCAACACCTATAGCGGTGATGGAGAAAATGGGGATGACCCAAGCACTAAGTGAACGCAGAGACACCAAGATGCTTTTACAAGCAGAAAAGTTTCTTAGTATGCCCAGTCACCCTATGAATGAAAGATTCAAAAATTTAGCTTTGGGACGACTAAAGAGAAGTAGTTTTATCCACCAGGCCAAACGGCTCGGCAGACAAACCACTGATTTACCTGCAACTGATAGATCCTTAAATGCTGTCCCAGAACGGTCCCCCTGGAGAGAGGAGTATAAGTTTCCAATACACATCAAGACTGAAGTGAAAGGGGTATTTGACAAGGAAGAACAAAACAGTGTGCAGCGCAAAACAGCCACCCTCAGTTTACTTGATGATGAATACCCGCAGAACCTTTGGGTCCGTGTTTACACAGATGGGTCAGCAGAAAGCGCAGTCAGAAACGGAGGTGCGGGAGTGTACATTGAGTATCCTAATAATACCAGGGATACAGCCAAATTACCAACTGGAAAGCACTGTCACTACTATGATGCAGAAGTTCAAGCCATCAAGATAGCGGTAGAGAAACTACTAAATGCAGGGTATTTTTCACAACCAGTGGTATTCCTGACAGATGCAAAAGCAGTACTTCAGTCACTCCAGTCTGGAAAATTACCAAGCATACGGACACTATTATCCGAACTAGGCAACCGCTGTAAATTAGTAATGCAGTGGATACCTTCCCACTGTGGAGTTTCCCGGAAACGAAAAAGCTGATAAACTAGCTAAGGAAGGTGCAACTGAAGAACAACCTGACATACCAGTCTCTTATCAACAGAAGAAGAGAATGATCAAATCAATCAGAATGCCACCGAAACTGGCACAAGATGATTACCATATTATGGACAGACCAGAGCAAGTTATTATCCTTCGCCTTAGAACAGGGCACAATAGACTTCGCTCCCACATGTACAACAAATTTAAGATTGGCCAATCGGCCATGTGTACTTGTGGACTGGCACCTGAAACAACAGATCACATCCTTTAAGACTGTCCCATATTCAACGCTTTCAGGCAAAACATTTGACCAAAAGAGACACTTGTGGAAGTCAAACTTTACGGGCCGCTTAGTGAATTACAAAAGACAGTGAAATTCATACAAGAGACGGCTTTGCAGATATAGACAATTTATTTCATGCGAACGAAAGAAGAAGAAGAAGAAGTAATGACGTAAGTAATGACTAAACGGCACATGCGAATGTTGTTTTGCTATTATTTGTAAAGTTGACATTCAATTAAGATATGCTTTACAAAATAAACACAATGCAGATTGAAGAAATTATTAATATCCCCAGGAAGACAAACAACACTTGAGTAAACATGAAATGACATTTACACTGCTGAATTGATTATATACTATTCAAGTGTTTTGTGTGGTGTATGTATGTATGTGTTAAGGATCACTGCATTCGGATATCTAAATAAGTTAAGTGCTCCAGTCTTTTCTCATCAACAAGGCAGTGAAAGGTTTTGGCTATTTTCCGAATAACGGTCCCAAATTATCAAGGCAGAAAATATACCCTAACAGGACCTCAGTCACGTGTCAATTGCGCACTCCTGGGGACTATACCGCCACCGCCGAAGGTATCCCCCACGCTGCTTACGCGGCGTCGATTAGGGCTAAACTAGATGGCTGGGACTCACAGGCAAATAAAATAAAGGCAGCTGCAGGAAATGCGGTAGCTGCTGCTCATGAGTCCCAGCCATCTAGGTTAGCCACAATCTACGCCACGTAAGCGGCGTGGGGGATACCCTCGGCGTTGGCGAAAACGCCGGAAGTGCGCAATTTAAGTCGCCAGAAGTGAGCAAATGACACGTTTCTGAAGACCTGTTAGGTTATATTTTCTGCCTCGATAATTTGGGACCGTTATTCGGAAGATAGCCAAGGTTTTTTTCCCCATCAACAAGACAATGAAAGTGGGTTCTCTCAATGACAAGACAACAAAAGTGTCTTCTTCCACCAGCAAGACAATGAAAGTATCTTCTCCCGCAGACAAGACAAGTGTCTCCTTCCTTTGGCAAGACAATGAAAGTCACTGTTAATGACACCTGCATATCCTGAGATGGAGACTATGTCATTTTACACAAGGATTCCAGAGGAATTCAATTCCAAGGCTGCCAGTGAAACCTGCCTGAACGTCACAGACCCCTTTCGATTAATCATTCTCAATGTAAAACAGAAGTGTAGTTTGCAACTCCAACCAACGAAATACCATCTGTTCCTCCCAATGTGCTTGTGGTTGGGTCTTAGCAATGATGACCTGACCACACAACTGCATCATCATTTTCATCACAGCCGTCATTCCTAGAGGCCTAGGCTGTAATATTACCTCTCATGCATACTGTATTTTGTACACTTTTTGCACAATTTAGAAAGGTTACACAATTCAAAAAGCACTTCACAAAAGAAAACTACGGTCATTTTTCGCGCCATTTAGACTTGGCGGTACCAGCAGCACGGTATCTACAGAAATACGCTTGCCTTCTGCATAGTCCCTTGGGTAACTGTGAGGGTTACTGCGTTCACATGTATAGTTCCACAAATTGAAGAGCGCTAAAATGTAATTAACTTTTTTTTTTTTTTGTTGTTGATCAAATAACAGTGATAACCACTTTCTTTTTTAAAATTATTGTCTTAAGTGCAATTATGTTTAAGCCTCAGTGAAAACGTTTCATAAACGTGAATAAGCACAAGAAATTAAATTGCTCCAACGCCAAGACGATTTTCTTCTTATCCGCCTATGGTGTCTAACTTACCACACTCGATCCCTGCCCTCACATACGTGGCGGTTTTTTTGTTTGGGGGGGGGGCGATTAGAAAGTGTGATAGAGATTACAATAACCATGTCACTGCTTGTCATGATGCAGACGAACACGGTGGATATCATAATGGTAATTTTCAGATGGCCAACCCACTTTTGGCATGCACCACAGAGGAGCAGCGTTCTACTATCGTTTTTTTTTTTTTTAAGGAGCGTCACTTAAAGAAATGTATCAGCAAATAATAATTTAGAATGGAGATGCAAGTCTGTCAGTCCAGAAAATGTATGAGTGGTGTAGGAAGTTTCACAACGGCGTGACTTCTGTGACAGACTGTTTACGACCTGGTCAGGTACGCGCAGTCGTGACCCCAGATCGGTTTTGAAACTTCCTACTCCTTTCTATATCATGGCTGAAATCCAGTCCAGAGCTTTCGCTTCCATTATAAATTTTTGTTTTGCCTTTTCTTCGGCGTCATCATTTTCAGCATACAAATTAGCTCTTGCTAACTGCTGCAGTTCTGTCCTCGTCCTGCCAACATTATTTATCTACATGTAACCCGTAACCTCGGGTTTAATTCATGTCTGCCCCAGCCTCTAAAAGTTACTCATTAAATCCCCAGCCTCAAAACAGTTCCACATTAAATCCCCAGCCGCAAACAGTTACACATTAAATCCCCAGCCGCAAACAGTCACACATTAAATCCCCAGCCACAAACAGTTCCACATTAAATCCCTAGCAGCAAACAGTTACATATTAAATCCCCAGGCTCAGACAGTTATATGTTTAGTCTCCAGCCTCGGACAGACATTACATTACACTGTTAACACCAGGGTCAGACAGACATCAAAAGACTCCTCAGCCTCCAGCAGACATTACATTACACTGTTAACACCAGGGTCAGACAGACATCAAAAGACTCCTCAGCCTCCAGCAGACATCCATAAAAGTTTTATGTGCACATCCAGATCTCGCTTGTTTGAATTCAGTTTGTTGGTTCCTGGTTTCTCAGGCAGTTGCATTCCGACTTCGAAGGAAACATCCCTAATTAGTCATCATGCTTGTTTGGGAGCAGCGGGCCTATTCCCCCCCCCCCCCTACAAAAATGGGGCCCTAGAACCCACACAGGAAGAATAAAAAACAACCAATGCCTCTGCTGGCGACTGAACCCAACACAATGTGTTGCCTGATAAGTGCTCAACTCACATTTAATTCAAATGAGATTATCTTCCCCAAAAAAAATTTTTTTTTGTTATGCATGGATTCCCGCTAGACTCCTGCTGGAATCCTCTATAGTCACAACAATCTCTCTGAAGACATTATCCAAGACCTAAAGGAGACAGCAGCGACAATGTACAGTTTCTTTGTCTTCCTCGCATTCACCCACTGTAAACTGAAACGGACAGTTCTAGTTGCTCATCCACTTCTGGACTTTAGTCTTGTCCCAGAATCTGAGTTCCGTGTGCACATCCGTTTTATACACCTTGTGTATTTGTATGCAGACTGTAGGTTCCTTGCATATCAAGCTCATGAACTTAGATTTCGAAGGAAATGTTTCTAATCAGTCAGCTCTTACCACATGCTTGTTACGGAGCAGAAAGTCTATACTGCCCCCATCCCTCACAATGGGACACTGGAACTTAGATGGGGAGGATAGTTTAAAAACAACCATTATTATCTTCTCATTCCCACACCCTATGTTCACCATATTAATGTGGTATTCATGGTCGTTCAATCAGCTGATGTCCCCTGAGCCATATCTTTCTACAAGCGATGTCCCACTCTTGTCCATCTTACAGAGACAGGCACTATTACATCATCCTGATCATGTCCACATTTGAGTCCTATCTCGCTATTCCTGTTCACTATGCCAGCTCAGTCCCATTCACTGATCCTCTGTGAAAGACAGACACTAACAACTGCACCATCTTGCTTATGTCAACATTATGCATCCAATAATATAGCATGATGCCTGCTCATCTGTCTCAGTAATCCTCTTAAAATGACTCATTCAATCTCCTGAATTAGCCCAGCTCATTCTGTAACAACAACATATACGCAGCTTCAATCCTGGCCCACACATACCAGCTGCTTTGTGGTATACCACCGATTCAATTCATTTCATACCACACACTGCCACTTTTGTCCTTTACATACCACACTCTACCTGGTTTATCCTTCACAGTGTACACACTGCCTCGTTTGTCCTTTTTCATACTACACACTGCCATTTTTGTCCTATACATAGCACACACTGCCTGGTTTGTCCTTCACATTGCACACACTGCCAGTTTTGTGCTTTACATACCACACTCTACCTGGTCTGTCATTCACATTGCCTCATTTGTCTTTTACATAGTGCATACTGGTTCTGTCCTTCACATTGTATATACTGCCAGTTTTGTCCTTTATATACCACTCTACCTGGTCTGTCCTTTACATACCACACACTGCCTGGTTTGTCCTTTACATACCACACACTGCCCGTTTGTCCTTTACATACCACACACTGCCCGTTAGTCCTTTACATACCACACACTGCTTTGTTTGTCCTTTACCTACTGCACACTGCCCGTTTGTCCTTTACATACCACACACTGTCAGTTTTGTCCTTTTCATACCAAACAAGATTACTTTAATTCTTGGTATACAACTAAATTTTTTATGAGATCCTATCAAGCTGTAGATTCTTCATCCTACCAAAGAACTGTCTACTTTATACAGAATGTGTTTCAGTGTCTCACTGAAAACACTTTTAGCACACGGCTGGTGTTCCACAGGGTGGAACGACCGCTTTAACAGTTGAATGACAGTTTCTAATGCAAATGTCTTTGTTTCAGATGCAACAGCTTCTACTAAAGAAGAACTCACAGATTCTGGGCAATTAAGGCAAATATTGTATTCTCAAGGAAACCCCAACTTTTTCAGTCACATGAAAATTTAACACCAGAGGCCTAAGGGGTAGTATAGAGAAACATAACAGTGGTGCATCTTGCGTCTGTTGGCCTTCTAGGTAGGAACGTATGATGCTTTGTTTGGGGCTGAAAGAGTTAAATGCTTAACCATCTGAGACTAAACTGTCAATGATGAGTAACTAATGGCAAGTGATTCAGCTTGTGGCCCGTGTGTCGAATCAGGTCCACAGGGGCCTAGTAAGTGGCCCGCAAGCTTTGCCAATTGTATAGTACTGATGATGCGTTTCGGGCCTCTGGTACATGATGATCACCTTTTTAAACATTTTGGCTAGAGAAAACAGCTGAATAGCCCTGGTGGATAGGGCCTAATTTCCCAAAGGAGGTGATCTTAAACACTCCTTCCTCTTCTTCTGTGTTCGTCCTCAAAAGGGCAGTTAACACTATATTTTTGTTCATAGCTGGGCTGCAACCTCTGTGCCTTTTGACAAATCCTGAACTAGCTGTATTCTACGACATACTTGTTCAGGAGCAGTGGGTCGGTTCTTTTTCCCCGCAAAAAAATGGGATCATGGAACCCACACAGGAGCCTGAAATACTCTACCATACCATCTGAGCTGAGATTGTCAATGCTAGTTAATTGTTTATGAGGCCCAAGAAGCGTGTCTCTAGACTGAGTTGTTGACCATTTGGCTAAAGAAGCATTAAGATTTAAAAATAATATAAATACATACACATAGGTATGTGATTAAAATTAATCGCGTGGGCAACTGCTGATCTATTGGCGACTTCTGTTACCATTAATGATGAACTGCAATTCTAATATTGTGATTAACATTCTGTGTGTTTTTTGTTGGCACAGGAGCGGAGCAAAGATGGGGTGACCCGTTTGCTATGAAGCTGAAACTAAGACTACCAGATGTATGCATGTGTATATATATATATATATATATATTTGATGTAAAATGTTTTATAGGGAGTCACCATGGCAGAGTGGCTAGACGCTCGCCGTGGATCAGAAAATCGTAGGTTTGCTCCCTGGCAGAGCCTGACTTTTTTTTCTCTTTAAAAATGATCTTTGCTTCCAGGTCGACCCAGCCTTGAGTGGGTACCGGGTGCAGTCCTGATAAGTAAAGGCGGCTGGCGTGATGCTGACCACATCACCCATCTTGTGCCGATTAGTCTATAAAATATAGGTCTAGCATAGTATGCCCTATACGCCTAAAGGCAAGGAAAAGGGTCCTTAACTCTTTTTTTTATATGCCTTATAACTAAACAGCTCAAACATCAGCATGCAAGTGAAGTCTTACTGATTGTCTTAATTTGTAATAATAATTAATAACTCAACAACTAACTGCTGGTCATGATCATGTTTCACTGCAAAATAAGGAAAGTGTTGTGAGGAAAATGGACAGAAATACCAATGAGGCAGGCCTTCAAGAAACTGAACTATAAACTTGTTAAACAAATTAGATATAGACGGTCAAGATTTCTGGGATGTTCTGGGGAGAAATCAAATAGAAAACTGGATGACTACTGACAAGTCTGGTGTGGAAACAGCAAGAGACAGAGGAAAGAAGAGATGAAAACCTGGATGATTTGATCACAAGGCATACAGAGAGGAGAATACAGGCCTGATACAAGACTGGAGATTGTGAACCAGAATACCCCATATCATGGCCAATGATGATGATTGTGAGTTTCCATGTAAGTACCACTACTGAGGCTGAATTTTTAAATTATAAATCATAATTACACAAATAAAATGTAAAGCAGCTGAAGTCCAACCATAATGGGAAAAATGATAGGATATTAGGCAAACAGACAAGAGGATCCACAAAAGTGCTGTGCAAAAATCCCCTCATGTGCAACTGTGAGGAGACTGTGGCATTTATGGTGACATATGTGTAATGAAATTTATCTAGGCACCTGGATAACATTTGACGGAAGATGAACCACAGATTTTTTTTTTTTTTTTTTTTTGGTAAATAGGACACGCTCAAATTTCAGTTTATAAATTTAAGAACATTTCATACAATAAATTCATGTCACTAGAGGTTGGTGGAAAAAAGAAATTCCTGCATGCTATACAGAGCTAGTTTTAACATATGGCTGTGAATCCTAGTCAACTAATTTTAAAAAAGTGAAACAATTTCCATGGTTACACAGAAGAATTTTTAGAATTCAATTTATTGACAGTTAAAAGAAAATGAAACCCAGATGTTTTAAATAAGGTGTGGGCTCAAAGACAACTTATCACAAACATTAGAAAGAAACTGTCTCCATTTATTTAGTCATACTGACTGTTAGAAAAAGCAAACTGGAACACTTTATATTGTTAATAGCATTGGAAAGTTACAGATGTGTAGAAAAAGAAACAGGAAGACAACAGGACAGGATTCTTGACAGCCTTCTCTCATAGCATGTAGTGATGTCAGCAGCGTTGAAGATCACAGACTGGGGAAAGGAATGACACCAGTCGGTAATGCACTTTATGACGATGATGTGTAATGAAAATATAAGTGACCCTCAAACATAACCAAACTGCGGTGTTGAACAACAATCACAAATGTACATTCTGAATGACCGAATCAGTAAATCACTGACATGAAATCTCAAATATAAACGGCTGAACCCATCCATCTCCCATGTCAACAGACATACAGCTGGCATGGTATTTCCAGCGCAGGGCATTCCCACATAAAATGGTTCTGCCATGAATCACCAACTTCCCAGCTTGGATTTACTACTTTTACTACAGCTAGATCATCACACCATCGATTTTAATAGGCCCCACCCTCGCAGTCCATTTCAATTCAATAAGGTTCCTTTCTTTAATTTCAAATTTGTAACTCTCCTCGTGGCTCTAAAATCAACGTCAAGTACCTCAACTCGGGTACAGCCATATACAGCTAGGTAAAGACAAGCGTATGGCTTCCTGTCCTGTCACCGAAGCTATGCTCAAGTCGTCAACAACCCTTTTTTCTTCCCCCAGCGACAACAGGTATGTTTTCTGCGTCGGCCATCTTGGCTTGTTGACGCTCCCAATTGTGTCACCTGTGTCCTGGTCCCAGGTACACATCTACCCTTACTGTCATTCTCATACAAATATCCAACCACGCCGACTGTTAAAATATAAGAATGGTTTCAGAACAAGCAAAGGTGCTAAATGTCAGAAACAAAATAACAAACGGAAAGCGGAACTGGAGAGCAGAAGTTCAGCAGACGTACGTACCTCGTTGGGCTGGGTCAGTTCAAAAATATCATAGTGGTCTATATTCCACTGGTGAATCAGGTTCTTTAACCGCTCGTACTCCTCTTTCTTGGTTTTGGACATTGTCTGTAAGTTAATAAAACGAAGTAACTATCACCACAAGAGACGAATAAATCCTCACATGATGGAATAGACACAGGTTTGAGGAATTATGGCGTCGAACTTTCACAACTTCTAGAGCTGTTCGTCCTACTGTCTGCCATTTGATTTGCTTGCCAAAGGTAAGCACGCATGCGCACCGCCGGGGGTCAAAGGTTGACCCTTTACCTCCGCTGCTAGCCCCGCCCACAGTCGCTGGCTGTTCCCCTCTCTCCCTCTCTCCCCTCACCTCGTGTAATCGCATTTCACCTGGGCTTAATACCTCAAGAATGTGTCGTTTGTATTGTCCGTGTTGTTAACTCATGCAGCACGAAACTACATTTCACTGTTTCAGTCCTCAACAACGTACTATGTGTGATCAGCTATTGTCTATGTATACTGAGCAATGCATGTTACGATTGTATGATATCGCAAATTGCCTTTTATGGGATTTTAAAAACTTGTTTTAAATATGCTATACATTTCCTGTCGATGTGGGCATCCTTGATTTCTTGATCTTGCCCTCTTTAGGCATCTGCCATGACATTATTTGGAACCGGAAGAATTAAAAGATGGTTATCGTCTTGTAATTAAGAAATTTTCTTCTCGGCGTTCACTGACTTTGGAAAGTTTTAGCTGTTCGTCCACTTCTAAACTTCCTTCTTGTTTTATAACAGTAGTTCTCAACCTTCCAAATGCGGCGACCCCCAGCCAACAATTATTTTTTTCTTTGCGACTTCAAAACTTCAGTGAATATGTATTTCCTGGTGGTCTTTGGCGACCCCTGTTCGACCCACAAAAGGGTCGCGACCCACAGGTTGAGAACCGCATTTCTAGAACTTTGGCCGGCACATCTGTTTTACGGATCTGGGTGCTTTATTAATATCCTACCCCAAACAGCGGAAATCCACAGGTCATGGGACAGTCTAAAATTTTAGGGGGTGTTAGACCTAGGTGGGACCTAGGCTGCATGCATTGGCTGGACCTAGGCTGCACTCTTTTGTGGGACGTAGGTGGGTTGGGGTTAGGGGCAGTTCTAAATGTTTTGGGGTTGTTAAAAGCATCAAAAAGCCAAGAAACCCAGTCTTACCACCCTCTAAAATGTTGGACTATCGTGTGACGTCTTCTGGGTTAAGATATTAATAAAACTGGTGGTTTCTCGCGTCTCAGGCAGATGCACTCTGACTTCGAAGAAAACACCCCTAATTAGTCAGCTGTTACGATACGCTTGTTAAAGGACAGTGTGTCTATGCCACGCCCCACCCCCCCCCCCTCTCCCTATCCCAATGGGGCCGCGGAGCTCATACGAGGATTTAAGAAGTGAGCTCGTCTTTATCCGTGTAGGACTGGTACAGTCTTTTTCTTCTTCTTTGCGTTCACCGACTGTTCATGCCGACGGAAGGTCCTGGTTGTTCGTCCATTTGGACTTTTGCTTTGCGTGTGCATCCGTTTTACTGTCTTATTTGTGTGTAGATCTTGTTCCCCGCCTCTCGGACAGATGGACCCCAACTTTGAGTAAAAACGTGGTGTGGTTATTACGGATGCCATAATTTTAACTTTACAGGTTGATCTGCTCCACCATTCTGAAGTTGTTTTTGCTTTATTCCATCTTGATGTGATCTAACTCTATAGGGCTGTACTTGGCAAGACACCGCTAAACATGTCAGGTGACAAATTGTGCATCTCTGCCGCTGCCGGTCCCAAATCCAGATGAGAAAATGTGAGGGGGGGGCGCTGGGGGTATGAGGCTAGTACCTCCAGCCTATAAGTATCTTTACATTAAAAATCCCGGAAACTTTGTTCAAATGTGCAGTCACACAGCGCGGTTATATTGTTGAAGCACAAAATGAGTAACACAAAGTAACCTGTAGTCATGTGTACCTCCAACCTGTCACATTTATTTGCTAGCGAAGTTGGTTAAACCTGACTTTCGCGACGGCCGGGTGACGAACTCCTTGTGGTCCGGGTTCACTCCCGGGGGTAGGCAGAAAAGCCACATTTCTCCCAGATTAACGGTACCTATAATGGAATCAATGCCGAAGAGTTGCGATATCCATAGTACCGAGCCAAAGGGTTTACAACTCATGGTTTCTGGATAC
Source organism: Candidula unifasciata (assembly GCA_905116865.2). Classification (NCBI taxonomy): domain Eukaryota; kingdom Metazoa; phylum Mollusca; class Gastropoda; order Stylommatophora; family Geomitridae; genus Candidula; species Candidula unifasciata. The sequence goes on from CAJHNH020005523.1 coordinate 413,468, forward strand.
GTTAAAAAAAATTGCTACATAAACTTGCAGAAACGGATGCGGGATGTCACTTTTAAAAAAAAAAAAAGAATTAAGAAGTATGTGGTGCATAGGTCGAATATATGACATTTGCGGGAAAATGGGATAAATTCAGGAGGAGTGACAAGCTAAAAGAAATGCCTAAGCAGGCATCAGCATCAACAGTTATAAGAAAAGAAAAAATGACCCGTTATTGGACACAGTCTGACAAGAGACCAACAAAGAATCATCAAACAGGCACCGAAATAGGAAATTTAAAAAACGACTGAACGGGAAAGAAGGGAGTGGAGGAATATTTCGCAAGCCCAGTGTGACATTTCACGGCACAACAGGATGGTGATGACTTAATTATTTGTACCATGTATTGTTTGTGTCTGTATTGTTTCAATTCACCGCGGGAAAACATTATTTGAATTACTTAGGTTCACCAAAATTATCACTAGAGAGCTCCGAAGACAGAATAAGAAAGATGGGTTTAGGTTTAAACATGAGAAAGATAGGTTTAGGTTTAAACAATAGATCAACATCATAGTACAACGGTATTAACCCATAAGTGCTCTGTTCTACTTCTAACTCAAGCGTAAGTCTGAAGAATGTAGCACTGGCCAGAATCCTGAAAATACTTTGGGCAGATTTTTAATTCAAAATTTTGTCTGGGCAGTGCCGTTATGCTACTCTTTTCGATTTTTTTTTTTTTACGCGTGCGTACACACGGACGAACGATCTTACCATCCAGATACAAGGGACAAATTATAAGAAGACCACGTAAAAAAAATCCTAGCCTTTACCGGGGATTGAACCCAGAACCTCCAGTACTCGAGGTGGACACCATGACCCGAGACCACTCAGCCCACAAACGACACCTTGGCGTAGCAATAATAGTAGAACCCAGTCCTTTTTGTTTATATCTTTTGTCTTTTCTGATCAACGGGTTGTGCTCCTGTCATCTTTTTCTTCTCTTTGTGTGTGTGTGTGTGTGTGTGTGTGTGTGTGTGTGTGTGTCAATATCTGCTAATGCCGCTAGGCGTCGAAGTTTATTAGACGACCGGCAGCCGAGCCAGGGCGCGCTCAGTCGCCTAATATGCCGTGATGTTATGTAGTTTCAAGGTGTAAGTGACTCCTTCTATCCATCTTCTTCTCTGTGTTCCCTTGCTTCTTGGTCAATCCCCTGCCTCTGTCATCAGTCCCGCTATTTTACGTTTCGCTGGTGTAGAATATCTTTAGTATATTCAGACCAAACGTGAGCAATATTGTAATAATGCAGTATGCCCCCCCCCCCACCCCCTCTTTTCTCCAAAACAAGCATAGGCACAGGAACGTATAGGACTCAGGCCACCCCTGCCCCACCCCCCTTATAAACTGAGCGGGGTGGGAGAGGGTGGGCGAGGGACTGGCGAGCTTACTCCTCTCCCAGGAAATTTGCAAAGGGACAAACAACAACCCCCCCCCCCCTTTTCCTTTTCCCACCTTTTCCATCTCACACACATGCACATTTCTCTTTTTTTTTTCCTTTAAAAATATTATATTTTCTCGCCGCTCAGGGCCTTATGTCAGAAAGCACATTTCCATTGAAGTTATGAAGCAGTAACGCAGTAACAAAAATAACTGTATGTTTGTTTGTCGCCACAGCATGAGGAACCGTATTAAAGGGTCGCGGCAATTGAAAATTTGAGAGCCACTGCTTTACCAGGTGGGACGAATCAAGGGAACTAACCTACTTTTTTGTACACTCTTTGTTCTATAAGAGTTGCACACTTGATTTCAGAGTGGCTACAACAAAGAAAAAAATGAACCTTGCAAAGCACAAGTAACTGGCTATGAATGTATTAAAATTATCACCATCAAGTGTCTCGCTGACTGTCGTGGGTGATCATGCCACTCCACCACCTGTGATCTTCAAAATGGACGCGAGGCAGGGAGCACTGTTTGGAGCCGAGGCAAATTTGTTGCTTCTGCCGGACAGTGGCCGATGCATTTTTGCTCCATTTGTAGACTGGATTTAGCTTCGTCGCCCAGCTTCTGAGTTATATGCATGGCGTGACACTGTGAGCTGCGGATTTCATTTGGAATGTTATTTCGACTGTGACTAACGTGGTAGTGTGAATTATAGATTCAGAAAATGGCGCGATTCCTGTCGTCGCAATGTTGGTGGTGCCCGTATGTGATTAAAATTGATCGTGTGGGCAACTGCTGATCTGTTGGTGACTTCTGCTACCATCAATGATGTACTGCATTTCTAATGTCGGACTGTTTGTGTTAGCACTTCGGATGGCTACCGCGTGTATGCGTGTATATGACAGATATGCTGAGACAGCAGTCTTTCAATCTTTCCACAAGGGACTGTGATAAACATTCTGTCCGTTTTTCGTTGGCACAGGAGTGAAGCAAAGATGGGGTGACCCGTTAGCTATGAAGCTGAAACTAAGACTACCAGAACAGCATTTATTAGTTCGGGTGCTGATATCATTCCATGCCTTGACAAAAGCCGGGCAAGAATCTTCTTACGTTGTCTTTGTTTATCTCTCTTTCCACAAGTCTTTCTAGTGGTCAAAACTTATTCCAGTTTTCCTGTTTCCGTAACGCGGACGCAAATTATTCGTATTTAATTTTGATGTTTGTGAAACTTTGTCTTCTGGCCTCACCTCTTTCAGAACATATGGGATGCTTATTTTGGCTGCCCAGGAAATTTTGAGCAATCTTCGGTGCTTTATTAATATCCTACCTCAAGGAAGGGAAATCTACAGGTCACGGGACAGTCTAATATTTCAGGGGGTGGTAGATAGGCTGCATGCAGTCGTGGGACCTGGGCTGCATGCAATTGTGAGACCTAGGCTGCACTCTGTCTTGGGACGTAGGTGGGTTTGGGTTAGGGACAGTTCTATATGTTTTGGGGTCGTTAAAAGCATCAGAAAGCCGGGAAACCCAGTCTTACCGTCCTCTAAACTGTTGGACTATCCTGTGACGTCATCTGGGATAAGATATTAGTAAAGCACCCAGTCTTCTGTATAACTACATCTCAAAGGTCTCAAGAAAATGTTTGATTTGTTTACTAACTTGTCCAGCAATCGCAGCCATATATTAAAACTTTAACTATGCAGCATGCACGGATTTAATCTAATATGTAAGCAAATGTCGTGGCGCCGGGCTCTCACTCGGGAGGACCCAGTTCGATCCTCTGTAAGTGAATGAGACTTTTCCTGTCAAGGGTTAAAATAAAAAATCCTGACCTGCACAGTTAGCGGTGACCACACAAGCTACGTGGTCTTAAATTCCTACACTCATGACCCTCCCTCCTCCAGTCCCATACTCATACCCTCCGTTCCACACTCATCCCCCCCCCCGTCTCACAATCACGACCTCCCCCCCCCCACCCCCCGGTTACACACTCATGGACCTACACTGCCCTAAAAGTAGTAAATGCGCACAGAAAAGACAGATAATGTCATACAGTGACTGGTATTGGGCTGATAATATTGTCTGTGTGTACAAGGCTTTGGGATTTCTTGTTAACCTACTCAAATTCAACAGTTTAACCTAACGGAATGGGTATTCCCTTTTCAACAAACCCTAACCCAACAGTTTAGGAATTTCCTTGTCAAAAACTCTAACCCAGCGGTTTGGGTATTTCATTGTCAACAAACTCTTACCCAACGGTGTTGGACAATAAGTCGATGCTCTCATCTTTAAGAGTTGTTGGCGTCTGTGACTTAGGTGTTGTGAATGCACTTCGTAATGCCGGGTTCGATCCCAAGACTTTTTTTTTTTACGCGCGCAACAATACACACGGTGTCCGATCTTACCACCTAGAGACCAGGAAAAATGATTAGATGTTCACTTGAAAAAATCCCATTTTTCACCGGGGGGCCGGGACTTTTAGCACTCGAGGCGGACACAATACTTCGAGACCACACAGCTCCCATTTTCTTTCTGTTGTGTAGTACATAACTGATTTGAATCGTGTATCTGTATTTCGTTGTCTTTTTTTTTTTTTTTTTTTTTTTTTGCTGATTAAGGCGTATCTCCGAAATGTTCTCTGTCAGTTAATTCTGTAAAGTTGGTCAATACTTTGTATGTATAATACAATGTATGTTTTTGCTACTGTTCTTTGCGCCGAAAACCCCACTTATTACTCGTATCTGTCAATGAAATAAAAAATAAAAAAAATGACATGTTAAATTTCATCGTAACACGTCACAAAGCGTATCAGAACTAACCCGTATCTGCGCTGTCTGCTGTTAGTGCTTACGTCTGGGTTGTTTTGATATCCTGAGATTTGCAGTCGAGTACTGGATCACGCTGCAACCCTATCTCTGTACCGAACTCAGATATCTTCATCCTTATCAAGTGTTTTGACAACTGACGCGAGCAGCTATGTTCCCCACAGCTAAAAATCCCCACTTGCAAGTTGATGATACTACACTAGTAATAGCAGTAGTGTTAGTAATAATAGTAAAAGTAGTAATAGTAATAGTAGTAGTAGCAGCAGTAGTAGTACTAGTAGCAGCAGCAGAAGTAAGTGTAAGCCCAGGGGATCGACATTGCGAGAGAAGCTATGGGGGACCGGTGGCGACCTTAAACGCACAATCCTATTTTTGACCCAGACGGGACTCAATGTGTTGCATGACTGATGTCGAACGCAGAAGAAGAAGAAGAAGTGTAATTTCAACAAGGATATCTGGTCAACCCATTTGTGTTAATAGTTGGGATTCCAGAGTAATTAGGCTTTTCTAGTTTGGTTACACGGTTCTTAGTCATGCCGTGTAAGATATTTATTGCTTATTTTTTTAATTTCTACATCTAGGCATCATTAGTGTTAACTTTTACAAACTTTTACAACTGTATCTCTCCCCCCCCCCCCCCCAGCAAAAAAAAAAAAAAACCTTTAAATCAATTCACGACGCTCAAATACAACGGTGTCTTGCGCAGTAAAATTGTTGAGAAAGAGCAGCCAACAGATTAGGCCTGGCCTCCGTGTGACTACCTGGCCAACTTGCCAGCAGAAGTCGGGCAGCACGACTCGTCTCTCAGATCGCCGCCGTTTGTTTCTGGGATATATTATTATTATTGACCTAAAGAAGAACTTCAAACTGCTTTTAAACTAACCAAAGTCACGCATAAAGTAAGTTTACACATCTGACTTTTTCATATTGACCGTAATTTAAGTGATATTCTGGGAGTTGACCTTAGATCGATGCAACCACTGCATATTTGTCAAAGTTTATCATCTATCTAAAGTAAAAATAAAAATAGCAACAGGTTGTTGTTGAGATTGAAACAGGAACACGTTTGTTGTTGTGACTAGTGCTTGCACTTTGTCGCATCTACATTATAATAATTCGTTTCGTCAGTTTTAAACAGTTTTGTTGTTTAAGAAGATACTTGTTTGCATGTCACGGCATCATGGATAGAGTAATTTTAAGTTATATTTGCAAATTTTTTTAACCATGACATGGTAAAGTAGTAAGATAAAAATTAAATGTCAGGTTCTGGCCGGCGTCGTGTGTTTAGTATTACGTTCTCACTCTAGGATGTCCTGATATTTGATCTTTGTCATTGCTGAGTGTCAAACACTTGATGCAAAAGACTTTCAGCAAACATGTTAAAGCTTTGTTTGTCCCACCAGCATGGAAAATACATACAACAAATACTGCAAATACTACATTATAACTGTTTACTTTTAGTTCAGTTTCTAAAAGTACTGTTTGCCAGGTAATGAGAATGATGTAATACTAGTAATAGTCAATATAAATGTTATGCATATCTAGTATTAGTTAGTAATTCGCTAGTTGCTTGCATTTTAGATGAATTTTGTTTTTAAAATACTGAATTAGCTGTTAATTTTGCAACTTAGTGCCCATTCTATAGGGGTTGCTGATGATACAGTTTGAACTTGTGATTGTCACTTCTTCTAGGTTATGAAATTGTTTTATAAGAGTGTCCACTCTCATTCTCACTCTCTCCCCCCCCCTCTCTCTCTCTCTCTCTCTCTCTCTCTCTCTCTCCTCATTTAACAAAGTTGATTTATCATAAAAATAATGGGCAACATTGCTTACTAAACATGTATCCACCTTGTTCAGTTGATTAGAAGAGAGAGAAGATAATGGGAAACGCGTACCTTCCTCTAGTCCAATTCATGTGGATCATCTTTTATCTGAGAGGTACTGCTGATCATTCCAGAAACAATATCTTATATCATGATACCATTCTGTCCTGTGATCTCTCTCTCTCTCTCTCTCTCTCTCTCTCTCTCTCTCTCTCTCTCTCTCTCTCTCTCTCTCTCTCTTGATGCTCTCTGCTCTTCTTTTCTTCTGCAACTTTTCTGTTATTATATATTAGTTTTCCCCTTCTCATATTTGCCTACATCATGAGGTTTATTCACTTACATTGAGGGTTTCCAGACACAATTATGATTATTTATACCTGTCCATGATGTTTTATACCTGTCCATTGTGTTTTTTACCTGTCCATGATGTTTTATACCTGTCCATGGCATTTTTGTTCTAGAAACCATCTCTGCAGTTTCTGCGTAATATTGCCCAATGATTAACGTTTGTACATCAGGTAACCCTTAGAAACTTTATATGTAGATTTTATTTCACTTTTTCAAGCCAGTGTCTGTTCTTGTACTGCTACACATTTTTCTGTTAACATTTGTTTGCAGTTTCATTTGGTTATAGCAGAACAAGAAAGTTACAAATTCTTGACAAGCGCCAGACAAATCCAAACATCAGTTACTACATTACACTGTTAGTGGCTTATTAATCAAGAGTATAGGTTGACCTAAGACTTCCTGGCAGGTAAGTCACTTGTTTTGTGTGCATGTGTGTTCATCAGTTCGTCAGTATCAAATCCCTTACTGCCTAGTGAGCTTTTGATGCATATTAGTGAGTGAGTGCAGTTAGCATAATAACGGTCTTGGTTATTTAACCTGCAACAGGGGCTAGAGTTTCTCTTGACCACTGTGGTTTGACATGAACATGTTTCTTTGTCTTCTGTTCTTTGAGTTATCTTCCAGAGGAGCATAGGCTCTCAGCCACTTAACCCTAAATCGTTTATAGACTTGTTTTTGGTGAGCAGTATTTGTCACTACCAATCCTCCTTAGTAGCTTCTTCTGACACATTTGAAATGTTAGTGTGCAATGCATTATGTGTTACAGTGTTTTACTATTCTTTTTTTCTTCTTATGGATGACATTGACCTGTGTGGGTTCCAGGGCCCCTGTGAGAGAGGGGGGGGGGGGGGATAGACCCACTACCCTTAAAAAGCATATCGTAAAAGCCGACTGATCTGATTAGGATTTTTTTCTTTGAGGTCTTGAGTGCATCTGCCTAAGGAGCCAGCAGTCTGCACACACATAAGCCAGACCTGTAAAACAGAGAAGCACTGCCAATTTAAGTTCCGGGTCGCTAGCGTAGTTGGCTAAACCTGACTTCACGACGATTGGGTGACGGACTCCTTGTAGTCCGGGTTCATGCCTGGGGGTAGACAGAAAAGTCACATGTCCCCCAGATTTACGGTATTTATTATGGAATCAATGCTGAAGGGTTGCGATATTCATAATGCCCAGTCAAAGGGGTAAGTACTTATGGTTTCTGGATATTTAAAAAAAAAAAGTTCCGGAACAAAATTGAAGTTCAGATGTGGATGAAGAACCAGAATTTTCCGTCAGAGTTTACAGCCGGTGAACGCTGAGAAGGAGAAGAAGATTCTATCTTTCAAAGTGTGAGGATACTTGCTACCCATGGCATTAGTTCTATAGTCCGCTTCATGTCCTGTCCAACATAAAAATTATGTCACTCAGTAAACGTTTGAAGTTGAGATTTGGCATGCAGCCAATTAATCATGTCCTTGTAAGAATTGGTGTGTGTGTGTGTGTGAAGAAACATCTAGTTTTAATTCTGCCTTATTCGCCGTAAATGAAAAAATAAAACAGACACTGATTCAAAGCAAGCAATCAGCCTGCATGCAGTCAGTTGACTAACAGGAACTTTTTAAAACATCAAATTGCCTGTTTCATATGTGTTTCAATCTTAGATGGTCTTCTGCATCATTAACACAATTTTTCACTGTATGTGGGATAGGCTGTCAAAATAATCACTATGCATTGCTGTAAATCTGAACTGATTTCCAAATGTATCGATGCATGTAACAATAAATGTATATTTTATATTTTAGGGGTACACAAATTATTAGTCAATTAAAGATCAGAGAAACTTGCCGCTTTAAGAAAACAGTAGCACTAGTGCAGTTGTAAATTATAAAGTCACCGGAAAATGGGGACTCTTGTGAGTCTGTACAGATGTTTTTGGAAGTCTGAGGGCACAACTTTGGAAACACACTATAGTTATTTTTATGTATAGCATCTTTGTTTGGTTGAGTGCACTGATGACCGGCATCTTATTAATTCTGTCTTTTTCAATTACCTTCTCTTTCCTTAATGTCTGACTGTTTTAGCCCCATCAGATCTTATCGGAGTTGCCTATCAAGGAATAAAAATATATGCTAACATATAACTTAGAACATAAAACGTACTATTGTGAATTTCAACATAAAAGATGAAATGTTCATCATAAAAATTGGACCACATCATGCCTTGTTTGAGACACGTGATGGTGTTGGTTGGGACTAAAAGACTGAAAATGAGGGAGAAACTTTTTTGGTTGTTCATCCACCTTGTTCCAGAACCTGAGTGTTGTGTGCACATCAGTTTTACAGAGCAGACAGTTGGTTCCTTGCCTCTTAAACTTCAAGTAAAGCCACCAGTTAGAAGACTCCTACGACATGCATGTTGGAGAGGCAGCGGGTCGGGTCTATTCTTGTTTACCCCAGAATGGGGCCCCGAAACCCACACTGGGATGCTATCCTGCTGAGTTAGTATAATAATAATGCCTTGCTGGACACTCTTGGGCAGCCAAAGCCAGTCACCATGTTAGAAAGGATTATATTAACATTATTTACAGAACATGTCTGTTATCCTAACTGTAAAAATCTATGGAAAACAGTCAGCAGCTTGGCTCTCAGATTGACCAGTGTTACAACTATTCCCAAGCTACATACCTGGGCCATGCTGATCACATGTTGTGTTCATGTCAGATGTCAACCTCTAGAGCTAAATCATATTCACCCAATTATTCACATATCTTCTAAATAGGCTGATCTTTAAACAGATCTCTTGTGAATAATTTCCACTCTTGCAGTTGTAGGGAAACACCCCTAATTAGTCAACTTTGAGGACATGTTTGTTAGGGAGTCATTTCGTCCATTCTTTCCCCTCCCCCCTCAATGGCGCCCTGGAACCCACACTGAAGAGTTTCCGTGAGAAAAATGAGCTTGGGGAAGGTAAGAGATAACCTCAATGGCGTGGCCATGTCTGTAAAGCCAATGATATTTGTTACACCAGTAGTTCTTCTTGCTGGGTGGGTGATGCATCATCAGACTGGCAGCCTTGACTTCCCAGTGCATTGTCTGTTCTGCTGCACACCTCACATTTAACACCCAGCTGATACAGCATGTAAATACTGCTGTGGTTATTGCTGGAGTCTCATGTTTTAGTTGTTCCCTCTTGTATGATTTCAGCCGTTGGGGAGCTGTGGTAACTATCGTAGATAACAGAGAATGGGATAACTTGATGTGAAGTGTCAGCAATCTGTTGATTGTGTTATTTTCCTAAATGCTCTACAGGGGTGGCTCTCATTCTTCCTAATGCATTGACCCTTTAATACTGTGGCAGCCCACAAACAAACAATTATTTTCGTTACTGTTTCATAACTTCAGTAAATGTGTGTTTTCCGATGGTCTTAGGCAACCCTGTGAAAGGCTCATTTGGCCCAAAATAAGAATCGTGACCTACAGGTTGAGAACCGCTGCTCTACAGGAAGTAGGATGTTTCAAGAACCAAGTGATGACTGTGATTCTGCAACCATGACCAGACTTCAAGAATAGCATGTTAAATGGGATGTGTCCAGACAAGAGCACCATTAAGAAAACTAAAGAAAAATTAGAAACCTACACAGGGCATGTGTCATTAGCTGCCGCACACTGCAGGATTTACAGAGGAAGGGATCCAAGCTCTTATAGACTGAATGGTTCGATGTGCAGTCAAGATAATTTGTCGACTAACTAACTATAAAATAAAATGATGCTCCTATCACCAAATGCTTGGTCCCAGGTTTGAAGAAAATCCATTACTTATACTTTTGTGCCCAAATCATCCGGAGACCATAAAAGCGTGGGGACGGTTTATGTCGCCTGTATGTAACCACTTTACCTGGAGTTGGGCGTCATTATTTACCCTTTCCAAACAGTCGGGGCGCATGAGTAACATTCTTCAGGTGTGTTAAGGGGATGTTGCAGTGTGCGTCTCTGGATCAGTGCTTTTCAATGGGCAGTGCAGTCCCTGTTTGTCACAGCCAACTGCAGCTCTTTTGCTGGCATACAAGGGTCACTGCTGTCTAGGCTTTGGCAGTTTTTCGTCTTTCTGCGTAGGCGATTGTTATAGTGACAGAGGCAGGTAGTTGTATTAACTGTGTCTCATAGTTGTTATATTAACAGTGCTGCATCGTTGTTCTATTAACTGTGCCCCATAGTTGTTATATTAACTGTGCTGCCTAATTATGTCAACTCTTGTCATGCCCGGTTATTCAGTCTAAAAACGTGTGGTAAGTATTGTTTAAACATGTCACCACCAGCACTGCATCCGTCTGGATGCCCATCCTGTTATTGTTGAGACATATCAGTGGTGGTTTCCCGTAGCTGCCATGTACATACAGCAGACCGTCATACTGTTAAATAATCTACCAAAGAGCATCAGAGCGAGTGTCAATTCTCTGTTACAGCCTGCTAGTTTACAGATGCACATCAGTTTACTGTCCACTGTATAGGTTAGTGTACTGTCTTCTTCTGAGTTCACCCGTAGAAAGGCTTTGGTACATTGTAGTTTACAGCTAGGCTAAAAATATCTGAACTTCTCAGCCCAACACATCCAATTTTAGCAAATCCTTAATGAGTTGTCTGTCTTTGACGGCATTTGTTTTAAGTGCAGTGGCGTCTTTTTGTGTGTATCTGTCCCAGAGTTCACATGGGCAACAGTATGCTCTCTGAGATATTGCCGTGGTAGCAGAACACTGGAATGTTGCCTGGTGTTCCAGCACATGTTCATTATGCCAGCCTGCTATACTGTTTGTCACAGTGCTGGCCGCATACAAATATGAGTCAGCAGTCATTATGTGGCTGTGATCTTCTGCCAGGACTCTGTATCTGATCACACCCTTTACAATATGACCACTGTGTTGAAACTCAAAAGCAAAGGGTACTCAAAGACATGCAAATGCAACAACTGAGAGGAAGGTCATCTTATCACATTCCACGCCAGCCCTGTTCAAGTATTTGAGATCACTATCACTGCAGACCCCTGTGACCTGACATAACAGCTGTTCAAACAAGCCAGATGTTAATGATTAGGCACAGTGGGAGTTGACTTGAAATCAAAGGATAACGTTGCAGGCGATCAGTTTTCGGAAACTGGTCTTTAAAGTGTGTCCTGATAGACTTCTTGTCACTTACTGGCATTGCTTTGTTTATCTGTGGATAACACAGTTTGTACTTCTTGTGTTGACCACTTTTTACTTGTGAAGACTGGGCGTCTTGATGATTCAGAGCCTCGTGGTTGCTGCAGTTGTCACGAATGATGTAAGCTATAATTTTTTGTGAGTGCTCCCAACACAAAAACTGATTTGAAATCAGGTTTTTTGAATGTAGGCAGCACTTCAGTTCCTGGGGACATGAAGTGCCATTGGTCTTGTGAACAGTTTGCTTTGACTGTAAAGTTCATGGTGGGAGTGTCAGTCTCTGCTACATAGACCAAATAAAAACTTTGAGAATATCGTGAGGCTGGTTTTCTTTCAGACGTGTCCTCTCTATAGCTTGCTGCATTCGTACTTTTGTGAAGTGTGACAGTCGGTCTTTCACTGTCTGGTTCAGTATGAGGCAATCTGCAGTTGATCTCTCCCAAGTGTCTGTGTCAGTGTTATTATCTTGCAGTAGCTTTGGCCTTCCTGCAGGTCGTATTCCTGTTTTCAGATCACCATTCAGTTTATCCTTTGCAACGAGACATGTCCCAACCAGCACAGGTGTCTTTACTTCAGTAGAAAGTACATTGCCAACATTCCTGTTCTTCTGAGTTGCACATTCTGTGTGGACACAGTCTGTCAGCTTTTTGTTTGACCACACCCTCGTTGTGAGTATGGAGAAGCCTTTCATTCCCATTGGTCTGTTTAGTTCTGCATCTATGAGAATGACAGCCTTATGTTGTCGCCTATTGGTCAGTCACTGCAGTTAGCCCAGGCATTAGTTGAGTTGACTGTCAGTGTGTCTTCGTTTTCTGTCTTTCAGCTTCCTTTCAAGTAATGGTCCTTTAACCAATCTTGTCTATGCTTGTTCTGGATCAGTTGAATTATGTAGCTACAGTTGTGTAAGATTATGTGTCTGTCCAACCATTATTGGACACCTGCTGCAGCATATGTTACACACTGACACACGAGCCCTCTGACTAGTATAATTGCGCTAGTGTTATACTGAACGAGATTCTCTCTGTGGGTTCCAGGGCCCCATTATGAGGAAAACAAGAAGACCGACTGCTTCTCCAACAAGCATGTCGTAGGAGTCGAACAATTGGGGTTTTCCTTCAAAGTCAGAGTACATCTGTCTGAGAGGCATGGAACCAACTGCATACAAAAATTCAGATCTGTAAAACGGATGTGCATGCAACACTCAGGTTCTGGAATAAAATTAAAGTCCAGAGGTGGATAAACAACCAGAACTTTCCACCAGAGTCTACAGCCGGTGAACGCCAAGAAGAAGACTGAACGAGTTTAGTCTCTCAATGTATGTCGTTTTTCCTCTTCTGTGACATGCATGGTGTTACTTTTAATGCCTTCCCCGTGAAGCGGTAGGAGAAGCTAGGTAACCCAGTTTGGGTAGAACAAGAACCTGATCCAAGACCCTGGTGATAGTGTGACCCTGGTAATCGTGTAATATGGCCAGCCACGGTTCCCTGGGCTTATCGATGAGAATAAAGAAAACGGTTCGCCTCATCTAGTATAGCTAACACCAGTGATAGGTATCAGACATGCTGAATATTGTAAATGCTGACATTGTGGCAGGGGTGAGTAGCTCCGTGGCTAGGCTGGAACAGCAGTGTTGTTGGCCGATTTAAAGGCTGTAGTAGAACCAGGATGTGACTATGAGATACGCCTGCCAAATCAGAAAGAGATGACACCAAGAGGAAACACCAGATAAGAAAAGGAAAGAAACGCCCACAGCTAACAACAGGGTGGAGGACGAGCGGTCTGACTCGGAAGGAAGCATGGAGCCCAGAAATGGCGCAATACTAGAATTTAGTCGCGAAAGTGACGCAAATAACCCAGACCACAAATATAGGCGGAGACTGTTAGCAGCCTCAGCTAGATAGCAGCAGTCTGAAAGTGGTCGACCTTTTCATTTGTTTTCCCAAAAGGACTTGGACCGGGATGTGATATCGTTACTTCCCACGTCATGCTTGTAACCCACAAGTACTCACCTTTGCTATATGCTGCCAATCGAATGTCTGCGAGGAAGGTCGCCTCACCTCATCTCGTACTGCCATGTTCAAGTCTGTGAGATCATTAACACTCCAAACCCCAGCAGTTGGCTGCTGTGGAAAAGTTGGTAGACAGTTATTGTGTGACCTTTCGTGTTATCTGTTTCGATTGAACCATTCAGTGGGTCGGGTGTTAAGGGGAGAGTAGATCAATACCCCAGTATTCATGTTTTTTCTGTAGGTATGCTGTAGGTTAACAGCAGCAACGGTCTTAACATTGGGGACACTCCCATTAGTGCTTAGTCTTTCTATTGCAGATTTCAAACTGGGGGTATACTACCTACCCGTTGAGCACCAGTTCTAGTTATTCTTATTTTATGCATACAGTAGCATCTTCTGTCGATTGAGAACTATCATGACACAGGACTCTCTTTCAGCTGTCTTCTCTTTAATTTCTATTGATCCAGCTTTGTTGTTGTTCTCATTGCCTTTCATTTTCATACAATCTCTCTATATATTCTTTAAGATCCCTCATGAATGTGTGTACTGTTTTTCTAATGTGTAGAAATGTACTCTACCATCCATTCCTTCTAAGCGTATTCTTGATTGACCGTTTTCGGTCGAGCTGTAAACACTTGTGATTCAGACTCAGTGACTTCGTCTGCGGGAACGCATAGTAAAATCCTTACCCCTTCACGAGTGCTTCTTTTTCTACTTCGACCTGTTAGAGCATAGGCTCCCAGCCAACAGAATCAGGCCCACCCATCTGCTGCCAAATCCTGTAGCGCACCGTGTCTGTCTTTGGTCTTGTTTTTATATCGGCACATGGTGCGAATGGACAACGGGAGAAAGACATGCAGAAGTCCCGTCCTCTGTTAGGCCACCTCTAGAAAGTGTCCGAAAGGTAAAGGAGCTGAAACATTCGGTGAAATAAAAAAAAAAGAGGCTGGGGGGTGGGGGGCATCTTCTGAAGAGTGGAAACCTTCTGTTATGCTCCTTTTCGTGTGGACGTACACCAGTCATCATCCAGAGAGACGAAAAGCTGTTAATATTTCCAGAGAGAGGAAGCATTGGCTTGCCTTCTAGCGTTCTTTTTTTTCTTTCTCCCAGCATGACCAGCCGCTCATAAATGGTTGCCCCGGTGCAGCGAGACGTGCGCCAGCGACCCCTCATTGTTTTGGTTTGATTGTGTGTGTGTTTGGCTCGGTTACAGTGACCGTCTGCCCCCGTGAACGCATTTCCTTGGCCCTGGCTGCAAGGCCGCCAACACGGACAATGTCATGACGTGTTGTCGATGTTGGCTGATTTATGGCACTGGGGTGTTGAAGGCTGGCGCTGTGGTTCCCAGCTTGGTCAGTCGAAGGGTGCACGCAAAGGCATCATCGCCATCAACATGTGTCGTACCGATAAGCTTGAGAGGTCATGGTTGACCATCTACTGCCACCTCTAGTTTCACTTCTTGCCTGTGTGTTTGTCCTGATTATGCCATATGACCAGGTCATCCAGGTATTTAGTCTGTGATTTCTTTTTATTTGCCATGAAGTTTGTCATTGGCATATCGTTTTGAAGAGTCTGTGGTCAGCATCACACCGGCCGCCTTTACTTCCAATGACTTTACCCAGTATCACTTTCAGGCCTAGTCGACCTGTGAGTAGTTTGAACCCACGACTTTCTAATCCACAGGCGAGCGTCTATCCGCTAAAGCCGGTGATATCCCAAACATAAACGCTAATATTCAGTGTTAACAGGGCCACGTCAGCCGACAAGCAGTTCCCTTGTAACAGCTTGGGAAGCTCTGATGATCAGCTGTGGCACATATACTATCCTGCATTTATTATTGTCGTACCCTGTAACTCGCCCGAATTGAAAAACTGCCATGTCCAGGTTGTATTAAGTAAACAGTCGTAAATATATTTTTGGGATATATATATATATATATATAAACAAAGCATTTCCAACACTCCTGCATGATATATTTCTGTACATATCTATCACATAGTTCAGACTGTTGAACTGTCGGTCCTCGGTGATCTAGCAAATGGCCCGCGGATCGTTGCCTGTTCTCTTGTACTAATGATCTTTCCTTGCTGGGACTCATGATCCCCGTTTTCGAAATTGTGGGTCCTGGGTAAATTTAGTTGAATAGTTAATGCTTTCTGGCTACAAAAGTGAGAGCTACGGGAACACTGGTACTGGACAAGAGAGATATTCAAAAGACCATGTATGAAAGAATGCTGACAAAGGGCACGAGATTAGATGAAATGACATGTGCAAGAATGTGGGAACAAGGAGTTAAGTGTGGATCCGGCAAGGACGGACGGATGAGAGGAAGAGAACGACGTGTGTATAGTCAGTGTGCTACAGGAACAGTTAGCATCTACACCTTAAGACATTTGCTGCGGGAGACGGAACACTTGTGGGTGTGCCCGGTGTGCTATGATGTCGATTCTTAAATCAGTAATCAGCTAGTGCTTTCCTTGTATTTGCAATTCTCCTCTCCGTTTGTATGCGCGCGGTTTTGCTTGCTTTCTGTCTGTTCTAGGGAATGATGTATCTTCGGTTCTCTCTGTGGATTCTAACTGGACTGTTTAATATAACAGCACGGTGGAATATTAATTTGTTTCTTACTGTAGGCCAAGCCTCTTGCTGTCACTAGCGGTTGCTAGTCTGGTATTTGAATGCCTGGGTTACCCCCGCTGTATTGTTTACGCCGCTGGAGCTCATTGATTAGCTGCAGGCATCTGTTGATGATCGCTTGTGCAGTGTAATTTGTTGTCGCTCTTCAGGTGTGTCGGCAGGTATTTACCGCCACTGTCTTCTGCTGGGCTGTATTTTCTACAGTAGATTGTGGCACTGCTTTCAGGCCTAGACAGATCTATCAGCTATCTTTGCTTGTTTAAATAACCTTTTGAGTAATTTCAAGTAATCCAGGATCTGGGGTTCGTCATTCATAAGTTATCCATTTACGAGATTGTAAAGTAGAGGAGTAACTGCAGCTGCCATTATGGAAGTGACAGAAACCGACATATGGAAGTATCGGGAGCCAACATTGTGGGAGTTACGGAAGCCAGCATTATAGGAGTAACGGGAGCCAACATTATGGGAGTAACGGGAGCCAACATTATGGGAGTAACGGGAGCATCATTATGGAAGTTACGGGAGCCACCATTGTGGGAGTAACGGGTGCCAACATTATGGGAGTAACAGGAGCCAACATTATGGGAGTAACGGGTGCCAACATTATGGGAGTAACGGGAGCCAACATTATGGGAGTAACGGGAGCCAACATTATGGGAGTAACGGGAGCCAACATTATGGGAGTAACGGGAGCCAACATTATGGGAGTAACGGGAGCCAACATTATGGGAGTAACGGGTGACGGCTACGACTGATATCGGGGATACAGTTCGGCGTAAACAGGAAGAATCTCGGGTTACGCGTCACCAGCTGGTCACTAAACCTGCAAGTTTCCACACTTACCATTTTCTGAAACATATGGGTAGGGAGTCACGTATGGACATGTTCCGAGTCCTGTTTCATCAGTGTCGGTCTTTGTCTAGCAGATTTCACACCTGTGTGTATGCTACCTACCCCATGGCACGCGTGTTTTGAGATACTCAGCCAGCCTGGCATCCATGTCTTTATTCCACTCAGGCTAAAATAAAAAGTATAGATAATATATATTCATGCAGTATCACTAGTTAGAGAGCTACTGTGGCATAACGGCTAGACGCTCGCCTGTGGATCGGAAGATCGTGGCTTCGGACCTTTAAAAAAATGACATTGACTCTCAAGTCGATCCAGCGTTGAGTGGGTACAGGTACATTCAGGGGAAGTAAAGGCGGCTGGTGTATTGCTGACCACATCACCCACCAAGTGCTAGGTTTATAAAATTTAGATCTAGCCCTTTATGCCCAATACGGGTGAAGGTGTGGATATGGGCCATCACATGCAGATCAGACTTCATCGAAGTGTGATGGAACCTCATCGACCAATTGTCGCTGGGGCATGACTAGAACATACACGTTAAGTAAATGCAACCCAGGTGACACACTCAACCATAAATATAATACACGTTTTCGCCTTTCATGGCTCAACCTACCTACCACCTTTCCTGTCCTGCCTTCCACCAAGTTACGTGCGCACCGCCCAGCATACACACGCGCACGCATGGACACTAACTTAACGACGAACATGATCCTAAATAAAATTAAAAAATGCTTGAGTGATGTCTGTTTGGTGTAGATCACAGATAGATGGAAGCTTGTTGCTGTGGTGGCCTCAGAGGTTGCCTGGTCGTGCAGCGACAGGTACCACCCGCCAGCCCAATACTGAATGTTTGTCTTGTCACCGTTGCCGTGGACTGATGCGGTAAACCAGTTGCTGGTCTCTGTCTACTCGTATGATATTTATTTTTACTTTGTGGAAGTATCTCAGAATTAACAACGATGTTTGATGCGACTCGAAGTCGATGGTCTGACGTGACGGAGAAAACGTTATGGGTTGTCAGTGACCAGCTGTCCAACTGGTTAGCATACGGATGTCTGGCCACTTCCCTGATCCCTGAGCTATACACCCACCTATGTCAGCGTGCCCTGTTGCTAGCATGTATACTTAGTTTACCGACCTTTTTACTAGATAGATGACATCCAAGGTTAGGGTTGCATCTACCTTTGGTTTACACTGGTATCTCGGTAGGCCTACACCTTTTTAGTTAGTCCAACTTGGTATACGCCCTTTTTATACGTGAAGAGTGACTTAGTATACATCCTTTGTTTTGAAATACGACTCGACGCTAGAACCTGTGAGCCTCATCCAGATCCATTTAGGGAAAGGAGACAGAAACAAAACAAAAAGGAAAGTTAAAAACACCAGAATGGTATATTCTTGAAGTTTATTGGAAGGGGACTCTCCTTCCGGACAGTATAACATGTCTACCTCTGTTCTCAGTAGTAGCCTACTAGGCAGTGGATCTATTCGGGTAGGATACAGTTAGCTTGCAACAGACTACATGAACAACGTATAGGCGGTACACATTTCGTGGCAAAGCGGGTGAGGTTAGGGGATGGAACAGGTCACCGACCAGAATAAAAGCAGAAACACTACATACAGTGTCGTCACACATAAGCACAGCAGAAACACTATATACAGTGTCGTCACACATAAGCACAGCAGAAACACTACATACAGTGTCGTCACACATAAGCACAGCGGAAACACTACATACAGTGTCGTCACACATTAGCACAGCAGAAACACTACATACAGTGTCGTCACACATAAGCACAGCAGAAACACTACATACAGTGTCGTCACACATAAGCACAGCAGAAACACTACATACAGTGTCGTCACACATAAGCACAGCAGAAACACTACATACATACAGTGTCGTCACACATAAGCACAGTCGGAGTAGACGCAAGTATCGGGAATATATAGGCCACAGGATAGGCTGTTGATAAGACTACACTACACATCTGTACGTTACAAGCTAGGGGTGTCGAGTGGTCATGATTGTTAGTACACTTGCTTCTGCAGCGACGCGCGATCGTCACTTGGTTGTGACAGGTTCGATTCTCGGCGTAGTAATTATAGCTTGACATTTGTATGTTGTCTAGTGTGCCCACTTTTCTCTCTAATTCTTTCTATGAGTGCCCACTAATTCTTGTCTTGTTTCGTTATATCGACGGCTTCAATTATTTCCGACCTGTTTATGCATTAAAAAGCAGCCGGGTGACTTTGAGACCCAGTTGTAGACAGTCGACGAGAGCCAAGAACATGATAGTTCAACGGCTTGCCACATGATGATGATACAGACATCGACTATAATAATATAGAGAGTTGAGAATCTGCGAGAAGTCGGCCAGTCGCTCTGACACATCCAGGAAGTATTCTGTCAGCAGGTGACAACAGCAAGGGCTGTAGATTTGCTGCAGTGAAGGTGTTCAATGTGGGACTGGTCTGTACTGTCTGGGGTATTGTTTTTATTGTCGGTGTGATTGGCTTGACTGCTGTGTGTAAAGGTAAACACACAGCAGCAGTCGTGGCACACAAGTGTCCCAGCGACACTGTATGACAGTTGAACATCACACAGCAATGGAGATAGGGGGAAGGGAGTGGGAGAGGCGAGCCCATTTTCTGACCTTTAGACACATTGGCTGTATGGTGCTATAGGCGTTGTGGCCACATTGTTTACATAATTGCTTTACTTCCCATGATTCTTACTGGTACCCAGTTTAGCCGGGGTCGATCCCCAGTCAGTAATACATTCAACCTCCATGATGACTGGAACCCGTGACTACCGGCCCATCAGACAGTCCTGCTAGACACTGTGTCGTCTCGGCTGCGCTATTGTCATAGAAACTAAAGACCCGGTAAACGCCTGCAGTTGTAATGGGCATATAGTAACAAGTAAAGGACCCCTTTTCACGCCTTTAGGCGTATAGGGCATATAGGACTAGACCTACATTTATAGGCCAATCGGCGCTTGGTGGCTGATGTAGTCAGCATCAAGCCTGCTACCTTTACTTCCCGGTACTTGACCTGGTACTCATTCAAGGCTGGGTTTACCTGAAAGCCAAGGTCATGTTTGAAAAAAAAGTCGGGCTCCGTCAGGATCTGAACCCAGCTCCTCCTGATCGGCAGGCGGCATCTATCGGCTACATCACGGCGGCTCGTATGGAAAGAAAGACAAGTGTTTCAACTAATGGCGCCATGACCTAGGACCAGGCTTTCCGTGTGTTGTTCTAGGGATCTCTGCGGTTGCGAGGAGCTCATTTCAGAGCTTCACTTTAATTATTTGCAATGTATATGGTCTGTGATACTTTTACCCCCGCCCCCTCCCCTCACCCAGCATAACTTTAGTGCTGTGCTATTTGCGATTCTGATATCTGTAAATGAGGATACATTTGTTGGGGTGTCTGTATAAATGTATGAAGTCCGTGAGTGACAAACCTTTGACAATAAGAGCGGTCCGCGGGCTTTAGCTAATGTTGGGGGCCCCTGACCGGCGTTATTGTCCGCTTGAGATGTTGCTTTTTGCGGTGGTTGATATTATTTCTTCACGGGTACTTTAATGTTTTAGCTGTTGCACGAGGACATCGTGTTATACACCAGCTGTTATCTATGTGTTTTAACAGTTGTTATCATTGAATCAATTGCCCCCACTGTGTTTTTATTCATTGCTATAATTGATGCCACGCCGACGTAAGATTACAGAACCGACAATCGTTGTATTGCAACTCTCTTGAGCCATGAATATAAAGTGAACAAACAACCAGAACTTTCCACATTGGTTTACAGCCACTGAACCTCAGGAAACAAGAAGTGCGGGCGTGTGTATGCATGCGTGCGTGCGCGCGCGCGCGAAGCGCACGGCGCATACAGTGTTAGTTGGAATTTTAGAGAAAAAATAATAATAAAAGGGATAGTCAGCCCACCCCCTCATGCCCTAAACGTGATGGTGGTCAGCCCAGCTTGAGAGAGATGTCTGCTAATCTTCACTTAGCTAATAATGATACGATAAGGAAAGGCGCAGGGGAAGTGAAGTGGTCAGTCTGTGTCCTTACATGGTGACATCATATGCTGAATGTCAACAAAACCTCCTACAACGCACACCCCTTGCAGTCATGCGCTGCATGCCGCGGTACGTTGTCAGGGCCCTAAAGAAACGGTAGGCAGCAGTCTGTGTACCACTGTACGTCATGGAAGGGTGTGACAGACCGCAGCTATGAGATTAGACTAGACTACCGTCACCTACTCGATGTCGTGACTTTTTGTTTTCTCCCCGTGCTTGCTGCCGAGGGTGAAGCCGGTACTCTTTTGCTGTTTAACTATGCTCCCGTAGGTCCGGCTTTATGTTGACTGCAGTTTAAAAGCTTTACAAGACACACTGGAAGCCTAATGGAGGTGACATTCTTGGGTAATGACAACTAAACACTGACAAACGAATAAGCAGCACCGTTACAATAAAATATAAGAACGCTGACACTCTACAGTAGACACTGCAATGAAACGCTTGTCATAGCCACCAGTGTAATATATATATATATATATATATATATATATATATATATATATATATATATATATATATATATATATATATATATATATATACACACAGGTAAGTCTAATGCTACCAGACCTGCATTGCTTGTATTATGCTAGAGTATACTGCGGCCAGTATGTGCCGATTGAGTGGCCGGCCTTCTCGATATGTCAGATGGCGCATAGAATGGCTGCAGTCGTTCAGCTTGTATTCTGGCATGGGATGACATTTGTCTTGTATTAATCGAACTAAAGTATTGCGTCTGAAATTACTGTTACCACTTGAAGCTCTACTCAATTAGTTCAACTATTGGATTCATCCCAGCACACGCAGCCGTCTGCTTCTAATGTCATGTGTTACTTCTTCCATTTGTCCAGAGCATACTGACCAAGTCTAATTTTTCCGGGCCCACTCCGTAGTTAACAAGTAAAGGATCCATTGTCACGCCAGTGGCCCGTCGCCTTTACTTCCCAGTACTTGGTAGCGTTTACATTTGATGTGACACTTATTGTGGGACGCTACAGCTGAATCAAGAGAGATAATCACAGCGATGCATAAGTGCCGTAAGTAAACGATCATTATAGTAATTGATTGAGCGCACAGGTTGCCATAGGCGCTAGTACCTGTAGGATCGAGCACATTGAGTCTCCAACAATCATTCTTAGGTGGGGGGAGGGGTGTGAGGGCTGAGCTCCAACCTCTAGAAAGTTTGCAAGGAGGTCCAGTGGTCTCCTAACCACGTATATATCTTCTCTTGTCAAGGCTTTTTTTATTTCACGTGATTTGACACATTTTATTATATTTTTTAGATTCAGGACACAATAATAATATTAATAACAATATAATAATGATAATAGTAATACTTGCACACTTAATTACGGCCTAATCCCCTTGGGCAAAGAACCTAGAAAACTAAAAATTGCTGTTTCCCCCCCATCCCCCAAGATGACTTGGTGGCGTCCTGCTGGCTGCCAGAGCGTGGTAGGAGTAAATGGGAGATGTCAGATGTGCAGGGCCGCTCTGGTCAGGTGCAGGAAAACAGCTGCTAGTGGACCAGGCTCAGTTCTGCACTCTTGTCCGCTGTATGTGCGGCAGTAGTCATATACCTGCAGCAGCTAGGTCAGCTGGAGCCGGTGGTGGCCAGATCCTTCCCTGCACGGGTCTGCAGGTTACTCTGGTGGGCTTGTGGAGCCAGTACAGCTGCCATCATGATAGCTTGTTTTCAAGGTTCAGTGGGGTGTCTGGAATCTACTCTTTCCACCTGCCAGCCAGACTGAGATTTTTAAAATAAATCTTAAGATGGTAAAGCTTCAGGTAAAAGCCTAAAGGGAACAAATGGATCAGACCGTCTCCAACCCCCCTCCCCTTTCCCCCACTCTCCAACCTTCAAAGGTCCACCAGTGTTAGGGTAGGATTTCCCGAAATGTAACTTCTCCAGAGCTGGCTGGTACATGTCTCTGAGATTTGTCCTGCTGCTGCTGCTGCTTGGGATTGTTGTGGTGTTAGACCTTCGGATGGTGGCCTAAAGCAGGGTCAGTCGGTTATGGTGCTCTTTGTCAACTGTACTAGACATGGGACTACTCACTCCTTTTGTTTGTCTTAAGAATTGTTTATTGTGTTTGAATGTGTCTGAAGCTTTCACAAAATATAAATAGTCCCCAGTACAGAATGTGACTGTCCTCCCATGTTTATATGTAATTGCATACAGTTGAAAGTTTAGCCTTGATGAAATCTTTTGCATTTTCCTCCTGTTTGGAGAACAAACCCTCAGCCAGCTGACACCAAGTCCTTCTGTCTTTGATGTCTACTGCAGCTTCTCCTCTCCCACTTCCATGCTCAACATTATTTTTCCACCTGGTTCATCACTGCAGTTTGCCACCTGGACATGTTTTTCCTGTGTGAAAGGAGAAAAGTCAGTCATCCAGACTCCTATCATCTGTTTCTGAAGCTAACCACAGTACCACCTCCCTCCCATTCACTGCTTATGTCCTACTTGTTAATGTGGACTAACTGTGACCATATTTTTAAGTATTTGCAATATCAGAGTTTCTTAATATAAAATGGCCTTAATTTTCAAATGTGAATTCTGGACGCATATGGCATTGAACACATTTTCTGTGTTGAAATACTTTCTGACTGCCTCTATTGATTGTTGGTCTCCTTAACCAGCCAGGTTCCACTGTCTTCTTTTATTTGACCATTGAGTGACATTTAAATAGCTAGAACAGCCAACTTCTATAAGAATGGCATTTCACCAAGCATTAGATAAGCTTGCATTGGATGTTTACAAATTATAGTTCTTTTCATTACATTTGACACCCCCTGTATCTTCCCCTTTGTTAATTTGGAGACCTATAACTTACGAGGGCAACGTTTTCAATTCATGCAATATCCTTTCAGTTCTTGCAGTACCCACACCACAGTTGAAATAATCATAGAGTCTATTCAGTGTATGTAATGCTTCAGTGAATGTAGAAATGTTAGATATATATGACACTTAATGTAAAAGGCAACACTTGGGGGATCAAGTGCAGGATCTGTATGGAGGTTGAAGTTAGATTTGTCACATGGATACACAAACCGTTAAGAAACTGGGTTTCAAGGCCTGGGTTTACATGTCAGGAGCTGTGGTAGTGTTGTGGTTGGTTGATTGCCTTGTGAAGGATCACTGTTTGCACATGAATAACCCCATCGTTGCTCCAGTCTCTTTTATTAAATTCTGTCTTCTCTGCACGTTAGTGTAGTGTGTTGACTGTTTGGTCACTAGCTTACCATCTCCCTCTGTGCCTGGAGACTTCACAAACCAGTCCCATTGGGTGGAGGCATGGAGGCCAACATGATCCCCGCCTAGTTGGGCAGGGTACCATTCTTTTAATTCTTGAAGTCTCCAAATGGATTAGCTTTCACTGTTACATCCAGCCTGCGACACAATACATTTTGTTTAGACAAGCATTTATATGTGTTTGCTTTCTCTAGTCTTTGAAAGTCTTTAGTCTGCCTACAATGCAGCAAGCCTCTCTCTCTCACCCCCTCTCTCCCTCTCCTTCTCTCTCTCCCTCTCTTCCCCTCTCTCCCTCTCTCTCTCTCCCTCTCTCCCCCTCTCCTCCCTCTCCCTCTCCCTCTCTTTCTCTCTCTCATGTCTGGCCATTTCCTAAACTGTCTATCCTGGGAGACTACAAGACAGTAGGTTTCAATCTCTGTCTGTCTGTGTCATCTGTCTAATTCTTACTCCTTTAACTGTTTCAGTCTCTCTCTGTCTGGTGACAGCATTATTACTCAAACTGTCTGTTTTTGAAGTCCCTACCAGCAGCTGTACCTCAGTGAGTATAGCTTTTAGGGATGACTGGAACACACCATCTTTTCATCTTCTTGAAGCTGTAGGCACATCAAAGGAGAATTAGGAGTTGAAGCAGAATGATTGGATATCAGAATCACATAATGATACTTCTTTGTGGCTATGTTGATTCATGGGTGGTGGATGTAGTAGTAGTTCTTTGCTGCAGTCAATAAATCAATAACACAGGATCTACATAATTAAGAACCAACAGTAGGAGTCACAAGACAGGATAGGGAGTTCTCATGGCATGTAATCCCATCATAGCCAGCTGTAGACATTTATGCAGGGAAAAGCCAAGTATTTGGACAACAGTTAGCAGTCAACATAAATATACAAAAAAACCAAACGATTCGATAAGAAAATAATCTGTAGCTAATTTGACTAAGGAATGTCAGTTAGTTAACCAAAGAACACAGTGCAAGGAAAAATCTGTTTAAAAAAAAATTGGGCTTACTGCAAGAGAAAGTAATCAACGAATAGTAAGGATCTGTCGATACAAAAGGAAAAGAAATATTTATAATAAACCAAAATGTAAAGAAAGGCACACAGGAAGTCATGACTAGCAATAATAACCAGTGTGCATCAAGCTGATGGGCTGGATAATTGTAAGTGAGCAATGGGAATAAATAGTCTTGAAATAAAAGGTAATAATCTTCTTCTTCTTCACCGGCTGTGAATTTTGACGGAAGGTCCCGGTTGATTGTCCGCTTGGACTTTTGGCTTTTACCAGGACCTGAGTATTGCGTGTACAACCATTTTTACTGTCTTTTGCCTTTCCCTGCCTCATGGGCAGATGTACTTCGACTTTGAAGGAAGACGTCAGTCCTATCTGTCATTTAGTTGTGCATTTGGTAAGCAGACTTTACTCATGTTCCAAATGAGTTTTCACCCATGCATTTATGGGCAGGCTGATGAGAGCCACAAGGACTCTACACCTCTGGGGATCACCAACTCCGAGATCCCCTGACTGCTCTGTTAATGCTCTTTTGAGACTTTATCCGTGGCCCACCGTGAGGACATGCAGAAGTAGTCTTGCATGAGGTTCCATATAACCAGAACAGTGAAGGACTGATGCCTGAGTATCCCCTTATACACATCATGTTGGACTTAACTTGACCCCACGCCTGTGACAGAAATCACTGCGCCACGAAAGGTCATGAAGAAGGGAACAGTTTGTCCTGCTCATCAGACCATAGTTTAGCATGCTTAAAGACAGAACATTGACAGCTTATTGGCATGATCTCCTATAGGACTGCCTTTGTTTTTTGTTGTTCTTTATTTGTTTTACATGCCACCAACATTCATGTTTATTATTGCAGTGATACCACCCATCAGCAACTGAAATCTTGCCACCTGTGGCTGTCACTTTCCCCAAGCTTCGGTCTCCACCAAACCTGCAAACATTCCGTCCCCAACGACAACGGTTGTTGTGGAGAACACCTACTCAGGTGTTCGGCCTTCTCCATCCAGGATGCTGAAGGCCAGCCACAGTGACAAGATGGACAAAGTCTCCAACAATTCTGAGCTGTCTGATGACAGTGGAGTGGTTGATTGGATCGATCAGAAGGTGAGTGGATACATCATCTATTTCCTGGCCACATTTGCTGCTACTCTGACTCATTGTTAGTACATCTGCTTCATGCTTTTACACTTGCATATCCCACTAGCTTTTTTTGGTTTGAAGATGATTGAGATCTGTGCAACACAGTCCCCTTGGAAAGAATGCTTTATTAGCAGGTTTTGAGAGAAGTCTAAACACGAGCCTTACTCTAACAGATGCAAATCCTTTCCAAGAGTCAGTTGACTTCTGCAGTGACACATCAGCGGTGGTGTTGAAATAACACCAGTGTTCCTTTCTGGCAGTTCCTGGCTTCTCTGATTCTGGTTGTAGTTCATTGCATCTGCATTGGCTGTGGCCAGAAGCCTATTCCTTTGAGGCTATTGTGCCTGTAGTTAACATGGTCCTGTCTCAATTCATCTCTTTTTCAATCATAGCTGTAGATGTCCATATTATCCAGAGCGTCGTTTGTAGTTCACTTTGACCTCATGCACTCTGTTCTCTGGGGTGCTAGTAGGATATAGTTTGTTCCTCACCAAGGCAGAGGCTGAGGGTCAGGAACAGCTCCTACAGGCTGATAAACGATTTGAGAGCCTCTGTAGCCAGACACATCTCACACTTGACCTGCCTCTTGGCTGGCACTTGTCTGCCATTAACTCATGTGGTGTTCTGGCAACTAAGCTCAAGGACCTGTTTGTCCCTCATCTTGGTCTTGTTTCTCAGTTTTGGTGATTACTGTATCTTGTCGCCTTGTATTGATTTGTACCTCTGATTCATTTAGCAGTTGTTCATTGACCCCTTTCCCCTTTATTGTCAGGACTGTACTTAAATGTATATATACATTTAGTCACATATTTAGTCATCTGGCCTAATATGTGTTGAAGGAAATATTCTCGGACATAAAGGTAGCTGGCATGATACGAACTACAGCACCCATAGAGTGCTGATAGTCTATAAAAATGTTGGGCTAGTACCATTGAGGTTAATTGCTGCAGATATCACTTGTCTCCATTAATCTCTCTGGCTGGTCTTCTACGTCCAGTTTGGTGACACCAAGTGTTAGCAGGTCTTTCTAAATATTATCTCTCCATCATCTTCTTAGTCTGCCTCGTGGTCTATGGCCATTCATCTCCCTTGTGTATACAGTTTTGACTTCTCTGTATTGTAACTTGACATTTCATTTTGGGGGAGAGTTTGTTTTGTTTTTGCTTTTTCTTTTTCTTGCACACATTAGCCAGTTAGCAGCAGCTGGGCTTGGAGTTAATTTATAAGAAAAAAGAAATTATGGTCATTTCACAGAGGAAAGAAATACCACAATATAAGGTATTTCTTAAACAGCAGAATCAGTACAGTGTTAAAGTATTACTGTTTTTTTTTTAAAACAGTAATATGAAAGTCAAAATAAGCTGAGAGCAATCATTGAAGAAGAAAAAAACATCAGTTGAAAATATGTTTGAGAGAAAGTATTGATGTGAGAAACTTGTAATGGGCACTGCTTCAGTTGACACAGGTCTGTCCCTTGGTTGTAATCTAACCTCTGTTTTGTTACATTATTTGTTTCACTGTATTGTTTTAGTTTATGTCCTTTGATTAAGTGTAATTTTATTGCAGTTTTGGTGTACTTTATGTTTTCTTTGTCTGCCCACAACAGCTGTGTTTTTTTTCTTCTCAGTCCGTCTTCTACTGAGCTGTTTTTTTTTTCTTTTGCCAATTATAAAAAGTATTTTCTTATTTAACAAGAAGTTTCTGCCATCAGTTGATTTCTCCCATCAGGTGATTTCTCCCTAAGGCTGTGTGCTTTGTTTGTTTCTGTTTGTTTCCTGTTTGTCATCCTTGTGTGAATTCCAGGGGCCACATTGTGAGGGCAACACAAGAATACACCCACTGATCCTGTAACAGGCAGACTATTAGGGGTGCTTCCTTTGAAATTAGAGTGTATCTCTTTGAGAGGCGAGGAACCAACAGTCTGTATACAAATAAGTCAGAGCTGTAAAATGGATGTGCACACAAAATCTCAAGTTCTAAAAAGATGACTAAGTCAAGATGTGGTCAAACAACCAGGACTTTCTGCTTGAGTTAGCAGTTTGTGACCGCAAAGAAAAAGAAGACGTATAATGTTAGTGTTTATTTCCATTCTGGTGTGTTAGACATTTAACTAGTTCTATTTTACTTCAGAACACAGGGCTGACATACTTGATCTATTTTGTGAAGTAGATGGTGAACATTTCCCTTATCAGTGGGCCCTGCTGTATCTAGCCCAGCTATGTCTGAGCTTACATATGGTGATATGTGGGATACCTATACGGCATACGTGTTGCCTGGGTAAAGGTTACAGGTTCAAGGACATTGGAGACACGTAACCTGTCTGGAGTTATCTGGGCTTTGTATGAATTTATCTGT
Source organism: Candidula unifasciata (assembly GCA_905116865.2). Taxonomy (NCBI): domain Eukaryota; kingdom Metazoa; phylum Mollusca; class Gastropoda; order Stylommatophora; family Geomitridae; genus Candidula; species Candidula unifasciata. Next base: position 442,410 of record CAJHNH020005523.1, read on the forward strand.
AGCACATGCAGCTGTCAGTGTAGAAGTCTATGGTTTGATTCCCTAGAATGTGTCCCCGGGCCTTAGTGTGACCCAACCTAAAACACAAACTGTAACTAGTGCTACCCGATGATTCTGTGGGTTGTGTGCCCAAACAGTAAGCCGTCAGCATAGTTACTGTCCAGTCTTCACTATCAGCTGAGGGAGACTGCATACTTTGTGGGCATGTGTGGAGTGCTGTATCCATAATTAGTCACTTTTTACAACATGCTTTTTAAGTGGCAGTTGCCAGCCTCGAGCCCCCGCCCTGCCCCCAATGGGGTCCTGGAACCACCAGGAGGAGTTTTGTGTGCATGTGTTTAAACCTCATTCTGACCTTATCTGATACTTCTATTTATCCGGTCGACATTCCTGTTTTCTTTGCTGTTTCCTGATAACCTACTTAAAAAAAAATTTTTTTTTGTGTGTGTCTAACTTGTTTTCTCCTAACTGCTTGTCATTCTTACCCATTTATTTAATTGCTTTTCTTTCGCAACAACTGCTTCTCTTCAATTTACGTGTGTGTGCGTGCGTGCGTGTGTGTATATATATATATATGTGTGTGTGTATATATATATATATATATATATATATATATATATATATATATATATATATATATATATATATATATATATATATATATATAATAATTAATTATGATCGATGTTCTTTGCTGAAAGATCTCTGAAAAATAATGTTCTCCCCAGAGCATTGTGGAAGAGAACAAGCACAAACTGGAAAGCCAGGTGGGCTGTGATGTCACGTTTGTGATAGGAGACAAGAAGGAACATATACAGGCACACAAGTCCATTCTGGTGCAGCAAAGTTCAGTGTTCAAAAATATGTTTCATGGGCCTGATGGCAAGAAGCAGGAGCATCATATACCAGACATCTGTGCTGACAGCTTTTGGGAGCTTCTTAGGTATGTCAGCTGTAGTCAGGTAACACTGATGTATGGAAGTGGATGAAATGGATATTTAGCAGAGGAGTGAGAAGTGGTGTGAGGGTTGTAGTCAGGTAACACTGATGTATGGAAGTGGATGAAATGGATACTTAGCTGAGATGAGTGGGATGAAATGGTAGGTGTGAGAGCTGTAGTCAGGTAACACTGATGTATGGAAGTGGATGAAATGGATATTTAGCAGATGAGTGAGAAGTGGTGTGAGAGCTGTAGTCAGGTAACACTGATGTATGGAAGTGGATGAAATGGATACTTAGCAGATGAGTGAGAAGTGGTGTGAGAGCTGTAGTCAGGTAACACTGTATGGAAGTTAATGAAATGGATACTTAGCAGATGAGTGAGAAGTGGTGTGAGAGCTGTAGTCAGGTAACACTGTATGGAAGTTAATGAAATGGATACTTAGCAGATGAGTGAGAAGTGGTGTGAGAGCTGTAGTCAGGTAACACTGTATGGAAATTAATGAAATGGATACTTAGCAGATGAGTGAGAAGTGGTGTGGGGGCTGTAGTCAGCTAACACTGATGTATGGAAGTGGATACAATTTTGTTTATTATGTGTGATGTGTGTTGTAGACATGTTTATTGTGTATGGTATGTTGCAGACATGTTTATTATGAGTATTGTGTTGTAGACATGTTTATTGTGTATGGTATGTTGCAGACATGTTTATTATGTGTGGTATGTTGCAGACATGTTTATTGTGTGTGGTATGTTGCAGACATGTTTATTATGTGTGGTATGTTGCAGACATGTTTATTGTGTGTGGTTATGTGACATGTATGGTATGTTGCAGACATGTTTATTATGTATGGTATGTTGTAGACATGTTTATTGTGTATGGTATGTTGCAGACATGTTTATTATGTATGGTATGTTGCAGACATGTTTATTATGTATGGTATGTTGCAGACATGTTTATTGTGTATGGTGTGTTGCAGACATGTTTATTATCTGTGGTATGTTGTGGACATGTTTATTGTGTATGGTATGTTGCAGACATGTTTACTGCGGTGATGAGAAGCTGCAAGTCTCCAATGTTGTTGGCATTTTACACGCTGCGGATCGTTTTGATTTAATCCGACTTCGCCAGGCATGCCTTCAGTTCCTTCAGGATTGTTTAGAGGTGAGAATGTCGGCCTGCCATCTTTTATTGTTTACATCATCATCATTTTACTCCACCATGATTGATCCTCTTGGTATCTACCGTATTTTCTCAAATATAAGATGATCCTTTGTATAAGACACACCTGCCTGGCCAAATCAGAGTGAGCTGAAACCAAGGAGGAAACACCTGGAAGGAAAAGGAAAGAAGAACACAGCTAACAACAGGGTAGAGAACGAGCGGTCTGACTCGAAGACAGGAAGCATCAAGCCCAGATACGGCGCAAATACTAAAACTTTAGCCTCGGCTAGCTAGCAGCAGTCTGAAAGTGGTCGAACTTAATTTTTTTCTCTCTCAAAAGGAATCGGAATCGAACGACATACCTCGATTTTGCGACCAGAAATATGGAATAAAAATAATATGATTACTGAAGTTATTGAACTCTTATGTTTGATCTAGAAAACTTATTTTCACTGTTAAAACTATCATCCATGTGTAGTTCTTTAGCATCTTCAATAGGTTTTTTTTTAATTGCCATTGCCAGTCAACGATTATTTTCTCAGTTGCAGGAGGACCACATTTATGTTCAGCATCCTAATTTCCATTCACTTTTGCCATCTAGATCACTTTTAAATTGAATTTAGCACTGTATGAATATCTTTTCTGGGATGTTTTTGTGCAAAACATTACCTAACGTAACAAGTGCGGAACAGTGAGCATGAAGATAAGTGCAAAATAGTGTTAACAGTGGGAAAGAACTGTTAATTTTATAATTTTTTTTCTCCATTTTATTTCGCCCATGAACGGCATCCCCCCTTTTTTTTTTGCGTTTACCGGCTGTGAATTCCGGCGGAAGGTCGCGGTTAATCGTCCGCTTGGACTTTTGGCTTTCACCCGGACCTGATTTTTGCATGTACAACCGTTTTAATGTTCCCTGCCTCATGGGCAGCTGTACTCCGACTTCGAAGGAAGACGTCAGGCCTATTTCTAGGTTGACTGTGGCCATTGTTTTGTGTGGGTCAAGACATTGCCTGATTTGTGTGGAGTCCACTTTGTCTCCTTCTCCGCAGGTATTGCCCCCGGAGTACCCCTTTGGGGCAGCCCCCTGTGGAACAGTTAGCCCTCAAGGGAAGGCAGGGGCAGATCATGGGCATTCCTCGCCATCCAAGGAGGCTTTCATGTATGCAGAGCCGGCACATGGCGCTCTGGTTCTGGGCTCACCCAAGGAATCGTCACGTCCTGCACATGCCTGCTTAACCTCACAACCGTATCAGGCTTCCCGCTCGACAAGAGCTGCGCCCTCTGGAAGTCAGCGGGGAGCAGCCCGTGGGTTTTGGACTTTTGCGACCACACGAATAGGTACATTCTTTTTTCTTCGCACGTTAGATTTCTTTGACGAGCCGTTAGCCCGACAGAATTTTACATCCTGCGTCATGCATAGCGTTATCAGTTTGGTCCCAACACTCGGACGAGTGGGGTCTTTGGTCTTTTTCCGTTCAGTACAAATTGTGGAGGTCAGTTTTGAGCTCACTCGTGTGCCGTAGGATCTAGTTTTGTCGGACATTTAGGCTTAGCCAGCCAATGGGCTGTTGCTGTTGTGGTGTACCTCAGCGCGGTGACGACGACACTGTGGGTTACACGAGGATGTACATGGCTGGCCCGCCTATGTATGGTTGCTGTTTTAGTGTACCTCAGCGCGGTGACGACGACACTAAGGGTTAACCGAGGATGTACATGGATGGTCATCCTATGGATGGTTGCTGTTGTGGTGTACCTCAGCGCGGTGACGACGACACTGAGGGTTAACAGAGGATGTACAGTGAACAATGTTCTCTTCACTCCGCATTCTTTTAACCAAGGGTTGTGATTTTTAGCTGTACTTTTGGCAAGCATACTCATGTTCCTAATGAGTTTTGATAACCTTTTTCATACAAGTGTTTGGGGGCGGGCTGATGAGAGCCACAAGGACACATCACCTCTGGGGGCCACCAAGCTCCGAGATCCCCTGACAGCTCTGTTAATGCTCATTTGAGACATTATCCGTGGCGCACGACGAGGACGTGCTGCAGGGGTCTTGCGTGAGGTTCCGTAAAACCAGAACAGTGAAGGACTGGCGCCCGAGTGACGTACGGAGTATCTCCTTATACACATCATGTTGGACTTAACTTCCCCTCACGCCTGTGACAAAAATCACCGCGCCACTTCGGCATTTCTAAATGAGGCCCTCTATGGAATATTTTCTAACAAATCATTTGGTAAAAATCTACTACCACTCATCAGACCACTCCTCGTAACACCTGGGTAAACAGAGGTAGCTGGGTCAACCAGTCCATACGCTTACTCCTGTTGTGCTTCCTACTTCTTCAAAGATGAGAACTTCCTGCCAGCTTGATTGGCTGAGTTATTCTTCTGTTCCTGTCAGCACGTTCTGGGCTGTTTGTGTATTGTAACTAGAGTTTTCTGTGGCAATCGTTAGCCAATCCCATGTCAACATTCCTTAGTCTCCATGCATGGAGTTTAACTGTGTAAATGATGTTTACTTCCATTAAGTACCACATTAACTAGGGAGGTACCTCCGACTGATCTGTGCTATTGACTTCTGACCTAAGTCATCTGCCTATGCTGTCATCGTCTTCAGGTATAGCCTAGGACTGAAGTCTCTGATGAAAGGGTTTGTATATAACTTCAGAATGTCACTTCTATATAACGGGTTAACCCAGACAACAAATGACTGCAGAAGCTGGATGTGTCGGCTGAAAGGTGCAAATATCGCAACCATGTTGTAAGTGGGTAAAACGTGTTTACATCTTTGGATGAATGCTGACAAAGAAGATGTATTGTCAGAAGCTGACTCCAGCCAGTAAATATATCATCTCTCCATTTGCTTATCAGAGGGGAGAGGCCAGAGCAGAGCGAGTACAGTACACATATAAGGGGAAAAACAAATAACGGATAATCATTTGTTAACGAATAACATGTTTTGTTTGACCTACATTTCCCCTCCGCAGGTGAACAATGCTTGCTACCTGCTGGTTGAGGCCAGGAAGTATGGCTTCTCGGAGCAGGAGAAGATCATCCTGTCGTTTATCAGGAAAAACCACAATGATGTCATCAAAACCCGAGGCATGGATATATTGACCAGGGAGCTTCTCAACGAGGTAGGTTGTGCTTTTGTGAGGTTGCTAGAAACTTCTGTCGTTGGCTTATGTGTGGAACTTGGTTTGCATTGAGGTAGGTTGAACTATTGTCAGGTTGCTAGAAACTTCAATCATTGGCTTATGTGTGGAACTTGGGGCTGCATCGAGGTAGGTTGAACTATTGTCAGGTTGCTAGAAACTTCAATCATTGGCTTATGTGTGGAACTTGGGGCTGCATCGAGGTAGGTTGAACTATTGTCAGGTTGCTAGAAACTTCAATCATTGGCTTATGTGTGGAACTTGGGGTTACATCGAGGTAGGTTGAACTATTGTCAGGTTGCTAGAAACTTCAATCATTGGCTTATGTGTGGAACTTGGGGCTGCATCGAGGTAGGTTGAACTATTGTCAGGTTGCTAGAAACTTCAATCGTTGGCTTATGTGTGGAACTTGGGGTTACATCGAGGTAGGTTGAACTATTGTCAGGTTTGCTAGAAACTTCAATCATTGGCTTATGTGTGGAACTTGGGGCTGCATCGAGGTAGGTTGAACTATTGTCAGGTTGCTAGAAACTTCAATCGTTGGCTTATGTGTGGAACTTGGGGTTACATCGAGTTAGGTTGGTCTATTGTCAGGTTTGCTAGAAACTTCAATCATTGTCTTATGTGTGGAACTTGGTTTGCATCGAGGTATGTTGGACTATTGTCAGGTTTGCTAGAAACTTTAGACATTGGCTTGAGTGTGGAACTTGGGGCTGCATTGAGGTGGGTTCATCGTTAATAAAGTTGATGGGGCCTGGAACCCACACAGTGACCCTTATGTCTCTAGAAATACGTCCCAATATTTACAGCAATTGACATTCTGATTTCTGCAGGTGTTGACCTTACCAGGTGTTACTGTCGATGAATCCTTGAAGAAGGAAGTAGTGGACAAATGGGCAATCAACTTCTGTGAGGAGAAGAAGCAGGAGGTGACCGAAGAAAACATCATGGACTCTCTCCAGGACTGTCTTTATGTATATCGTGATGACTCAGTCAGCCACCGGTAGGTTTAGCACAGCATGCTGGTTTGTTTTCTCTCAGGGCTCTTTGACATTCTCTGTTCCAAATATTGTTGTTTTAACACCGAAAGTTTCTTTGAAGGAGTTAAAATTATCACAAAATGGGGCAGAGGAGGTAACAAATAGAGAGGGAGTTAAAGGAGCATCTGCCTGATTTAGGATACGTGAAGAATGGAGTGACTTCTGATGTAGCTTGACTTCCATGTAGAAGGATGGCTTATGTCTTCCAATGACTCCAAGAGCTAGGTATATGATAATGTAGCAACTGATAGGGTTGTCCATGTCAGGACAGTCAAGCATTGACCACATCACACTAGAGAAGATATAGGCTGGCAAATGTGAACACCCTGATTAGGGCTGTACTCTATTCTGATTGAGCCAGCCTATCAACCAGGGGGATTAGATCGGGACCATGTCGTGGAAAAATCCTCTGTAAAGCTGATTTCTGTGTCCTACAGTAATATTGGCGATGAGTAAAGTGTTCTTTGTTTGTGTTGTCTGTTCCCTGATGTATTTCAGTGAATAGCTGTGTTGTCCTCCTGCCTGACCTTTCTGTGAATGTTGTGTAGTATGTATATATGTGTGTGTGTGTGTCCAGGGCCTACAGTGGAAACAGAGAACTCTAACACACCAGACACGCATAAAATGTGACTAAGAAGGGTTAATATCTGATTGAGCTGCTTTTCTAGTAGAAAACATTACCTGCAAAAGCCAAATGATCAGCAGCTAAAGGCTTGGCATGAGTTGATTACGAGTCTGCTCTATGGAAAAGTGAGTGGCTGAGGAGGAAATACATATTGTATTTGATTTCATAGCTATGTTGGAAGATACAAGACAAACAGCAGTCAACAGACCAATAGGAATACAGGTCAATGATCATAATCTCTAGTGATGAGACAAATAGCCGGTGACTGCAGTCAGACTTTGACTACTGGTACTAAGTATAACATAAAGTGTGACCAGAAAGCTCAACGGAGGAAATACAAAAGACGCACACAAACACATCTGTGATAGTTGCATTTGTGTATGTCCTTTCTGTTCCCTCCGTTGAGCTTTCTAGTCAGATTTTATGTTATGTTTAGCACTTTTCCTTATAATCTCTAGGCGCCCCCCCCCCCCCCCCCCCCCCCCCCACGTTCTTGCAGTTTTCATTGTGACTTGTTCACTATCCCCCCGCACACGCGCATGCGCTCTGTCAGTCAGCAAAGGAAGCTAGATGATGGTAGTCAGTTCAGCCTCTTGAAGATTTCACAAGTCACAGAATTTGGATGGGTCTTATTTACCAAAGAGACAATACAACCCAATCATCAGAACATCAACAGAGAGAAGACAGAAGAAGGTGGCAGCAAGGAGAACTTGTCAATAACTGTCACAGGCTGAGGTGATATGAAGGTCAGCGGCAGTGGCTTGTTTACTGATTGTATTGGGACATTACAAACAGAAGTCCTAATTAGTTGACCTGGTCAGTTTTTACTATGAGCTGACCTTTATGAAATGTTTTCCTAGGTATGTAATGGATAGTGTCACCTCAAGGAATTTATTTGAAGATCGTGAGGAGCCAACAGAAGCACTGCCACCGGAAATCATGACGTCAAAAACGGACGACATTGATGGCATGTCCACCATCTCCTCTGTATCAAGCCTGAGGTCGAGGTCGTCGGTTCACACCTACAGACGACTTCCCAGTACAAACATGTGGGCAGATGTTGAGCAGGTACGTTTGTAAATGTCTGTCTTGTACTAACACAAGTGGTTACCATACCATTGGGGTATGGATGGGGGCAGCAGTCATAACCTTAGGTCAGCCAGAGAGTTAGCATCTGTGAGTTAAGACTGTTTTTTTGTGTCAGACTGGGGGAAGCATTGAATACAAACACCGTAACTCAACATATGTTGTGTCAGACTGGGGGAAGCATTGAATACAAACACTGTAACTCAACATATGTTGTGTCAGACTGGGGGAAGAATTGAATACAAACACTAACTCAACATATGTTGTGTCAGACTGGGGGAAGCATTGAATACAAACACCGTAACTCAACATATGTTGTGTCAGACTGGGGGAAGCATTGAATACAAACACCGTAACTCAACATATGTTGTGTCAGACTGGGGGAAGCATTGAATACAAACACCGTAACTCAACATATGTTGTGTCAGACTGGGGGAAGCATTGAATACAAACACTGTAACTCAACATATGTTGTGTCAGACTGGGGAAGAATTGAATACAAACACTAACTCAACATATGTTGTGTCAGACTGGGGGAAGCATTGAATACAAACACCGTAACTCAACATATGTTGTGTCAGACTGGGGGAAGCATTGAATACAAACACCGTAACTCAACATATGTTGTGTCAGACTGGGGGAAGCATTGAATACAAACACCGTAACTCAACATATGTTGTGTCAGACTGGGGGAAGCATTGAATACAAACACCGTAACTCAACATATGTTGTGTCAGACTGGGGGAAGCATTGAATACAAACACCGTAACTCAACATATGTTGTGTCAGACTGGGGGAAGCATTGAATACAAACACTGTAACTCAACATATGTTGTGAGATGGTTGATGTGAGACTGGCTGCCTCATCCTGTAACTGGGTGTAGAGGTGCTGCACCACACATAGTGGGGCCACTGGAAAGGTCTCGGGCAGTGAGCATACTTTGGATTTTTTTCTCTCCAGGCCATGCTGGCGTAGTGGGTATTGAACAGACAGATTGGTTGGATCTACACCACGGGTGGCGAATTGATACATGACAAGGCAGATGTGGTCAAGGCCCTTTGGGGACAAGCTATGGAATCATTAGAGAAAGAAGATTATTATGGCCTGGAGAGAATGAGGCACCTGGGTGTAACCAAAGGGTCTGGCCGGCTCACTACACTCATAGAAAAGGCAAGATGAACATTTAACCAGATTGCGACCAGTACCGTCAGCATTGGAACTCTGCTGGCTGCTGAAGATGAGGACGAAGCATGCTTGGGAATGACCCGAGTGCTGTGATATCAATTCTTGACTCAACTCAGCATAGTGGGGCCCCAACACCAGGTGCTGTGCAAGACCTGTCCACAACTCTGTAGGTTCCCTACTGGTGGGCCTGGCCAGCAGAGACGGCTCCATGTTCCCCTCACAGTCAGACTGCATGTGCCTGAGAGGCAAGGAACTAACAGTCTGCACACATATAAGCCAGATCTGTACAACAAATCTGCATGCAATGCTCAAGTGCTGGACCAAGAACAAATTTCCAGGGTGGATGAACAACCTGGACCTTCGTTCCAGAGTTTACAGCCGGTGAACATCAAGAAAAAGAAAAAAGATGTCTTCAAAGGGTTTGTTGTAAGTTGGTTGAGAGCGGGAGTCAAAGTGAAGGGCTGCCTTCTGAGTCATTGTCACCCTGTGGAGTTGCGTTTTGCCCATATTTGAGTGACCAGCAGTCGATGAAGTTTCTGTCGTGTCAGACACACACCGTAAGCTGAGAAAAATATGTGGCTGCCATACATGACAAAATGTTGTTTATTGTCTTTCAGGTCACCCGACTGCAAGAACTGTACAAATCAGACATAAACGATGCCACTCATCCAGATGCAATCTCCTTCACGGTTGACCGCAACCTCTACCTGTATGGTTTCAGCATTTACGGCCCCAAGAAGCAGGGAGAGGGCAAATACCAGGTGGACACCATTCTCTATCGCAAGAAGAAGGAGGTCGTCATGGAGACCATTCACATCAAAGGGGCCGGCGTCATCTTGCCAGTCATGTTTGAGCGACCTGTCAAGGTTGACCGTGACTATTGCTACACCCTGGAGGTCTACATCAAAGGGCCTGAGTCACACATGGGGGCCAGCGGTCAGACTCTGGTCCAGCATGGACCGGTCTTGTTCACGTTTAGCAATGCCAAAGTCAAAAGAAACAGAACAGATCTTAGCAGAGGGCAGATCCCTCGACTGTACTTCTTGCTGCGGCAGAAATAAACTTCAAGAAGCCAGAAAACATTTAGATATACTTGTACTCACTAACAATACAGAAAGAAGCATTCAGAAAATGTGATTGTAAAATTTTTTTTTATACTGTTTACAAAAAAAGTGAAAGTGAAAATCTCATTCTGCTTACATACAGACATGGAAGTAATATTTGAATTTAAATATCATTCTTTTACACAAAGACATGGAAATAATATTTGAATCGAAATCTTATTCTCACTGGAAAAAAATATATTTAAAAAAAAAAAATGAAATAATGCGATTTTCACATCAGACAAAATAAAAAGTGTCAAAATGGTCTTGGAAACGACCTTGTGTTAAAATCTGAAACCTTCAGCCTGTGACAAAAATGCTTGTACATATTTCTTGTTTTAATAATGTAAAAATTAGCATAGGAACTCTTGTTGAACCAGTGTCTGTTGATTGTTAAATTTATGCAACATTGTATATATCTTGATCTATGTGTTGATTCTTTTAGGTCATTAGACAGAGAAAAAAAAGAGCAAAGATTTAAACTGATTTAACCGGCTTCTGGGGTGTTGGTTATGTTAAGGTCTTTTTATTGTGTCTTGTACCTTTATTTTGTTGGTCTTTGTTTTCTATATTTTGTCTGTTGCTCTTAATTTACTGCCATAGCACATGGGCCTTCTTCTCACTGTCAGTTGACTGCTTCTGTGCTTGCTGTCTTCTCACTGTCAGTTGACTGCTTCTGTGCTTGCTGTCTTCTCACTGTCAGTTGACTGCTTTAGTGCTTGCTGTCTTCTCACTGTGAGTTGACTGCTTTAGTGCTTGCTGTCTTCTCACTGTCAGTTGACTGCTTTAGTGCTTGCTGTCTTCTCACTGTCAGTTGACTGCTTTAGTGCTTGCTGTCTTCTCACTGTCAGTTGACTGCTTCAGTGCTGTCTTCTCACTGTGAGTTGACTGCTTTAGTGCTTGCTGTCTTCTCACTGTCAGTTGACTGCTTTAGTGCTTGCTGTCTTCTCACTGTCAGTTGACTGCTTTAGTGCTTGCTGTCTTCTCACTGTCAGTTGACTGCTTTAGTGCTTGCTGTCTTCTCACTGTCAGTTGACTGCTTTAGTGCTTGCTGTCTTCTCACTGTCAGTTGGCTGCTTTAGTGCTTGCTGTCTTCTCACTGTCAGTTGACTGCTTCAGTGCTGTCTTCTCACTGTCAGTTGACTGCTTCAGTGCTGTCTTCTCACTGTCAGTTGACTGCTTTAGTGCTGTCTTCTCACTGTCAGTTGACTGCTTCAGTGCTGTCTTCTCACTGTGAGTTGACTGCTTTAGTGCTGTCTTCTCACTGTCAGTTGACTGCTTTAGTGCTTGCTGTCTTCTCACTGTCAGTTGACTGCCTCAGTGCTGTTTTCTCACTGTGCAGTTGACTGCCTCAGTGCTATTTTCTTACTGTGCAGTTGACTGCCTCAGTGCTGTTTTCTCACTGTCAGTTGACTGCCTCAGTGCTGTTTTCTCACTGTCAGTTGACTGCCTCAGTGCTGTTTTCTCACTGTCAGTTGACTGCCTCAGTGCTGTTTTCTCATTGTGCAGTTGACTACCTCAGTGCTGTTTTCTCACTGTGCAGTTGACTGCCTCAGTGCTGTTTTCTTACTGTCAATTGACTGTTGCTCTGCTAGTCTCATGTATCATTCATTTATTTAAGGAGTTAACCCATCTGTTTCACTGACTGCTTTAGTGCTTGCTGTCTTCTCACTGTCAGTTGACTGCCTCAGTGCTGTTTTCTCACTGTGCAGTTGACTGCCTCAGTGCTATTTTCTTACTGTGCAGTTGACTGCCTCAGTGCTGTTTTCTCACTGTCAGTTGACTGCCTCAGTGCTGTTTTCTCACTGTCAGTTGATTGCCTCAGTGCTGTTTTCTCACTGTGCAGTTGACTGCCTCAGTGCTGTTTTCTCATTGTGCAGTTGACTGCCTCAGTGCTGTTTTCTCATTGTGCAGTTGACTGCCTCAGTGATGTTTTCTCACTGTCAGTTGACTACCTCAGTGCTGTTTTCTCACTGTGCAGTTGACTGCCTCAGTGCTGTTTTCTTACTGTCAATTGACTGTTGCTCTGCTAGTCTCATGTATCATTCATTTATTTAAGGAGTTAACCCATCTGTTTCACATCTGGTATTTATTTTGCTGTTGACATGGAACGAGAAAGTCATCAGAAACACATGTTAGTGTGAATATCACAGGAAATTCTTTCAATTGTGATTCTCAAGGTACATGAACTGCTTTTCATAAATTTGTAAACGTAGATTTGTATTTTGGTATTCAGTTTTATATATGCAATCTGTCATTTCTTGTGAATCTTTATATCCAGTTGCATTCTTTGTTTTCAAGATTGTGGACTGCAGATGCAGCCACTATTCACAGATGTTGATATATGCAACAAGTATTTTATAGAAAGATTTATTCATATAATAAGTATGCAGTCTGGGTCCTGGAGATTTTGTATCTCATTGTTCTTGAGTTGTGATTTGTAATAAGTAAATAAATGTATGCTGTATAAGGGACAACTCAACAGCTGAGGAATGTGTGCATAAACAGCTACATAAGACAGTACAACAGCTGAGGAATATGCGCATAAACAGCTTCATTAGACAGTACAACAGCTGAGGAATATGTGCATAAACAGCTTCATAAGACAGTACAACAGCTAAGGAATATGTGCATAAACAGCTTTGTAAGACAGTACAACAGCTGAGGATATGTGCATAAACAGCTACATAAGACAGTACAACAGCTAAGGAATATGTGCATAAACAGCTACATAAGACAGTACAACAGCTAAGGAATATGTGCATAAACAGCTACATAAGACATTACAACAGCTGGGGATTATGTGCATAAACAGCTTTATAAGACAGCACAACAGCTGAGGAACATGAGCATAAACAGCTTTATAGGACAGTACAACAGCTGAGGAACATGTGCATAAACAGCTCCATAGGACAGTACAACAGCTGAGGAATATGTGCATAAACAGCTACATAAGACAGCACAACAGCTGAGGAATATGTGCATAAACAGCTACATAAGACAGTACAACAGCTAAGGAATATGTGCATAAACAGCTACATAAGACAGTACAACAGCTGAGGAACATGTGTATAAACAGCTCCATAAGACAGTACAACAGCTGAGGAACATGTGCATAAACAGCTCCATAAGACAGCACAACAGCTGAGGAACATGTGCATAAACAGCTCCATAAGACAGTATACAACAGCTGAGGAACATGTGCATAAACAACTACATAAAATTTAAATGGGTTGACTGGCTGGGGGACATTTTGGGGGAGGTCACAGCCTCCCCGACAAGCTTGACGTTAAAGGCGACTACTTGCCGTTTTCAAAATGGCGAATAGCAGCTGTGTTTATTTTTGCTGGCTGTCAATTTTCTCGGATTGCTCCGTTTCCTAAAGATGGACTGCTATTTTGAACGCATTTCCAACGCAGGATACTATGTGTTTTTCGTAGGAGCAGCGTGTATTGTAGTTGCGCTATGTGGGGCGGGATAATGACGATTGTTTTAGCAGCCTCGACCACGCTGCCTTCGCAATGTTTTGATCGCGGCGACCCACTCAGGAAGACAGAATCTCATCAGAAGGGGACTGCAACTGTCTAGAGAGCAAACTCGATAAAAGCTGTCCCCAGAAACGGAATGTGTCTACCATTTTTTTGGTGGGGAGGAATTGACACATACGGTTAACTCAGTGGCCAAAGGCGACTACTTAAGGATTTTTGTTTTGAAGATGGAGCGTGTCTGCATGAGAAGCAAGTAACCAGCAGTCTGCATACAAGTAAGCCAGCCCTCTAAGACAAATGTATATGAAATATATTGAATTTCCGGAACAAGACTAAAGTTAAAAAGTGGACAAACAACCAGATCTTTCAAACAGCATTTACAGCCAGTGAACGCTAAGAAGAAGAAGTGTAATGATGAACAAACTGATTGGGACAGAAGATTGGCCACCCACAGCTCATGACAGAACCAAATCCAGTGTAGTAAACTGGGTACAACCAGGATGATGTAAATAGATGTGTTTGTTGTCATGTTTCACAGTTGACTCTCATCATTCCACTCAACAGTGCCTGCTTGTATTGCCTTCTCCTGATCCCACCTGGTCCCTGAGTTCTGCCTTCAGCATTGTCTTGTATACTGTACTGTAAATATCTCATATGTTTTCACATCTGTTTCCTCTATGCATTTATTGTTTTTATTGAATGTTCTTCATGCATGAGCTTGTGGTCACATGGGCCAGTTTATTGATCATTCTATGCACGATTGGTATTATAGTGTTATTTTGCTCTTTGTGTATCTTCTGGGGTTGTGGTGCTATAGTAATTGGGCAAGGGCTTGCCAGCAGAGTGGTCTGGGGCTCAGCCGGGTAGTCTCCTTGTCTGTCTGATGTTTCCACAAATGAAGCGTAGACCTGCTTCAGCCAGCTCAGCCAAGATGGTCTGTCTGAAGGCTTGTTTGGTGGCAGCTGTAGTTGTCTGGAGCCAGCCATACAACCACCTACCTGCCTATTACAACAGGCTTGGGAGATAAAGTCAGAGTTCACGACTTCTTTGGTTGGCTCCACCAGTACATCAGCGATAAGCACTAGTGATGGTAATATTTTCCTGTCTACTGAGGCTCTGGCAGGGAGTTTGCCTTGAACCAGTCTCGGGAGGTAGGACTCATCTAGGCTAGACACACTTTTCCTGTCCACTAGGGCTCTGAAAAGGAGTTTATCTTGAACCAGTTACAGGATATTAGGGCCATCCAAAAGACATTGATATTGCTGGAGGTTTAAATCCAAACCACTTGATTGGTTAGCAGGTGCACTCACCTCTACCCCACCGCCGTGGTGGTGCAGCACGGAGTGTGCTCAGAGTTAAAGAAATGATATAGGTAATTTAGTTACTCAATCAAACAAATCAAAATGGGACTGACACCTTTGGCCAGTAGGTTTTGTTGTTGTTGCTTGGGCCAGAGGTTTGTTATTGTTGGGGTCAGTCAGTATTGTGTGCTGTTGTTGACTTGTTGATGACTGACATTGGTGTTAATGGTTTGTTTGTTCTGTCTTTCAATATGTTGCATTAATGATACTCTGATGACAATGTTTGGAATGTCATGCCAGACTTTGTTTATGAAGCTGATGGTCAGTATGTCGTTCATATCAGTTTACAGTTCATGTGATTTAAACACATGGTTGCTTATTGTGATAAATTTGATAAAAATACATTAATAAAGTCACTTCCGTACATAGTTACTGTCATTAATGTAAATGGTTGCTGTGACTTAATTGTATCGTTACTGTGGTTGAAACACATGGTTAATGTCTTAAATCTGTGATCAGTCTGACTTTATTTTGTGGTTAACATCCAAAACATGTTAGTAATGTGACTTTGTGGTTATCATCCTAAATACATTATGAATTTGACTTTGTGATCAACACCCTAAATACATTGGTAATGTGACCTAACTTTATAGTCAATATTCAAAATACAACAGTAATGTGACTTAATCCTATGAATTATGTCCTAAATACATTGGTAATGTGACCTAACTTTATAGTCAATATTCTAAATACAACAGTAATGTGACTTAACTGCATGATTAATGTCCTAAATAAATTGGTAATGTGACTTAAATGCATAGTTATTGTGAACTAACAGCACATTTAACAGGATTCACATAGATGGCCTTCATGGCTTGACTAAATTGTTACTGTGACTAAAATAAATGGTCACTGTAATTTACTTAAACAGTTAATATGATTTACTTAAGCAGTTAATATGATTTACTTAAACAGTTAATATGATTTACAAAAACAGTTATTGACTTGAATAGATGGATATCTCAGCAGTCAATGTCATCAGTCAGTATGAGTGAATGACATAATTCCTACTGTTTTATTACATTATATTTAATTTAGACAAGACAGTGTACATTATTTTAATGCAGTGCCAAATAAAAACCTGCCTATTGTGTTAGTTTCTTCATGTTGTTGGTCTGTGCCTATTTGTTTCATCGAGACACTCGTTGAAAAAAAAGTTTTACAGTAACGGTTGCCACAGTTTCACAAGCTTTGTTTAGGTGGTGAGCCTTTGTCTTACGAGAGTTTTGTTTGCTGATACAATGCCTGTACATCTCTTAGAAGATCTGGTTTACAGACCAGCAGTCAACCCATTGTTACCATGTTAACTGTTTAACAGGGTTTCATTTCTATCCTTATGTTGTGGCATCGATGAGATGTCAGGAGAAAAGTGCCTGAATGATCAGGCCGTTGACAACCAAAGTGGTCAAAGCTTGAGCTTGTGGTTGAGGTATAGTTGTGTTTCTCAACATATGGTCACAGCTGAATGTGTTGTTTCTCAACATATGGTCACAGCTGAATGTGTAGTTTCTCAACATATGGTCACAACTGAATGTGTAGTTTCTCAACATATGGTCACAACTGAATGTGTAGTTTTTCAATATACTGTCACATCTGAATGTGTGGTTTTCTCAACATATGGTCACAGCTGAATGTGTAGTTTCTAAACATATGGTCACAGCTGAATGTGTTGTTTCTCAACATATGGTCACATCTGAATGTGTAGTTTCTAAACATATGGTCACAACTTAATGTGTAGTTTCTCAACATATGGTTACAGCTGAATGTGTAGTTTCTCAACATATGGTCATAACTGAATGTGTAGTTTCTCAACATATGGTCACAACTGAATGTGTAGTTTCTCAACATATGGTCACAACTGAATGTGTAGTTTTTCAATATACTGTCACATCTGAATGTGTGGTTTTCTCAACATATGGTCACAGCTGAATGTGTAGTTTCTAAACATATGGTCACAGCTGAATGTGTTGTTTCTCAACATATGGTCACATCTGAATGTGTAGTTTCTAAACATATGGTCACAACTTAATGTGTAGTTTCTCAACATATGGTTACAGCTGAATGTGTAGTTTCTAAACATATGGTCACAACTGAATGTGTAGTTTCTCAACATATGGTCACAACTGAATGTGTAGTTTCTCAACATATGGTCACAACTGAATGTGTAGTTTTTCAATATACTGTCACATCTGAATGTGTGGTTTTCTCAACATATGGTCACAGCTGAATGTGTAGTTTCTAAACATATGGTCACAGCTGAATGTGTTGTTTCTCAACATATGGTCACATCTGAATGTGTAGTTTCTAAACATATGGTCACAACTGAATGTGTAGTTTCTCAACATATGGTTACAGCTGAATGTGTAGTTTCTAAACATATGGTTACAACTGAATGTGTAGTTTCTAAACATATGGTTACAACTGAATGTGTAGTTTCTCAACATATGGTTACAGCTGAATGTGTAGTTTCTCAACATATGGTCACAACTTAATGTGTAGTTTCTCAACATATGGTCACAACCGAATGTGTAGTTTCTTATCACATGGTCACAACTGAATTTATAGTTTCTAATCATATGGTCACAACTGAATGTGTAGTTTCTCAACATATGGTCACAACTGAATTTATAGTTTCTAATCATATGGTCACAACTGAATGTGTAGTTTCTCAACATATGGTCACAACTGAATGTGTAGTTTCTCAACATATTGTCACAACTGAATGTGTAGTTTCTCAATATATTGTCACAACAGAATGTGTTGTTTCTCATCATATTGTCACATCTGAATGAGTGGTTTCTCAACATAATTGTCACATATGAATGAGTGGTTTCTCAACATAATTGTCACATCTGAATGTGGTTTTCTCAACATATTGTCACATCTGAATGGTGGTTTCTCAACATAATTGTCACATCTGAATTTCTGGTTTCTCAACATATTGTCCAATCTGAATGAGTGGTTTCTCAACATAATTGTCACCTCTGAATTTCTAGTTTCTCAACATAATGTCACAACTGAATATGCGCTTTTCTAAACATATTGTTACATTTAAGTGTGTGGTATATTACAGTAAGGTCACATCTCTTTATTTGCTGTTATATGTTTCTCCATAATATCACAAAGTTCATCTGTCAGTTCTCCAATCAATTGTCACATTTGTTTAGATTGTACAAATATTGCCAAATTATATTTATTGTTTTTTTTTTTTAAATGTAGTCCTATAACTGAGTTAGGGGATGTATATATATATGTGTGTGTGTGTGTGTGTGTGTGTGTACATGCTTACACGTGCGCGCATGCGCCTACACACACACGTGTACTTGCATGCATGTGTGTGAAAATGTATGCATTTTAATTCACATTGTGACATCCGTAAGTGTTGGGACATCTCATCATACTTAAGGTCACACATGGATGTGTTGATTCTTGTTACCAAATTGTCATTTGTGAAACATCCTTTGTTGGACAGTTGATAATATTGCATGTATTATTTGATGTATCTAATTGTGTTGCTGTACATGTATCATATTTGTCTATTCTCTGTAATTGACTTGTTTTTTTTTGTAATCCTCTGTGGTTGTCGTGGTTCATATCATTTAGAAGTAGTTAGCCACAAAACATTTGTGTGTGTGTGTAACATTACCAGATCTTTGTTGGTGCAGGGGTTAGTGACAGAATAATTGTATGTTTAGCATTAGAGAGCTAAGTGGTTAGTAACACACAAGTTCTGCATATAGCATCTAGATGACTAGTTAGAGACCAATTATTTATGGCTCTAGTACAGTAGTAAGTGATGAAACACATCAGCTGTTTCCTGACATTTGCCTTACAGAAGCATCAGCTGTTTCCTGACATTTGCCTTACAGAAACATCAACTGTTTCTTGACATTTGCCTTACAGAAACATCAACTGTTTCTTAACATCAACTGTCCTGACATTTGCCTTACAGAAACATCGTTTCCTGACATTTATCCAACATATCCTGTTTTCTGACATTTGCCTAACATAAACAGTTGTCAGTTAATTGCTAACATATGCTTTATAGACACATTCATCAATGTGGTCTTTTCTCTACTCCTGGAATGTCTCACAGCATCAGGGCAGGAAAAGATCCCTAGCACGAGACCTCCTGTTTCTTCTTCTTCTTCTTCACTTCCTCTTTTACCGCTGTGGGTGTCGAGGGAGATATAAGGTTCTGTTTCTAGCTCTTCTGGCTGCCTCGACCATAGGCACATCGTGCTGTTGTAGAGTTTCTCTGATGTTATCCTTCCATCTTGTTCTTGGTCTACCCCGTGCTCTACGTCCTTCTTCTCTTTCCATGTATGCTTTGTATGGTATGGTGTCACAAGGCATTCTCTCTAAGTGGGCAAACCATTTCACTTGCTGTCTTTGTTTGTAATCCAGAATTGGTTCTGTGCCGACTTGTTCTCTTATGATCTCATTCCTGATCTTATCTCTTATGGTCACTCCTACAGCCCTTCTCAGACATCTCATTTCCGTAGTTACTAATTTTCTTTTATGGTTTGTTGTGAGTGACCATGTCTGCCACTGGTAGCACAGAGTTGGAATAAATATGCTTTGAATAAGATGTCTCTTTGTGCTGATTGGGATTGTCTTATGCTGTAAGAGGTGGGCTAGCTGTCCCAATACTTGGTTTGCTTTACTGCATCTAATGTCAATTTCTTTATCCTATTTCCCATCTTCGGTAAATGTAGTTCCCAGATATTTAAACTCAGATGCCTGTTTAATGCCTTTGTATTCTATTGCTATGTTTAGATCTGTCTTCCTTTTTCCTATTGACATTATTTCTGTCTTTTCAGTGTTGATTCTCATATTATTTGTTTTTCATTCTTCATTCATGGATGTTAGATGTTGTTGAAATTTCATGGCTGTATCTGCTATCAAGGCCTGGTCATCTGCAAAGAGTAATTTGTTGATCTTACTAAGATCTTCATTCATGGGCTTGGCATTCTTGCATATACTGTCGATGTAGGGACCTCCTGTTTGCTTCGTATAAAGTACTTTTCATTGTCTCTGATATTTCTGTGGTCCATGTTCAGTGTGGCGACCACTGGCTCTGTTACTCCAGTATTTGAAGAGGAGTGCTCTCCCAGTGGTGCCCTGTCGCCAAGCTTGTTACATGGCCAAATCAACTGTTCCAAACATTGAACTGACAGAAACTGTTTGCTCCTGGGTGTTTCAGCTGTCTGCGTGGCTTCATGTCCTTATCTCCCCTTCCCCCGACAATGTCACAACACATATTGTTTATGTTTTAATACCAGTGACTGTGTAAACATTGTCTATACTTCATTGTTCACTGAAGTTTCCATAACCAGTTTGTTGTCTTTCCTGGGATCTAGCAGGAGCCTTCCAATCATATCTTGTCAGTCCATGACCGTTTGCCTTAGAATAGTACAGAATCAGGCTAAAACCATGGAATATCTGGCTTTAATCTGTTTCAGTGTTAACAAATGTTACCCTGTCCAATGTTTCAAAATGTTAACAAATGTTCCCTAGTGTTAGCAAATGTGTCAGCATGTTACATGTTGGTTTCACCATTCCATTCAGGCGAGGTACTGAAAAAGTGGACAAATCCGCAAAAGATTTTTTTAAAATCAGCATGTAAATTTCTTTGGGCCCAATGGAATATACTCCATTTAATTTTCTACTCTGTGTTTATTGATTACATCCCTTGAAATATCCCCCCCCCCCCCCCCCCCCCCCCCCCCCCCCATCCAACAAAATATATTAAAAATGTTTTTTTTTAATTAAAAAAAGGTTATTGTGACCTAGGTCAAATGGTTGTTTATTTAAGGATTTGCAGAGTTGTGACGGCAGCTGTACAACATTTGTCAAGTGACACAAGATAACAGAAAGTCACAGATACACTTGTTCCACTCAGACGTGTGTGAACTCAGTGCATCAGTCAAAGCTCCGGTATTTCTGGAGTATTTTCTGGCATGTACAGTGACTGTATCTCATGTTGACAGCCACATGGTCTCTGTTGGTTGTTTCCTGTTGGTTGATCGCTAACTCAGCTTGAACTGGCATCTGTGCTGGTGCAGTGGCTAGTTTGATTGCTTCCCTGGGTTTCACCTGTGGATTTCTACAGGGAGGACATTTCTAAAACATCACACAGGGTTGCAGCTTGAGTGTTCCAGTGATGTAACATTTTAAAACCTTGGCTAGGATTGCCAGTACAAAGAACAGTTCTGGAATGTAAAGATGGCTAGCATGATGAACAGATGCCAGAATCCATTGCCTACCTGTTGGGTTCATATAAATGTGGAGTTTTCATCATTTACCCAACATGACCCAAGGTAGGGAAGGGACTCTTGATGTGATGTGACAGAGAGCAGTCAGAGAATGTTTTTGTGGGACATGTCAGAGAATGTTTCAGCAGGACATGTCAGAGAATGTTTCAGTGGGACATGTCAGAGAATGTTTTTGTGGGACATGTCAGAGAATGTTTCAGTGAGACATGTCAGAGAATGTTTCAGTGAGACATGTCAGAGAATGTTTCAGTGAGACATGTCAGAGAATGTTTCAGTGGTACATGTCAGAGAATGTTTTTGTGGGACATGTCAGAGAATGTTTCAGTGAGACATGTCAGAGAATGTTTCAGTGAGACATGTCAGAGAATGTTTTTGTGGGACATATCAAAGAATGTTTCAGTGAGACATGTCAGAGAATGTTTCAGTGAGACATGTCAGAGAATGTTTCAGTGAGACATGTCAGAGAATGTTTTTGTGGGACATATCAAAGAATGTTTCAGTGAGACATATCAGAGAATGTTTCAGTGGGACATGTCAGAGAATGTTTCAGTGAGACATGTCAGAGAATGTTTCAGTGAGACATGTCAGAGAATGTTTCAGTGGTACATGTCAGAGAATGTTTTTGTGGGACATGTCAGAGAATGTTTCAGTGAGACATGTCAGAGAATGTTTTTGTGGGACATGTCAGAGAATGTTTCAGGATGTGTCAGAGAATGTTTCAGCAGGACATGTCAGAGAATGTTTCAGCAGGACATGTCAGAGAATGTTTCAGCAGGACATGTCAGAGAATGTTTCAGTGAGACATGTCAGAGAATGTTTTTGTGGGACATGTCAGAGAATGTTTCAGGATGTGTCAGAGAATGTTTCAGGATGTGTCAGAGAATGTTTCAGCAGGACATGTCAGAGAATGTTTCAGCAGGACATGACAGAGAATGTTTCAGCAGGACATGTCAGAGAATGTTTCAGCAGGACATGTCAGAGAATGTTTCAGCGGGACATGTCAGAGAATGTTTTAGCGGGACATGTCAGAGAATGTTTTTGTGGGACATGTCAGAGAATGTTTCAGTGAGACATATCAAAGAATGTTTCAGTGGGACATATCAAAGAATGTTTCAGTGAGACATATCAAAGAATTTTTCAGTGAGACATATCAAAGAATGTTTCAGTGGGACATATCAAAGAATGTTTCAGTGGGACATATCAAAGAACTTTTGGAACATTCCAGAAAATCTGTAAGGCTTCAGGTATTTTTCCCCTCTCCAAAACATGTCAGAATTTAATCCTCAGTTTTTCCCCTCCTGGACTTTCCCAAGAAATTGTTTGATTGTTTCAGAAATAAACTTCCATGGATCATTTAGGACAGTTGTTGGAGTTGTGTTTTATGTTTGGTTGCTGTCTTCAGGATTATTGAACACAGACAAGGAGAAATTATTCAAGTTCTTGACAAATTTGACTGCTCTAGAACTCGATAGAAGTCGGTCTGATGAATGGTTGTGGCTACAAGCCTGTGTATGAGTCAATACAGCATTCTCTCTCTCTGCCTTCATGTTTGTGTATATACATATCTATATATGTAAGAGGGAGGGAGTCAGTACAGATATATGTATAATGTTGTGA